>VZRW01010110.1:1219719-1271487 GCA_013398125.1 Aegotheles bennettii | reverse complement strand
GCCCGCGCCACCGCGATCACTCAGCGAACCCGCCCCGGCGGCCCCCCGCGGGGAGCAGCCGCTCTCCGCACGGGCACACGCACCTGTGTGCGGGCGGGCACGCGCCGCGGAGCTCCCCCCGTCCCGTCCCCGCACGGAGCCGCCGGGCCCGCGGCAGGCACACGGGTCGCTGGTATTCCCCGGGGTGGTGAAGGCCTCTCGGTGGAAACCCGCGCTCTCGGTACGTGGTACCAATTAAAGCAATCGGCGCTTAAAGCTTTCGTGTGACGGCTGTGGAGAGCAGGAGCAGCCGGACACGAAGCCAACCTCGCCCGAGCAACAGCCCAGAGCAAGAGCAGAGTCCGCTCCGTGCTGGCAGAGCCCGCGCCTCCATGGACACAGCAGAGCCCCACTCACAAATACACCTGTAGCACGGTCACCTGCACCTAATGCCAGAGAGCGGCACCCGGTGCTCGCACAGACCCGCCCGGTGGGGGCTCTGCTCTGGGTTCCCAAAGCCAGCAGGAAAAAAGATAAGTTAACTGGAAGATACTCCCCCCGCCCCAGAAAGTTACATGGCTGGGAAAGTCTCTAAAGGGACACCTTAGCCTCAAGGGTTCCACCTGGCTTACTCAGTAAGGGCTGTTAGAAATAACAAATGGCCCAGGTTTATAATGTGTAATCATTCTTCTAGTGGAGCACTTCAGTTAAACAGTTAAAACTGGTCGCTTTGCTCCCTTTTCTGGAGAATTTTGTTCATATGATGTTAGTCTCTGTGCATTTATTTTTAATCAGCCCTTGAAGAACACACTCTTCATGCCTGGATTCCACATCCAGTCTATTTTTATGTGTTCTTAACATACTCCCCAGAAGAATCTAAATCATGCCATTCGCATTGCGCTCACCAGTGTAGCTGGATCGCTCCCTGCCTTGGTGAAAAATGTGCAGCGAGACATGAGACATCTTGTGGTGAATTCTGCCTAGCACACAGCTTATTTTCCCCATTTCTTTAGTGTAGTCCAATATTCATTACCATACACATCAAAATTTTAATTTCATCCTGAAGATTGCATGAAAATACTCCCGTTGTTAGGGCACAGCGCCTCATCCAGAGACCAAAGTCAACAGCAGGACTGCAATGAGCACTAGACTGAAATCTTCAGCTCCATTTGAGCGGGTGCCCCACAGAAACACCAGTGGCACATTTCTTTCAAAATCGGCATTAGGGGAACCAACCTTTTTCCAGTAGCCAGCTAATAAAATACTCCTGCATTTTGCTATTACAAGCCAACTTCTATTTATAGATATACCAATGGAGCTACTGCATATAGGAATTAGAGGACATAAAGTCCTATTTTGACAAAAAGTTTTTTAAGCTACTGTCAACATCTATGAAGGATTTTGGATCATAGATTTTGGAAAGAATCTCCATAGCTCACATAGTCCAACCACCTGCTCAGTGCAGGTCCCGTTAGATCAGATTGTTCAGACCAGACAACTGTCAGGTGCTCAAAGGATGGAGACTCCACAACTGCTCTAGAGTAAAACATTTTTCCTTGCCTTCCTTTGGCTTGCCTTCATGAATATGCAGGTAACCAATCAAGTAAAACCAGCACTATACTTTTTATTATAATGAACATGATGTTTATTTGCTACACAGCTGAATATGCAACATGTTAAATCAAACAAATTGAAGCACAAAACCACAATCCTCAATGACTAATGCAGCCAGCTAAATATATTCTGCAATCGCAGTATTCCCTGCTGACTTGTATCAGTGATATGCAATGATAGTGGAATGGCAGAGAAAACCAACAGGACTAACAACTTCTGTTTCAGAAGGCTATTGGTAAAATAGTCCGTTGAAGCTCAGATGACAGACAGACTGTTTTTGAAACTGACTTTCTTGGGAATAGTGCCACTGATCTCAGAGCAGGGGTTCCCCTAGTAGTCCTCATAGACTTATCCTGTTCTTTTCATTTGCTACCTCATTTTAAGTGAAATATCAGCTCAGGAGACACAATGTAGAGCAGGGCAGACAAAGAGAAACCTTAGCTGCACTGCTTTGCAATACTCTGAAATCATGACCTGCATTACAGGGAGACATTTCCAATTCCAAACCAAATTCACTAACCTTTCATGTGCTTACTTTTTATAGTATTTTCTAGTTATAAAACATCACTATGGCAAAAGGCAGTAAGGAAACAAAGCCAACCCAACAAAGGCTTCTCAATGGGAAGAAAAATAAGAATTGATATCAAGTCATCCCAGTGTTTTTACCTTTCTGCTTCCCTCCTTCATGCTTTATCAGAGTGGCAGCAGCTGGCACCCCATAGCTGTTGCCCTGTTATATCTCCACACTAATCCAATAAACCAGCCCTTTCTGAAGGGAATATTGCATCTGTATTGATGGCACAGCAGTAGGGAAGAGAGAATGAACTAAAATCTTTAGAGACCTCCTGGATTTATACAGGAACAAAATTAGGAAAAGCCCCTTAATTTAGCAAACAGCCAGAGATTTTCTTGTATACCAACTTTAGAAGAACATTGTATAATACTTAGTTATTTGATGCAAGCCTTACTCTGCCAATACACCGTGGTCTCTTCCTCTGTATTTAATAACAGATATTGTTAAGAGATAACTAAAAGGACATTTTAATTGTTTAATTACATTGTTTAATGATATGCAGTGATGTAAGTCCTAAAGCCCGGGGCATTTACTGCTAAAATTTATTCTTGTTGGACCTTCATTAATGCAAGAGAAAAAGAATTGTCTAGCAGTTAGAGCACAGCACAGAATCAAAAAAGGGGGCTTGCCCAGAACATTTGCAGTATGATTCAAACAAGTTAGGCACCAGACCTAAGCTTTTCATATGGTCTTGCTATGTAGCTCACAGAGAGAGACAACTCCAGTAGGTGACTAAGCTCTACTACGTTAGGGCAAGATGAATCATCCTATGAAAATGTCATTCATTCCATCCTAAGAAATGCCAGCCTCTGGTGATACCACCTGTAACAATAATGGACTAGCGCTCTTCTTTTAAAGCGCTTTAGTGAGATGTGATCAATTTTACACTTAACTTTCACTTGCACTTAGCTAAACTAGCTCCAAAATAGGAATTATACTTTTCAAGAGTCACACAGAGAAAAAAGTCAAATTAGTAGCAGCATAAGCATTAATAGTGCATATGTATTGCAGTATTATGCAGAGCTAGACCCTATTTCCATAGAAGACAACATTTTGCCCAATAAGCTTGGGCACCTCATACAATGCAGTGCAAGTATGTGAGAGAGTGAGCAGATGGAGATAAAACAAATGAGGAGGAGGACAAGGCAACAATGAAATGATTGAGTTTGATATAATGAGTAGCAGTCACAGCACATTAGTTGCCTAGTCAGTCTTTACATCAATAAGATAATTAATCTACTTAAAACTGCTAGCTATCTTCAAATTATGTATACTGCATTCAAGTTCTTCATAGGTTAGAACAGAAATTTGGGATGCCAGAAGGGATATCATGTACCTAAGGCCTGTACATCTTGAGAACTAAAACTTGTATTAGCATATCTACCTCTATACTGTCAAAATAAAAAAATAATACAGAACACAGTTTTCTCAATGTGAAATGAAATGAAACCCTGATATTTAAAAGCTCAAATAATGATTATTTAATCTTACCTAAGATAAATTTAGGGAAAAGCCTACCACTTCAAAAATTATTACCACAGCTATGAAGTTCTCTTCATTGGTAGACACATTTACAGTAACTCTAATGTTATACAAACTGACTGCAAACTTGGCAATCTTTGGCATAATTGATTGATAAAAATCATATGAGTAACCTCAGGATTTTGGAATAAGCTTTCTCATCTCATTCACCCAGAATATCATCATTCTTATCATTTCTTCTGATGAAAGAAAACCCCTTTCCGAGGTAATCAGTGATGCCTTGGGAGACTGATGCAGCAGATTACTGAACAGTGGCTGACATAAGCAGAGCAGTAGCCTATTCATGGTGCAATAGTCAAGTGGAAAAAAATCACAGAATCACAGAATCCTAGGGGTTGGAAGGGACCTCGAAAGATCATCTAGTCCACCCCCCCTGCCAGAGCAGGGTCACCTAGAGTACATCACACAGGAACGCATCCAGGCGGGTTTTGAATGTCTCCAGCCAAGGAGACTCCACAACCTCTCTGGGCAGCCTGTTCCAGTGCTCTGTCACTCTCACAGTGAAAAAGTTTTTCCTGATATTTACATGGAACCTCCTATGCTCCAGTTTGCAACCATTGCCCCTTGTCCTATCATTGATCATTACTGTAAAAAGCTTGGCTTCATCGTCCTGACACTCACCCTTTACATATTTGTAAACATGGATGAGGTCACCCCTCAGCCTCCTTTTCTCCAAGCTAGAGAGACCCAGCTCCCTCAGCCTTTCCTCATAAGGGAGATGTTCCACTCCCTTAATCATGTTTGTGGCTCTGCGCTGGACTCTCTCAAGCAGTTCCATGTCCTTCTTGAACTGTGGGGCCCAGAACTGGACACAATACTCCAGATGTGGCCTCACCAAGGCAGAATAGAGGGGGAGGAGAACCTCTCTTGACCTACTAACCACCCCCTTTCTAATGCACCCCAGGATGCCATTTGCCTTCTTGGCCACAAGGGCACATTGCTGGCTCATGGTCATTTTCGTGTCCACCAGGACTCCCAGGTCCCTTTCTCCTACACTGCTCTCCAGCAGGTCAGCCCCCAGCCTGTACTGGTGCATGGGGTTGTTCTTCCCCAGATGCAAAACTCTGCACTTGCCCTTGTTGAATTTCATTCAGTTTCTCCCCGCCCAACTCTCCAGCCTATCAAGGTCTCGCTGAATGGCAGCACAACCTTCTGGTGTGTCAGCCACTCCTCCCAGTTTAGTGTCATCAGCAAACTTGCTGAGGATACATTCTGTACCCTCATCCAGGTCGTTGATGAAGATATTGAACAACACCGGTCCCAGTACCGACCCCTGAGGGACTCCACTAGTCACAGTCCTCCAACTAGATTCTGTCCCATTGACTACAACTCTCTGACTTCTTCCCTTTAACCAGTTCTTGATCCACCTCACTACCTGATCACCAAACCCATACTTTATCAGCTTATCTACGAGGATGCTGTGGGAGACAGTGTCAAATGCCTTACTGAAATCGAGATAAAATAAATCACACAGACCTGCTCTGTGCATAACAGTGTCTGTATCTGTACAGCCAATTTTGTACATAATCCAAAATCAGTTCACACATTTGTACAATGCCTGAAGGTTTTACAAAACCATCCTAAAACTCCCTTTACATATTACTGAATTAATTTCACTCATTTGAATATAGCAGTTTGCTATGATGTAATTTGCTTTCTCTTTTGTACCTTTTTTATTATAAATAGCGAGACTAATTAATACAATTTATCAGCTAAATGTTCTGTACAACCATTAAGGGAATGTGCTTAAAGTAAATGTTTGCCCACTCATCAAGACTTGACGTTGTTAGTATAAAACTTTCACCAATCTGAAAACACAGATGTCTGAAGGAAGGAAATGGCCAGCCCATCTGGCCACCTTTCTGTGGTTACTTACGCTCTCACCCATAGCTTAGGTGCCTGTAGGAACTGGACTCTAGCAGTTTCCAGTGCTTTTACACATACTGTAAACACATTGCTCAAAGATCTGTGAGCAACAGCTGAAGTTACCAGAGAAATGAAAATAAACTTCTGTTTTAACTGAAGGAGACCTTGTTCATTTGCAGGAAAAGTTGTGTAAAAAATCACACCCTGTCTGCTTGCAGAGTTGATGCTTTTATAGCCTGGACTCTACCTGGATGAATCCACCTTCTCATTTCTAAATTCCACACTTAAACAGAAGCGTGACTAAGTTTTCACTTTGCACACTTGCCATCATTATCTTTTGCTAATTCTATGACTGGGGAATAAAATGTTTTGAGACACTGAGGAGGGGAAAGGTAAAACCATCCAAAAGACTGTCACTTTGGCATGGGACTGTGCATGTAATTGTGAGTTCTTCCTTCCAAGACTGAGGATTCCTCAGTTCAGGGGAAGCTGCAATAGTAAAACTTGCAGAATTCTCTCTTTCCAAAGCCAAGCTTGGCCCTTAGCAATTGCATCATGAACAGGTAAGGTATACAAGACTCCAAAGATACTTTCAAACACAAGTCTGTACATGCAATTAAATTAACCCACTTACTAACTTTCTCTCAAAAGTGAAAGACAAATAGGCTAATATAATAAATTATGCTCTGCATACTTTGGCTTTGGATACCGTTTAATGTATGCAGCTCACCCTGGCAGGAGTCCAATACATCCTCTGTAACAGTTTCTGCTGGATAAGCTCAACACACAGTTGTGCAGTAGAACTACTTATGTTCTTACAAATTATACCAGACATTTCTCATTAGCATTATACCCGAAATCCTATTCCCAAGTTGGATATTATTCATTACTTCATAAATTTAAGGTGAGAATCATAGAAAGAGCAAGTTCAGGATACCTTTAGCCAGTGGCTCAATGGAGGAAAAGGAGAAAAAAAAAAGCCCACAGAATTTACCAAACAGGACTACAGACTCTATTTATTGCTACCAGGTAATTGTTGAAGAAAGCTAGAAATTGAGCTGATGATTTTCTTAGATTACTTGGGGAAAAATTAAATATTAAAAATATTTAAAGTCCAATTCATAATACTCATCAGACAGAACCCAGCTCTTCCATGCCCTGGTGTAGGCCTCAGCATTCACAATCCACAGAGCCACAAGAAATGCAAGTCTCACACATTTCCATTCAACACCAAGACATTCATGTTACATTCATGTTTTCACACACATCCTTTCTCTGAAAAATGCCCATTCTTTCATAGCTTGTTCATGGGCATGCAGTGAAGACAGAAAACTCATAAAAGAGGACAGTGACAAAAAGTAGTCAGCTACAAAGACACAAAGCATTCATGCAGCTCTGTGATACTGCCATGAACACCACCACCACCAGGCCAGTGAGGACACGCCTCAGGACTGGTTTGAGGACACTGGTGTGTTTCACAAAGCCCGGTGCAGGACAGACTCCTGCACTTTGAGAAGCCCCCACCTCCTGCAGAACATCACATCTACACTGCCGCTTCTGGCTACAAGGCTAAGCCCAGAGCAGGGCTAAAAAGACAACATTTGTTTAAGGCATTAGGCCTGCTCACACTGACGTTAGTAAATGTGTTTCTCCGAATGACTGGATTCCTACAAAATCATTGCAGGAAGCATCCATTTACATCCATCACTATACAGATACTTTCCTACTATCAAGGGATCTCTATCTTTGGAGCTATTCCAAACTTCACTGACAAGTCTCTGAGGAAACTGACCTAAAACTCCAGACAACCAAATGTACTAAAAGAAAGAAGTGGCTAGTGATCCTGTGGGAAAATATGATTAAAGAAGGAAAAGTGGGGAGAGAGAGATTTGTGCAAGGGCACATTTACAAAGTTGGCAAGAACATCAGAAGTAGAAATTTCAGGTTTCTTGTGGGAAAATGCAGTTAGTGGGGGGTTTTGTACGCTCCTGCCAGAGCAGAAGGATTAAAAGGAGGCAGCCCAACAGCTCACACAGGCAGCTGTTACAGTGGTGTGACAGCAGGGCAGTATGAAGAAAGCTTGATTATGCATAGGCAGCCCAGCTCTCTGTAGGCCTGGCCAGTGGTAGAGATTGAGGAGGCTGTATCACTGGAACAGAATTGGGGAATACAAAATATCTTCAGGATTCATTTCAGGAGAGGATTAATTGATACCTGACAGAACTAAGATCAGTATCTTGTTTCTCTTATGACTGTGTAGTAACTTCACCCTCATGGCCTTAAGTCGTCATGCAGTTCTTACCCGCTTAACATTGCCAGAAACTATCATTCTTAGAAGCATGTAAGGCTCATTTACTTTGAACTGACTGCTGTGTTGTAAAGCTGTAAATATGAAGGACAACCACCACAGAAATAGAGAGGCATTAAAATATTATTAGTGTTTGGTATTTCCCTCCCATAAGAATTCTGTTAATTTAGAGAAACTAAAATCAGTAGGAGATTTGAGTACAGAACATAATGGCTGCAGAATCAGATTCTCACTAAGCCGGTAAAAAAATTAACTTTTGGGAAATGGAATGGGCAGTTGCTAAAAAGATAGAACCATCTTAGGACACATAATTTTCATAGCATTAACCTTTACTTCACAGAGCAATGCCAATATCCAGCATGCAAATACTGCTTCTACAGTAACTATGACAGTATCCAAATTGGATTTAAGCAAATTATTTAGCTTATTAGGCATCCTAATGTCCAGTGTTTATTTCCATTAGGAACACTTAAAATTTCAGTTAAAAAAAAAAAAGTCATCCCACAGAAATGGGAACAATTTCAGATTTGATCAGATTTGTTCCAGCTGACCTTGGCATAAGTTACACAGCCAAAGTCAACAATAAGGTTAGGAAAACCATGTATGGTGTATTATGCTTGGCTCTAAAAAAGGTATATCATCCACACAGGTTTTAAACATGCACTTTCTAATTATTATCTCAACTGCCTTACAATAATGTTGCAACTAGCAACTCCAGAAACAAGGGTAATGAAAATGGGGATGCTGAGCAGCTTTTGTCTTATAACATTCCCCAAAGATAGAAAAAAAATCTTGGATTGAGAAATTTTCATTGCTGTTGATACACAGCAATTTAATCCTGCAGTGGTGGCTGTATCTTACTAGTTTTATGTAATGAATAGGTACTTCTACTTATTATTTCTTTTCATTTCAGTTTTCAAGAAAAATATCACCAGTGTGGGTGTTTTAAAGAAATGCAGAGTAATAAAAATTACAAGCCAATTGGGATAGTTATGCCATACAAGTTTTTAGAAAATACTTCCACTGTATAAAAATATCCCTAGACATACCAAAAAAATCCCACAGAGAAAGAAAAGTTCAACTCCTTGTTCATATCAAATAGGTACAGAACTCATGATGCCCTCCCTTCTTCTAGGATAGCCAGCTGGAGAGGTAAATCACAACACATCCACTGGATGTCACAATTTTTTTCTCCCTGTATTTCTCATGGTCAGGGCTGGAAAAGTCATTGCCTCAGAGAGAAGAGCAAAAATCCTGGAAACCTCTTCAGACTTCAGGACAATTACAGAAAAAAATCATCTGTAGATTAGTTTCCCTCAGATTGCAGCTCCCTTGGATCCTGCTGTCCTTGGCATCTTCTCTTCCTGCCTTCTTGCGCTTTGATCTATTCCTTATAAGCAAAACAGGCATTGTGAAAAGCAGGTGAAACACTACCTGCCTCATGTTATTGGCTACTACAATCTCACCAGTACCAGCAAGTGAAGATGAACAAAGAGGGGGAGGTGGCTCAGTTCTACATTGCCTGGGGTGACTGACACAGCCCTTACATGCAGGACGTTTCCTTGCATCTGGTTCTTTATTATGCAAGTCCTTAATTATCTGCTACAGTGAAATTGCTTACTAGGGTGTTACTGGTTTATGAGAGCTAAGCTCACAAATTGCTTGGGAAGATTACATTACAAATAAAGAACATTTATTGAATTACTACGCTTTATCCGTTTCAAAAAAGCAGCAGCTTTCCAGTGCTTGCCTTGTCAGTAGAAGACATTAAAAAGTTTAATCAGCACAATTTGTGCTTTTCATCAGCATCAGTTCTTTCTTTCCCTGTTGCATTGCTCTCAGAGAATGATTAGTGTTGAAATCCTCTTCTCTCTGAATGTTTATCATCCTCTTAGATATGGTTGGAAGTTTAATTTTTCAGGGCATTGTCAAATAAAATACATTGCTATTCTTGAAAATAAAATACTACACAGATAGCCAGAGCCCCCTGGGTACTAACAGTGGACTATTCCTGTCTAGCAATGACGGAACAGATATGTATTGTGGCACATATATTTTTCATTGCCAATTACATAAATTAGCAAATGAAAAGAACTGTGAAAGAATTACTTTCATGTTAGGTAAAATAGAATAGAATCATAGAATCATCTTTGTTGAAAAAGACCTTTAAGATCATCAAGTCCACCACTAAACCATGTCCCTAAACACCACATCTACACATCTTTTATATACGCCTCAGGGATGGTGACTCCACTGCTTCCCTGGGCAGCCTCATCCAGTGCCTGACAGCCCTTTTGGTGAAGAAATGTTTCCTAATATCCAATCTACACCTCCCCTGGCACAACTTGAGGCCATTTCCTCTTGTCCTATCGCTTGTTACTTGGGAGAAGAGACCAACTGCCAGAGTTAGTAATATTCTAATATTACAAGTGTGCAAGATTAGCAAAAGTTTGCACCTGGTGATAATAAGTAGTTACAAGATTAGTACAGTTAGATTTAGGGTAGTTAAGACTGAGTTCAGTAGGCATTTTTGACAGCTAACTGCCATGTCTAAAGTATCTCCATTAAAGAGAGATAGCTAAGGTTACCTCACAGCTGTTACCTGGACAGTTGTTTTCAGTATATATGTTAGAAAAAGATATTTCACTAAAAAATGAGTTAAAACATCTCAGAGAAAGCAGAAATAAATCAGATTTTTCGTAAGAATGGACAAAGTAGGGAAAACTTAGGTCAAACGAAAATTGAACAATACTCCTGGATGATAATTGGCCTTTGGAATACAAATTTATGGTCTATCATAATAGCTGCATGAGTTGGTACTGCTGGAGACACTAAGATAGTGGAGACATTTCAGATATCGCATGGTTTTGAAGAGATGAGTCTCAAAATCTAATGCTTACATTAACTTCTTTAATGGAAAAGGTATTAGCAGGAAAACAATAAATAAACAAATGCAGCAATATACCACAAGAATTCAATGTCTGATACAGAAAACCAAGTACAAAAGAGAATGCATAAATGATGCCTTGAACCAGTAGAAGCCCTTGACAGCAACAGCATATAACAGATGTTTGCACAGCTCAGGTTCTGCCATGCACATTCAGCTTTTGAGCTTTCAAATTCTTACAGTATTTACATTTTTTCCTCCAGCTTGGGTAGTCAGATACAAACTCCTAGTTCCATCCACTAGGATCAACAGTTAAAAAAAGGTTCATCTCTTTCAATTAGACTAATGAAAGTATCTGGAACAGATGACAGAATACCCAGGTGCCCCTTTTGTATCATTTGTGAATTGAAGAGAACAGAGGTTTTTGGAAAGATTGACATTAGTAGCTTACAAGACTGTTCTGTAGAGAAAAGCTGACATTTTGAAAGGTACAAAGCTCAGTATCACCAGAAGAATGAAGGATACAGAGACCTTGGTTTTCCTACCACTGAAAGTTTCTGTATATCTTACCTGTTTAAATAATTTCTCTCCCAAGGTTAGAAATAAATTAGGAACAAATATCCACTAAATATTGCTAGAAAGGCAAAGAGCACAGAATAAATACTAAATAAATTATCTCCTGATGTAATCTGATGCTTAGCAGAGTTGAGCCTATGCTTGGGAGCAAGCTCAAAGAAGTGAAGAAAACATTATTCTGCCTTGCTGCAAGAGAGAAACTGCTCTTAGCATACCCCCAACATGAACCACTCTTTTCTTTTGCTCCTAATCTGCAGGCTACTAATAAAAAAGTAATATTTTTCTAAAGAGAGTGAAATAGAACCTGACTAGCATGTATGTAACTATACCCTGCTGTAACTTCCAACAAGCACCCTCACATCTCCTTCCAGGGCTAAGGTACTCACTGACCTTCACATAGCTTTAGCTGTGCTGCCTTTTTTTTATTGTTATTCAGATTTTACAAATAATGAGCCAGAAGCTGAATAAGGTTAAGCATTTCCCCTCAACATTCAGGAATAGAAATCATGTCTCCTGATCCCCATCTAGAGCTCTAGCCGCTCTGTACCATCTCCCTAATGACTTTCACGACATAAACTTATATAGTAGTATCATACATCACCAGAGTTTGGGATCCCCTAATGCCATTAGATTTGATGACACAGAGGTCATGCATCTTGATGCAGTCTCACTATGACACAGCACAAGCAAGAAAAGCCAGTGGATCTGCAGAGATTTGTGTCACAGTGGATCACAAACATTACTTGAAAACAGTGAATGTAAATTGCCAAGTTACAAAAATAGCTGAAATTATGTGGCAGAAATAATGCCAGACAATGAAACAATTCTCTATCCACATGGAAGCAACTTTCAAAATGTGATGATAAAAAACCCACTGTAATTTAAAAAGCAAAGAAGACTCCATGGAGGTTGAAAATTTCTTCAGGAAAGGTCACATAAGTTGTAATGTCTACACTATAAAACACTTTTCCTTGGCATATTGCTATATTCTCCTTCAATTTACAACATTCCCCACTCTCCATTTATCAGATGTCTCTAAATGTACCACAGAAGAATCTAAGTATCCTGCAGCAACAAAGGCACTGGTTTCCCATTACCAGTGTGAGGTTAGAAGATGGGAACCAAGCCACAGACAGTCTAGGAACTAGATCCATGGGGGAATCCTAATGTCCCTCAACTTTTGCTTCTGGAGACCATTATTAAGGACCACTGAAAAACCCAGAAAACCTGCTATCAAACAGATTGCCTAAAATCCAGGCATAACAATGCCCAATTTCCTCTGCAGTAAGGCCTAAGCAGCATGTTCAATACAGTGCATGAAGCCTGTGGTTGAACAGAAAATTGATTGCAAATCCCACTCTAACACAGCCTGAGCAATGTTTATCTGAAGATGTTCTACTCTGATCTGCAGTCCACAGAATCCAATGATACCAGTGTGCACAAATAAGTCAGGAAATATTGTGCTCAAAATATAGCTTGTCTCCTCAGTCTCTCTTATACCAAATCAGCTGGCAACCCTGGAAGAACCATCAGGATTCTTCATTAAAATTCACATGCATTAAAAGATAAGCAAAATTATGCCTCAATTTTATACATTTTTTACATTCTCTTAAGAGAAATGGGAACAAAACTTCTGTGGATATAAATGGGCACAACTACCCTAAATTGAGTTACCAGTGTAAAACCTGCCCTATGAAGAAGTTACATTCTCCTCCACACCAATATTTTATTGGGTTCCACAAGATAGATATCGTTACATAATATTTGTTACAATATAGTTTGGTCCATTCTCTAGAAGTGAGCTCGCACCTAGCCAGAAATGAGACATTTCCACACCACAAGCCTTGTGTGACTGCGATGTAGAGCACTTACACATAAATTCCTGCTGTGAGTGTCATCTACAAGCATCAGAATAAAGAAAAGGAATTGGTTTTAGTGCCTCACTCAGAATAGACTCAAAAACAAAAGCAAAAGAAACACAAACTTGTTTAGGTGGTGCTTAAGTTACTCAATATGCATTATTCCAAAACATTTCCTGATGCCTATATGGGTCCAGATCAAAGGTACTTCACTTTCATGGATTCTGGCACTTCAGGACATCACATCCACTTTAAATGAAATTTCAGGCATAGGTACCCCCCTTCATTCCCTCTCATGAAGGAACGGGGGCGAAAAAATCCAGTATGGGGACACAAATTATATTCACAGCTGCCATAAGTGATTGCCAACTAGCAGATAGCAGTCCATGTTGAGATAAACATAAATATGTTGGTAAAATATAAATCTGTTGCTGCTGAGAGCATTTTCTTAAAAAATACACCCAGGAACTTAGCAATGTATCTACAGTATTTTCTTACCTCAACTAATATGAAGCATGGCAACATCATGCAGATTCTCTGAGACTGATGTCTGCTGTTTGAAATCACGTTCACCTGTGAAGGAAATAAAGTATATTGTGTCCATTTGTAAGAAATAGCACTGCTCAGAACAATGTGCCCACAGCAAACTATAAAAGGCCTGCTTAAACCACAGATTTGTACAAAAACAAGGAATGGTGAGAATTACAACAGGGAAGAGAACTGCTTATGTGCACTCCTTTATTCCAGTATGAAAGAGCTTCAAGTCAATTTAGTTTTTAGTATTTCGTTAAAATGATTCCAGCCATTTTTGTTCCAAATAACAGAATCTATACAAAGATTTGTACATAAAATTGTTTTAATTATATCCCTACATACTTCAACAAAGCAAATCCTTTATCTCTTTCTTAAGCTCCTCTAATTCTATTGACTTTGAAGAAACTTAAGCATGTTCTTAAAGTTTATACTAGAGGGCTTTGCTGAAGGGGCATTAGTTGAAGGCTTAAAAGTTTTCAAAACTAAAAGTTTTAACCTATAGGAACTACCAAGATGTGAAGTTGTGTCTTGCAATCACAGTACAGATTTCTGGTTCTGAAGGATCCACAGAATATTTATTTTCAACACCACAGCTACAAAAACTTTTCTAGTCCCTTACAAGAAAATTAAGATCCATTGTTAAAAATAAAACAAACCAAAAAAAGCAAGAGTTGCCTGGAAGAAAAACCTGCACTACTAATCTCTGCCATAGGAAAAGAAAAGCAGAAAACAATGCACCGTGGATGTAATGATCCTAGGAATCAACCCATGACTGGAATAGTAAATTGACTTAAAACCTCCAGAGGACTTGGCATCTTCAAAAATTATAAAACTTCTAAATGCTGGGCAGCCCCTCTAGATTGCTCTCTTCTTCTTTTAGAAAAACCCACACCACCATTGCTGTGATTATCTAATTTTCCAAATCCTAGTTTTAAAAGCTTCTCTCTAGGCTTCTCCTAAAATATATTGAAACAGTCTTGTAGCCTTCAATTTTTCTCAACTGTGCCCCTCACTGTTCTTCATTTCTGTCTCACCATTCATTCCTTTTTATATTCTCTCCTTCCAGTCTCCCTGTGTTCGCCCTCACATACTCCCTTGTCCTCATTCAGCTTCTCCCATGTAGCACACCTTCCAACATCTTGCATCTCCTTCTCTCTCTCTTCCATGGCCTCCCAAATCCATCTTTGATTCCCTTTCTTTCTCTGATGCTTTAGTAAGCTGCAGCCGCCTCTTGTCTTTCTCCGTCCCATGCCCTGCCTGTGCATGTGCATATTTCATACAGTTTGGGGCTGAACAGTCCAAGAGGCAGCACACTAAAGAGAAGAGAAAGCAGATGCTTCCAAGCAATACTGGAAAAACAAACTCTGATATGTGTGTGTGCAGCCTGGCTTCCAGAAATGCACTGAACATTTTTGATCCTCTCCTCCCCTCATGAAGGTGGCTGAGGGAGTCTGACACTGTACCTCCCTCCTGTTCTGAGTCAGTAGAAATGTGAAAACAGAGCTGTTGCTCTGCTCAGCGAGACTGGTGAATGCACCAGCTGAGGTCTCCGTGGGAGCTATGACCTTTTCAGCTGGGACCCTGTCACTCTGGGTACTCTGAGTCCGGTCATCAGTGCTATCAAACAAGGCAGTGGTTATCTGCATTCAGCTTGTGTTTATCTAAAGCAATGAACAACAAAATGCTTCATAAGCAAGCAGTATGGCACATGTTCTTGAGATGTCTCAGATTGTTAAAGGCTAACTTATTTACCAAGCAAATAGGAAATGGTGGCTCTGCTGTTGATCAATTTACTTGTATGTATCCAGGGCCAAATTCTGCTGTTCATATTCCATTGAAATGTTCACTCAGGCAGAGTTCCAGAGACTCCCTGACACTCCATTGTACAGTTACATAATACAACCATTAATATTGCATATGGAGATGTGCACGCACAGCTACTGCACATTGGGACTATAGGCTCAGCTCATTAAAGAGATACCAACATAACAGTTATTTATTATTTATTGAGTGCTAACAGTACATTGAAGAAAAGAGAACAAGCTTTGAGCATTAAGGACCAACACATGGCTGCTCTTCAGCTGTTACCTCAGGAACAAAAAGGGCCTAAGATTCATCTTCTGCAGCAGAGCATCAAAGGAGAGACATGTTCTTGTTAATGTTGTGTAAGTGCTGCAGATAGGTGTCTACCAACATGTAAAATTCTCAGTGCACCAAAATGGGAATGAACTGTAGAGCCTGAGGTGTGTCCCAGAATTTCCTTTTCCATAACATGGAGATGGACACTGGTTGGAGCCTGGAAAACCCTTTACACAGGACAAACAAATACCATATGTGAAACTGCCTTTCCAGAGGTTGCTGCTATTAATTTGAGGAAGGTGAGTGACCCTGAATGAGGCATCAAGAAGCCATCTAGTGAGGGCATGGCTGAAATGCTACAAGCATCCCTATAAATAGCTCTTGGTAAAGAACTAGTTATGTTTTAGTAAGATGAAGTCTTTTTCTGTAACCAGTTACTAGGCAGCGTATGAAACAGTTTCTCTGGCAGTACCCCACTGCACGCATCAGGCAGTCTGTCTCCCTCCAGCTGCTGCTCTGGGGGCATGCCTAACAGCAGCCTACAGGATCAGTCTCCAGACAAGCCTACCCCTGACACATTGTCATCAGCAATCTGCCTCACTGCTAGACTTGGGAGTTGTGTTCACATCTGTGCTCTTTGTGGTTTTGGAAGAAAGATTGCAAGCCCACAACTCCAGGAGGAGCTCTGGACAACAGCGCTTGGCTGAGCTCTGAATGACGGCTGGCCCTGAGCCACAGGTGAATTTCACACTTGGCAGCTGTATACTGAACATCCTCAATTTATACAGTTGTCACAAACGTGCTCTCAGTGCTTCTGATCCCATTTGGATCAAAATCTGTTCAATTTATAAGAAGTCTCAGCACCCCCCCTCAACATGAGAGAATTACATTAGTGTTTCTAGGGTGCTTTTTTTTTAACTATTAGCTACTGTGTAAAGGGGGTAGAAGTTTGGCACCTAGACCATGGCCAAAACAGCAGAATGTTTTTACAAAAAGCAGTCACTGCCCTGCATTTTGCCTTGGAATCAATTCTATAGGCAATCCCTAGGCATACCTACTGGCTCAGGTACTTCAGGTTCACAGGGAGAACTTCCATAGATTGTTATACAAGTGGCAAGCATATCTAAGACACTGCGTATCATTACAAGATGTATGTTCCATTATAGGTTTACCTGTAACTTCAGATTCAGATAGAAATACAAATGACATATTGTATTTCATTTGTCTGTTTCCATGTATGGGTGAAGTTCACTTACATGAAGGAAGAAGTACTTATCAATAATTCAAGAGATGCAAAGGTATGCGCTGAACTAAAAAAAAAAATCTACTAAAATGCAAGTAAAGCTCACTAGGACTACCTGTAGCACTTATACTCCCCAGTGCAGTAAAAATGTAGTGGCTTGCCAGAAGGCTGTGTTGAATTTGTCAAGAAAACAGGAAAATAAGGTCGGTGTGCTATGAAGAAAATAAATCTTTTTGATAGGAAACCATTTTTATGTGCCAAATCTATACAGTTTTCCTAGAGGTAATGGAGAATGGAGAAGATGATAACATTTTAATGAAGAAAAAGAGAAAGAAAAACAATGAAGATACTTTCCTCTGAGATACTGACATTTACCACTATCATTTGTATCATTTGTATCTATTTATCATCAATATGTATTCATAAGGAGGGCAAATGTGCTCCATGAATGTAAAGCATGAGAGCTTAGAGTTTGTGGGCTAAATGAATATTTATCTACAGCTTGATCAGTTTTCCAAGATGAAACAGCTGGGGAGTTGCTGGAAGGTCCAGGTTGTCCACTCAGGTTGGTAATCAACACATGGAAACACACAAATTGCTCTGGGCATGGTAGATGCTGCCTGGGGAAGTCTTTAGCATAGTCCAAAATTCCCACCTAGATAGTTTCTGTACCAATTAGTCAAACCAATTAGCTGTGAAGGTGGCTAAGAATTCAGACACCCACTTTGTCTTGCTAGTCCATTGTTTCAAATTGTCCACTATTTTGTTTCTACAGATGGCCAGACTGAGAGTTCCTGCATCACCCAGTGGACTTGCCTTGATGAGCACAAAGGCACAGCCGTGATATCCAGCTACACAAGAATTATAATTACAGTGCAAACTTGGGGATTTTCACACTTACAACTTAAATCTCATAGCTCTTGTCACTGCTGAATTTCATCGGGGTGAAAAACCACTTTTTAAAGTTGATTTTACAGTAGTTGATAGTCTATGCATGGAAAATACCATAGTGAAGATTTCCCTTTTTATTTTTATGTATGTTCCAGCTACCTCTCTGTCCCACACATACACATAGAGACAGCTGCTTTTGCAAGCTCTGCTCAGGCTTTCACAGATAATGAAGTCTCTGTTCTTATACCAGAAAGAATTCTTACATGATCTAAAGCTGACAAAAATCAGCTTTAGATGATTTTTAGGTTCTCTAAGGCTGAGAAAAATAATCAGAGAAAAACATTGCAATAACCTGAACCACATTCATGGTGAAAATACTGAAATGTATATTCAGAACAATCTTTAGAAGAACACAATTCATTAGGTTTTCCACATTTTTGCACTATTCTTCTTTCTCTAGAGGATTTCTCTTACATTTTAAGCTTTGGTGTTGCAGTGATTAAAAGCCTCTTTTCCCTGATGCTGATATTAGTGTTGATCTCAGGTGTGAGGAGACAGAACTGACAGAACTGACAGAATAGAGATGAGCCTGGTATCTAATGTAACCTGAATATCAAACCAAACTACAAAATATCAAAGAACTCCTTCAGATAGGAGTGATAAACCACAGAATTTTGTACACCAATGTCTATAGCTTTTTCATGTAAAATGCTAGAGAGCTTGTTCTCAGATAAGTATGTGACATTTTCCAAATTGCTTTTTTCCTATAAAAATACTGTAAAATGAAAAGATAGGAATGATGATCCTTTCTGGCTCCAGATCTGCCAGAATGGAAAAAATACATGAGAGCAAATTCTCCCCAATAGGGGAGAGAAGGTATCTCTTACTTACATAACAGGGAAAAGGAACAGAAGTAACACAGCTCATACTGATGGAAAGATGCTGGAAGACAAACTACTATTCAAGATAACTTGGACACAGATCATACAGATATAAGTCAACATTTTCATGTACATACAAAAGCAAAGTGTGAAGCCAATGAAATCTAAACTGTGCAAGAATTGGTTCTGTCAGCTGAGAGACACATAAGAAGGGAACAATTGCAAACCACCCTGATGAAAGCAGGAAAAGGCACTCTTGGCTACTCTTGCTACTAACTGGTGAACCTTCGCACTGAACTCAGATGCTCTTTCTCTCTGAAGCCCAGGGCAGTCACTCACTTTGCCACTTCCTCCAAATAACCTTCCACCTCACAAGTGTATTAATCCATAGACAACAAGGTCCCTGTAGCATCTGTCAGGCTGTCACTGATTGCCAATGGACAGCAACATCTAGGTCAATTGTAAGTGAAATGTGGAGGAGAATGTTATCAGCAGATTGGAGGCAGTGCAACATACACCAACACAGTATTTTCCCCAGTGATTTCCACATATGCTGCACAAATGTCTCTTTTTTCTTCTTTCTTTTTTGGCCTTCTGATGGGTGTACACTTATAATGATATTGAGAGCTAAATTGTTCTCTCCTGTCTTGAAATGAAATAAAATGTGTTTTTAAAAACCTGTAAAATAGGTGCAGTGGTATTGAGAGACAATCTTATTACCACGAGAGATGAAAGCTAGTAACCAGAGAAACTATATTCCTCTCTTTCTCAGATTACTCACTATCTAAAGATTAATAGTAGAAGGATCTGAAAGGCTGTCAAACACCAAATCAAAAGCTCCCACAGGAGTTCAAATAGTAAAAAGTATTATCAGCAAGAAGAGGATTCACTGGATTATGTTTGTAGCAACAGGATTAACTTTTGCCCAAGTTGCATTATCAGAAATAACAAGGTCATTTTTATGTTAACAAGATGAAGAAAGAATGCAGGTAAATTAATATTGGATTAACCAATAAAAGAATTCCATAAAACTACTTCATTTGTGAAATCAAGGCAAATCTTAATCCTATAGTTTTGTACTTAAAAAAGGACCCCACTGGAGCAAAGGAGCAAAATCCTGGTACTGACATGAAATCCCATCCAACACGGCTGTGACAACAACCCTCCACCATAGTAACAGGAAGCCCTTGCCACTGAGAAGGCACCTACAAAGACACCTTCCCACGGTCAGACAGCTGACTGTGGGAATCTCTGCAGAGATACTCACTAAAATAGTACAGTGCAACTCTCTGAAATAATTCCCCATATAGATCTTGGAATAGCTTATTGTCTTCAATTTTTTCTCTGTTTTAGAATAAAAATATTCAAATATGTGGAATGTTTTAAATAGCTAGTCTTAGTCTGCAGCTTGCTCTGTAGTCAGGAATGGATTTACCAGGCAAGGCAAAATCAGCTGCAGCTCTCTGTGTATTAGCAATCGCCAGTGAGGTATGAACGACACAGACCATCCAATGGGGTAATAATATTGGGTCTGTTTTAAACCAAATGTAACCAAGCCTTGAATCCTAAAAGTTCTGAATAATTCACAAATAGAAAATAATTATGTGAGTTTAAAACTTTTTTTTAGTTGCACACTGATGACACTAGAATTACCGCTGCCAAGAGACCCTCACTACAGTCACACATATATCAAAATTAATTTGTATTTAATTATAGATGGATCTCAAGTTGTCTTGAACTGCTGATCTGCAGAAGTCCTGATGGTGATTTTTGAGAAGCTGGGCTGAACACACTTTAATGATTTTCTTTGCGGCCTTTACCTGCTAGTTTTCTTTAAACTGTACCTTAAAATACGTTAAGTATTTTTTTTAAGTATTTCTCATGTGACTATCTAAGCAAATTCTGTATTGCCAAAAAGATGTGATGCGACTACAGATGGGAGCGGGTCTGATTCTTCTTTTTCAAAATCAAAGAGGTGCACCAAGTCACCAGTGTGAGTCTTTATGACACTGTAACAATCTGTTTACCAATTATTTCTCATTTAGATAAATTTGATGGAGGCTGGCATGTATAAATCTCTATATGCTGTTTCTTCAGATTCTATTCATTTGTTCTATTTCCGTCTGGCCAAATAAACTCAGTTAATTTCAGCTCATATAAGACCTCATGTAAAAATCCAGCATCATTTCAGCTGAGATAAAATTCACTGACAATTCTCAGCTCCTGCATAAGACTGAATTTGTGCATAAATGTGTAAAAAAACCACAATTAAACTTCAAAGAAGTTTATTAAAGCAGTAATGACTTAGAATTTTGCTGTGTAATTGTAAAGTTCCCAGCTAGCTTATGTATATTTTTTCTCTTCTTCTTAATCTCTGTTCACTAAAAAAAAAATCACAGTAAATATCTCAAAGAAAAAAAAAAAAGAAAAAATGTGATTTTTTTTCCACAGGGGAAATTTAAGTACAGACCTGTAAGTGAAGGTATACGAGTCAACTGGCTGTGTTCTGAGCCTGCCTGAATGCCAAAACACTGCCTTGCAGTGGCCACCTGAGTACATATGCTGAATCCTACAGATTTCAAAATAAAAGTGAAATAGGACCTCTATGTTATATTTGCATTTTTTAGTGATAAATTATGTACCTCTTATTCAGGCAACTGAGATACCTCACAAAGGGTGGGTGTGAACTGCAGGTATTTCAAAGCACTAAATAACAGTATGTTCACAGGAGTATATAGCCATACTATAACTGAAGGTCAAGTAAACAAAAAATATAACCTCAGCATGTGTGTGTGAGGTTCATCACAAGCAGTTTGTGCTGTGGATCTCTTCATAAAAGATTCATTTTCTAAACAAATCATTGCAGCCAGTGATTCACAAGTAGAACACTTCCATCTGGCAACAGATGGTCAAGATGCCTCTTATTTGTAGGGGAGTCTTCTGCTAAAAAAACTAGTCTTCTCCACAATCTGTATAACCAGATAAGCAGCTTCTTTGTAGTATTGTTGACATGAGAAACCACACTTGCACTTTATCTCACAAGATCAATCAACCCTGTATACACCTACATCCCTGCTTAAGTGTTCAGCATCCTTCTTTGTATCATAGACACTTCTGCATTTCACTCCTAATTTTGTAGTTGATAACATGCATGTTACATATGTAACACCTGTGTAGTTTCCCTAACATACTATTTGGTGCTCTGACTCTATGTAGCATACAATCATGTGGTGTGATGAGCTTATCAGTAGCTGTTCTGATTGACTGAGGGGTGCTTGCAGCTCCTTAGTAGCATTTGCCAAGGATTTGCAAAGCCATTCCCTCAAACTGAACCTATAGCATTGTTTCACATGTTTTTAATCACTCATGCACAAGGCGGCAGTATCTGTGGGAGTAACAGATGGCTGCTGACAAAGTTGGTTTATCCTACTTTCTCCTTCACCATCCCAGATATGTGTTGCCCATTGCTGGCTTTCTTCTCTAAAGGTTTTGGGAAGAACATTCTAAAGCTCAGCGCATCCTAACCAACAATTCAATATTTACTTTTTGTAAAAATACAACAGATTCTGTTTCACGATAACCGGGAAAAAAAAGAAAAAAGGGTTACTTTCACTAAATGAGTTGTTCCTTAGGAGCTGCTCACTCAGCTCTAAGAAAAAGGGCTCAAATATCAGCTCTAGTGGAGAGTTATGAGTCATCAGGTAAGAAAATTCAGCTCTCCCATTTTTATGTGATATGGTAAACAAGAAAAGCACTGCAGAATTAATTCAGTGCTTGCTTTGGTCACAGAATCTGAAGCGACTGTTGCCATGGGTACATAGAATCAAGTTTTTAAAGGGGATTTAAGGACATGACAGATAACAAAAGAAAAGACAGTGTGGAAGATTCAAGAATTGTAGATCTCTGAAGAAAATGAGGATCTGAAACACAGAGACCAAAAAAAGAAAAGTAACCAATCATGCCACGAAGACAAGGTAACAGAAAAGACAGCCGGCTGGAAGATCAAGGTGGAGAAATAAAGAGAAGAAACTGGCAGACACACCAAGAGGGAAAGAATAGAAGCTAGCTCTGCAAGAAGAATGGAGGGGGCAATGAAAGTAAGCAGGGACTGGATCATAAGGACAATGAATTGCATTATACAGAAGATCATGACAGAGATCAGAAAAGGACAAAAATAACAGATAAAAAATAAAAGATGAGGGATAAGGGAAGAAGCACATTTAAAGCATGGAAAGCATATGTATGGATGATTGGGGTTTTTCATTAAAGAGTCAGTGAGCAAGTCATCATGGAGGAAAGAAATATAGTAGCGTGTCAGGAGCAAGAATACATGTTGTTCTGAACTACAAAAAGTCATCATGGGAGAACAGAAGAATCCACTAATCCTACCTCACGATGAAAAATATCACTGCAAAATTCCATCAAGAACAGGATCAAAGAACTGCCAGCTGGGAAAGATTGGCTTATCTGGTCTTTAATGGAATTTTTCCAGCCCCAAGAGAAGGAATATGTATGAAAGTTGAAATAAACTGGAAGATGACTCAATGACTAATCTTAGAAGGAAGGTTTTAGCTTGCTTGGCTGCTCAATAGAGGATTTATTTCTGAAGTGAGAACTTTTTAAGGAAGGAACATTAAGGAGAAACAAAAGATAACATTAAAGAAAATGTCAAGTAAGTAACATAGCTGCAGAAATCTGGCTTTTTTTAAAAAAAAGGTAGTTGAAAAAAAAGACAGTGAGCAACACCTGAAATGTATGTGCATAAAGGAAAAGAACCTCTAGATGGAAAGCATGTTGAAATAGCAGCTGTGATGAGGATATCAGCATCATAAAGAGTTTGCTGGCTAGAAGAGGGATATAAACCTAAATATAGTGAGATGCCAGTTCATAGTGAAGATGTGACAGACTGTAAAGGACTACTAAGGGCTACTGTGGATGAAACAAAATCTAGATGGGTCAAAATCAGTGTGTAAAAGCAGTCCTACTGAGTATGGTCAAAAATGTGTGATCATAACTGCCTGGATGGATCTTTGTTGTGAGATCAGTTGTAGAAAATGTCCATGTAAGTGTTCTTACTTCAAGGCATGTACTAGAAAATACAGGGTTACCTGCTCTTCACTGAAAGCTTAGCTCCAGCATAGGAGCTTTTCATCTTGAGAAGCACAGCTTGGCTTTTCTTTATTTTGCTATTATAGTGTTAAGAAATTAATCACTAAGAAAATAATTATATTGTTACAGGTTTTTGGAATTTTTGGATTCTTGTGGAAGCTAAAGCTGTGAAAGGGCTCCCAAAAGAGTTTTGACACATTCACTGAGGACATGATCAATTTCTAAACATGATGATGCAGATGAACTTTCAGATTATAAATCATTAAATTCAGGGTATGTTTTCAGGGGAAGGATCATTAAGACATACTCTCTACTTTTTCTTTAAGCATCCTTTAATGTCACAGTCAGAAACAGGAGACAGGCTAGATGGCCCTCTGTTCTAACTCAGTGTGTCTGTGCTTTGAGTTTGAGAATGAAACATGCTTTAGTGGAGCAAGAGGGAATAAAAACATTTACATCCCTGTTACTGATTGCCTGGCTTCTTTGTCCTATGGAGCATGGATAGGGACACAGTCATCAATGAGCCTTCTTCATTCCATAACCCTCTTTCCAGACAAAGAGCCAAAGGGCTTTATTTGATACTGGTAAAACAAACTTCAGCTCCACGCTCTTAGAGAAAAGAAGAGAAGATCTGAGAGCTGGAAAGCTGTCTGGAAGTTACAGTCTCATCCATGGCTACTTCAGAAGTGTACTGCATGAAGTGACAGTGCAGTCTAAAGGGACGTCCTAGACTATATGTGTAATTCATAAAAGTTATTGAAAAACAAAGTTCCTGTGCTCTAGAAAAAAATAATGCTAACCTACTATTTAGACTGGATGTCTGTATTTTTTCCATAAAAGACATGCTGTGAAAAGCCTCTTTCTAACAATTATCAATTAAGATTTTATTTCAACAACAGTGAGTTACTATTTGCTTATGAGAATATTGCTGCGTATTTTTAATTCCTGTACAATTTACCACATGAAACAACCTTTTCCTACAGAAAGCTTAAGCTGTACATATTTAGAGTAAGGCTCTCTTGCTATCAAAAGTATTGTGCTTTTGCCTACCACTACCGTCAAATAATCTAAAAGAGATCAAAAGAAAGTTAAAGCATTGCTACTAGAACATCTTAAGAAGAACTGTGTGGTTTTCCTTCGCAGTCAACTGACTTTCCAGCATTTAGGTCAAATGTTTCAACTGGTTGAGACCTGTTGGAGAGCATCTTGCAAATGTCTTATGTACTATGTGAGTTTCTTTGTGATAATGAACGTTGCAGTGTCACATGGCTTTGTTGAAGCCTGTAAAGAAGTTGCATAATTAGCAGTATTCATTAAAGTTTCAATAATACTCCGAATGTATTAGCTGCTGTCCAGGCATATGGGGAAACACAGTTGCTGCTCTAAGTGGCTTGTAATTTAAAATCAGTAACAACAAATAAGGGAAAAACCAAGGTATAGGCTCAGATTATCATACTGTCCACAATTACAAGGAAAAATATTTAGCTGAATTATTTTTTAAAGTATTTAGGTTAGCTAACAAAGACTAATAGGACAACAGCAGTACTTGAAAATGTGCAATGACCTATATTCATTTGAATGAACCACTGAAAGCTTTAGCATACTCTGGGTGTCGGCAAACAGGGATGCAACCTAAAATGACTTCTGCACAATTAAGCACACAGTTCATAATTTAGCACAAAATGTGTTGAAAACTGACCTTTTAAAATTTTTTTAACTATGAGTATAGCCATATAAAAGGGTGCAAATGCATCCTGCTCATCTCAGACAGTCACCATTTTTTTCTAAGTTTTCTTTTTAATTAATATTAACATAGTGTTGGTTCCTGAGGCTCAGATGTTATTGCATTAAAAACAGTACAAGAGATAGATGGGAAGACAGATTAACATCTTGCTGCATATCTTTAAAAAGAATGTATTGTGAACAGACTTTTTTCAAGGCAGGCAGCAGTAGTAATAATAGAACAGGTGGTGACTACCTGACACTGAAATCTGACACTGACATTTGAATAATAGCTTGAATTGTGATGTTTGAAGGGTTCTGAAAAAGAACTTAATGGTGCTTGATAAGGATTTGGTTTTGCTATTCCCAGATCTTTCCAAATTAAAAAAAAAAAGAAAAAGGGGGGGGGGGGGAAGAAAATACTAATGATCCATCTTTTTTCTGTTGAAATGAATTGGACTTTTGGCCTTAATGTGCAGAAAAACAGATCTCAGCATCCTGCTATTTCCTGAACAGATTTGGGCCTTTACTTCAGGGATACATTTTTGTGTATACTTTCCTGAATAATTCCAAATACTTGGTGATACAATTTCATGAGATACAATTTATACCTTTTAAAAAATAACCTTTGAAGCTGTTAACACTGGTGAATTTCGAAGTGTGTGCAAGATAACAGAAGGAAGAATTGACAGAGGGTAGATACCCTTCTCCTCTTAGACTTCTACGTATGACTTTTATATAATGAAGCTCTTGGTCTTTACAGAACTCTAACTTTGTGTTGTCAACATGGACTAAAGCAAGTACATCAGACTCCTTTGCTCATCTCCACTGTAAAGCTTCAAAACTTTCTGCTTTCTCCCCAAAAGCATTGAGACACATTCTGGGTCTCAGCTACACATTGGTCAAAATTGTGAAAGTCATCTGGTGTTGGAAGTACAAGTCACTATTTCTATGAAAAAAAATTTCTCTATTCTGACCAGAAGGAATATGCTCTTTTGGCCTATTTTTTGTCACTTTTTTGACCATTGTTTCCATTAGAAAAAAATTTCAGTAACTAGTTTAAACTCTTCCTCTTTAAACTACCTTCTTCGGTCCCATTCTGGGTGTCTGGTTTGGACTGAAGGACCACGTTAGGTAGAAGGGCATTGTAGCTGCCCAGTGCTATAGCAGTACAAATCAGGGACCTCAACAGAAATCCACTGGTCACTGGTGCGTTCAATGGAATTCCTGGGGGTTTTTCTAGTTTCAGAGAAAAAGATTTTTGTGCAAGGGGATTTTTTGGTGGCTGGAGAATGAAATACACTTTATCATTTTTTCTGATAAATATTGCTGAACACCTATCTAATACATTCATTTTTTATAAAAAATAATATTCTGCTCAAAATCCTACTACTTTGGAGTTTTAGACAACTGCCTTCTGTGGACCAACATCTGCAACATTTCTTTTTATTTTAACTGTCTGTAGCAATTCAGGAATTTCAGAAACACTACACAGCTAAAGATCGCAGATACATCTAGCTTTTTATCTTTTTTGAACAACCACTACTGCTCCAGAACACATTAAACTCCACTAATGCACTGTGTGATAGACGGATTAGCTTCTCCCCATTCTGAGTAGCTGATCATTTTATGCCTCAAAGCTTAAACATTCTTGGTGCTGCAGTGCATGCAAAGCATGGCCCAGCAAATGTATGTAAATTTCAATATTGAAAAGCATTTTATCTCTCATAAATTGTACTGAACTGAAGAAAATACCTTCTATCAACATCCACAAGTCATTTGTGAGTTTGGAATTCTATATCAGGTGAAAAAAATATATTAGAAAAAATGTGCAAAGATAGAATGTTTTATTTTTAAATCCTGTTTCTTGCCTTCCAGTACACTTTATTCCCCGCTNGAACTGTGGGGCCCAGAACTGGACACAATACTCCAGATGTGGCCTCACCAAGGCAGAATAGAGGGGGAGGAGAACCTCTCTTGACCTACTGACCACCCCCCTTCTAATGCACCCCATAAATTGTACTGAACTGAAGAAAATACCTTCTATCAGCATCCACAAGTCATTTGTGAGTTTGGAATTCTATATCAGGTGAAAAAATATATTAGAAAAAATGTGCAAAGATAGAATATTTTATTTTTAAATCCTGTTTCTTGCCTTCCAGTACACTTTATTCCCCGCTCATTAAGCCCTTGACATCAGCAAAAACATCACTGTTTACATCCTGCAAGCTTTGCACAGATTCATCCTGTTAGATGAATGCCCCTAGAAATCAGATTCCATTTTCCCAGGGAAGTTGTATCCAGTTTTGCTACAGCTGTGTGATGTTTTGTCTCCTTATTTACATACCAATCCATCACTCATTGCATACAAGAAGCATTTTGTAAGCCATACAAATACACGTGTACCAGATTTCAGAAAAGGTAAAGTCTGTTCTGTGTCCTACACTCTAAAGATTTCTGAAGACACAGCAAGGCTGCATATCAGCCTATGCTCAGTAGAGCAGTATTTAACTATAATTAGTCTTCCTAAATACTAATCAGCACTTCAGCTATGTGAGTTCTTATAATATATTCAATTCCCCAATGCATTAAAGAGCATTTCACTGCTTATTCCAGTCTCTTTGGTTCATTTCTTCCCGAGGATAGATAATTTTAGATAATTAAAAATATTAAAAAGTATTACTGTCCTTCTTAGCAACATTAGTTACTCTTTAGGCCTGTTAAATCAACATTAATAGAATCAGGTCCAAAGTAACTAGAATCTTTAGGAAGTTTTCATGTGCATTAGGTATCTATGTAAAGAAACTACCTTACATGCTCTTACTGGAATTAAATGCTTCTGTTGAAGAAAAATGTAGTGCCAAAACTATTTTTAAAATGCAATTAGAGGAGAAGCCAGGGCATGGCACAGCACAGAGTTGGGGATGCCAGGGGCAGCTGGCAGCAGGAGCTTGCCCCCAGAGGGGCTCTGAACCCGTGGAAAGGCTGCTCACGGTGGTGTCTGCTCACAGCTGCTGCAAGGAGTAACAGAAATAACAGGATAAAAACAAAAGGCTCTAATATCATGTGACTGCTTCTAGATTACATGGACTCACTGGTAAAGAAAAAAAAAGCCCAAATGTTTGGGGTTGGTTTTTTTGACTGAGCAAATTTGATGCATATTCACTTCTGAATTTCAGAATGCACTGTGTCAATGCAGTGGAAAATCCCAATAGGGATCGCCGGTGCCAGTTGGAACAGAATTATGCACACATGACTTGACAGTCCCTCGTAGCTAAGGAAGAAGCAATGCAAATCACTGCTGATTGATTTTTACAGATCAATTGTGCTCAAAAGACAACGTATTTCTATCTCCTGTAACAGAATTCCTGTTTGGCTGTTTGGACACCAGGGCTAGAAGGGGATGTGGCCCATGGATGTCAGTATTACTGTGTCTCAGTAAGTGCCTCCATGGTTCACACTTGTGTCGCACAGCCCCAGTCTGGGCCCACCATGCCTTGAAGCAGCACAGCCCAGGCCCCCTCCCCTCACCCCCAAGCCGCAGAATCAGTCCCCACTGATTCCTGCCCATGCACCTGCACGTGGATCCCAACAGACCAAGAGATGAAAAGCTGGGTAAAAATACTAATGACACAGTCTTGTACCATCAAAAGAAAGAGAAAAGGAGCAGAGCCTGAAATGACAAAAAATGCATAGATGCATACAGAGAGGAGACCGATGTCTCCACTGCATTTGCAAGAGCTCAGCGCTCGGCAGAGGGCTCCAGCCCCTCATGCAGGCAGCTGCTCACGCTGCCGGTGCCCAGGGGTGCTGCAGGCAGACCCCATGCAGGAGGGAAATTGCAGAGTTTGTCCAATCACAGAAACAGAAACCTCTGTCTTGAAATTAGGGTTAAGATATTTGTTGACTTGAAAGGAGAAGAAATAGCCTTCATGTTTTCTGTTCGTGCCATCGTCTGGAGATCATCATTATCCCTAGCAGGAAAAAATCTGTGATGCTCCTGCACTGAGGAGCTTCAGGGACTGAAATAAAATGGCTCATGTCCTTTTAGTTTCTGTGAAATGTGCAGCACACAGGAAAAAGCAGACAGCAGAGCAGGAAGCTTGCCTGGGTTCATGTGCCCATGCACCCTGTATTAGTGACATAAACTTGTTCTGCTCGAGTCAACAGAGTGAAATACTTGTTTTCTCTCTCATTAAAGATGTTCTTAAAAAACACGCCCAGCTGTCAGTCTCTGCTCCCATCTTCTCCTTTAGTGAGTGCTCTCTAGGCTACAGAAAAAACAGTGAAGTAGTCAAACACAGACCACTGAGCCTTAGTACAGCAGAGCAGTACTAACTTCCCAGGTGTTGATAATACCACCACAAAGTGCAAACATTTGAAACAGCTATTTAATTGAGCCTAACAGGAAATACAGAAGCAATCTGACTGGCCTGATTTTGAGTGTGTGCTGGGATTACTCCCTTCACTGCAGTACAGTTGCTTCTGAAGCGTGCCACTGCAAGTAGATCAGCTCTTATTCAAAATTAAACCCTATTCACAAGACTATTCAGAGTCTGTACGCCACCCTTTATATTGTTCTGTGCAATATATGTTGCCTAGAGGGTAATACAAACAATTATTACCTCTCTTTTATTACAGTCATATTTAGATTTAAAACAAAAAAAGAACCAAAAAGAAAGCGCAAGGTTTCTTTGTGCTTAGCACTGTGTATTTACTCAGTTAGCGGCACATCCATTGACTATTTTTGTGGTCCTTAGTTGCACAGTAGAAGAAAATTGTACAATAGAGGACAAATGTACAATTGTACACCCTTCCCTTCCCCCCATACACTAATATTTTTATTCACAGGTCTCCAACAAGAAGACTAATTGTAAGTGCACAAATATGCACATGGATTGATACACATGAAACAGGGCAAAGCTAAAAAGGGCCGTGCTTAGTTGAAAGAATGGACCTACAGCTACCCAGTGCAGTACTCATGTATGTGGGCAACCTTCACACAGAGTATGCACAATGGAATTACAGCAGTTACAGATACAGATTTCAGAAATCTGCAGCTATAACCCTGAAGAAGAACCCAAGGATTCTGATGATATGTTGATCCCCCATGAGAAAATGTCATTGAATTTAATGTATACTAACAGGTTTTGTACTGTTTTGTAGTATTTACTATAAGATAGCAATAGTATTCCTACTAAATTTCACATGATTTTTGCTTCTCAATTCTGTAAGGTCTTTATTCTGTTTCTCTACAAGATTGCCCACTTGATAAATGTTTTCAGCTTTATTCAAATGAGGAGAAGTTTGCATATGGGATATCTTATGTTATCAATACGATTTTTGTTCTTCAGTATTTATTGCAAAAAGCAACCATCCTTTCCTCAACAGAAATTCTAACAAGGCTGAAATCATATTCAGAAACTCTCACTTTTTTTACTAGCACCCTGGAGATGAAGGTTTTTGGTGGTAGAGATGTCCAAAATACTGAGATTTTATTCCTCATGATGTTCAGTAACCCATGAGGCAAATTCATTTGTCCACTAGGTAAAAACATTCAAAGGGAAAGAGCATTGCCCCAGTGCCCCGTGTAACATGACAGACCACTGTACTGTTAGTGCTGTAAAGCCTGAGCATGTAGACAGAAGATGCCCTGATCTCACAACCATAACTGCAGGCAAACTGCAGTTCAGAACAGGCCAGAAACAGCAGGCTTTCTCATGACAGCCATCCATGCAATGCTTGGTACTGCTATCATCCTTTGTCTTTTCGGCTACAGGTAGAAGACAATTGTGTATTTATTTCCCTTGCTGAATTTGAAAGATCAGAAAGAAGGAAATCCAGAAAAGGGAAAATGCAGCATTGGGGTGGGAGTGAAGTTAAGGGAATGCTGCAAGTCTTGCATATTCCTAACCTAGTATAAGCAGGGACTCCTCATTCTTCTGCCTGAAAGTTCCATTTATTTCAAGAAATCTATTTAAATTAAAAGAGGAAGATTTGAAACACACCATTCTTAAAATGTACTTCCCTATCCTTCTCTGACTGTTTTTTATTAGAGAAAAAAGGGAGTTCTGGAGTAGGCCATGAAATGGTATATAGTGAGTTATGCCTGCACAAATGAGATTTTGAGTGAATATGGTCATAACAGTTTTTTACGAGGTAGTACATTCAGGACTTAAGACTCTCATATGCTAAAGTGCCTTAGCACTGTAAGGAGAAAGAGTATGTAATCTCAAAAAACATCTATTTTAATCACACCACCAGCAATATGAAATAGAAAACGTGCATTTAAAGTTCATTTTAGAGCTAAGGACTACAGGTGCTAAAAACACACAATACTGTATCATGCAGATTTCCTCTTTGGTTTGCTTTGTTTCTGTGATAATGGGAGTCCAATTTTTTTTCTCCTTTTTAAATGGTAGAAAACTATCAGGATCAAGTTAGCAATTTTCAAGGGGTGCATTATCTTATCACTGAGAAAGAGATGTAACAGTTTACTAGATATTTCAGAGCAAATGTAGTTCTGCATGCAGGATTTAGTACCTGGGAGTTTAATGTTAATCGGGGGTGCAGTTAAAACAACTAACTCTTACCACAGAAGGACAGGAAGCTTAACACCTACAGGAGAAAGGAAGAAGAATGTCTCTGCATTAAGCCAAATTCATCAGTTACCATGGTGGAGCAAAGACCACCAACTGAGCCATGAAATCAGTTCTGCCTGGTGTGCTTTCACAATTGGAGTGCAGATAGACCCTGGTAAAACACCAGCTGCTGTAACAAGGAGGACTCCACTCTGTGAAATATGAGGTTGTGATTTCATAGTTTCTATGAAATTTCATGTATGTGTGTTTCCACCACAAACATAATTTAGCATGACATTAATAGAAAATACATTCTATAGACTGCAACTCACAGTGGGTCTTAGTTGAATGCTATATATGTAAGATGTATTCTTTTCTAATTAATTGGTAACAGTTGGACTTCATGTTCTTAAAGGTCCTTTCCAACCAAAATGATTCTATTAATCTAATCCCTACGCTCTAAGAGATGGATTTTCCCTGGCATAGCCTAGGGGATAAAATACATACCAAGGCCTGGATTCATCCAAATTTAGTTATTTAATTGAAGTACCTCTGCTAGGAGCATCCAATCATACCAAAAGTCAGCAGAACCTCAGGGAGTATAACCAGTCCTCCTAAAACCCTCATCACCTTCTGGAGATGCATCTCTCACAAAACACACTCACTCTCTCCATTGACTATACGGAAAACCTGGAGATTGAGTGCCTAAACTTGGGCAGAATTAGTCTGTGCCCAGATATTTGGCTCAGATGTCTGTGGCCTCCACATGACTCAGAAAAATACAGCACTAAGGGAGAGTACTGTTGTACAAAGAATGATATAGAACAGACATCACAGTCCCCATGAGGCGTCCAAGAACAATGCAGCTTATACACTACCCGGCTCACTGACAGGTAGCAAAATTACCCCTCTTTTCTCCTGTGAAAGACGTTTAATACAGCTTTACCATGAGTCTTTGTTTCCTTGTACAGCTATTTTCATTAAACACAGATCACTGCACTGCTGGGCTGATTGCATTTAAAAAATTATCAATTGGCCATAGAACAGCATTAACAGAACAGCATCTCTTTCCAGCATTAATAGACTTACTATAAATGATAAAATGCATTTAAATAACAATTTGCCACACCACCTCATGTATTTTCACCAAAGCACATATCCCTGAGAACTACAATGATCTTTGCATTATAGGTGCCAAGATAGCCTTGTCTTTCCAAGTAGGAGGGAGGAAGCCCTAACAGAGGAAGGTGAAGACAACTGTATATATTTCAAATTACATATTCCCTTTGGTGCTGCATCTTCAGACCGACTGTTCCAGTTTTCCCAGATCTCAAGTTTGAGGCAAGCACATGGGACGTTCAGAAAAATGTGACCTTACAGGGCCCTCAGCCTACTTCAAATTTTCAAGTTAATGTGAGACAACTTGACCTAAAATATACAGTAAATAAATGTCTAAAATACACATTGTAAGGGAATGATTATTTTGTTCCTGCAAAATGTTCCAAATGGACTTTCTGTATTATAACAATACTAAATCAGCTCCTTCACTCAGTGGGCCTCTACAAACTTGCTGAATTGATAACCTTTGATTTCTGTAACATATAGTTGGGAGAGACATAAAAACAAAGCGCTAAACTATGTTCCCATATGCTACTGAAAATAAAAGGAGTTACTCTGAAACACCAGGAAGTGGTATTTGGTTCTAGTGGTTCTTGCACACAAGGTGGTTATGTTCTGAGTAGTTTCTACCAGGAAGATATTTTGAAAGATTCATTAGATCCATTGACTTCATTCATATGCTAGTTTCACTGGCTTAAAATAAAAATGAAGGGAGAATCAGGCTATTTCCTGGTTCAGAACGCAGCTGTTCTCCCCCGATGGCATAACTAATTCATTTAATAATATTCAAAGCATTCTACAACAACATATTCTAGCAATTTCCAGTTGTCCATTATTTTTTTAGTTTCTCCTCGTAATCAGACTTGACTGAGAGAAAATGGGAGGAAAAAATACATATATTATGCATGTGTAGTGCATAATGTCTGATCTATGTGACATTTCCCTTCATTCGTGCAGAAAGACAGAATCATTTTCTTCTGGCTATGCTGCTCTTGAGTTTTTCTTTCTCTTTCTGCGCACAAAGATATGTTTTATGGTAATTATTTGAGACTATATGGTGCTGAAATGATATAAGTTGTATCAGTGGGACAGGAAATACCAACATTATTATAGCAAAGTTTGATGCTTTGAAAGATGACTCAAAATTTCAGAAAGAACGTTTAAAAGATTTCTTAAAAATATCTCAGGTGACTCTAGACAAATCTGCCATGTATGTATAACAAATAAATGTGACCTTTATGGATGTATGATTTAACATTTTCCTCCCTTGTATCCTTTTTTCAGCTTTGAAAAAAAGCAACGTATATTCACTTCAGTAAGCTATTTCCTTAGAGAGACAAAGGAGTGCAGGTCCTAAACAAATACTTTAAATGACAGTTTGACTGAAGTAATTAACTTCGATTGGGCCCAGATTTTTCCCTCTTAAGTGCAATACTAATCTGAAAAGTGATTATGTTAAAATAGTTTTTACATGGAGGATCACCTCTATTGACATATTGGGAAACTTCTAAGTCAAAACTATTTCCTTTACTCCTTTTTAACTCCTAAGAATACATGAAGGAGCCAAACATCCCTTTTTGTTTGGTTGGTTTTGATCAGTGTGATCATTTACCAAGCAACACACTTTTGAAGGGATTGTGGTTGTTTTGTTAAATACCATCAAGTGTCCCCAGGCCCTAAATATAGCATAATCGCCTGAAAATTCTGGGGCAGACTGAAGATGTGAAGGCTTTTCTCAGGCATCTCAGTGAAACCTCTGTCATCTCAATAAAGACAACTTAATGCAACTGGTAAAAGCAGCAAGGCCAGAACACACAGGTACATAAGCTTAATTTTTGTCTTCCTGGAGCCATTTAGCCATGGAAGTTGCAATCCAGCTGGGCAGGACCAGCCGGGAGCCAAGCCAAGGCAGGCTCAGCAGAGGGCACAGCTGAGCAGTAACCAGCGTTTCCACACACACACTGCTGGGCACTTGTGCAGAGGAAATTGCTTGGCCTAACTCTCATCAATAACTCTCACAAACCAGCAAAAGGCAAACAGCACAGTGCAGGGGTCAGCTTGATATAATTTAAAGGCACTGATGTTAGCAGGTATAAGTGAGTAACGAATACAATCTGCAGCATTTTAATTGCAGGTGAGGGAGGGTTCATTGGAGGAAAGGACTTGGCATGATTCTCCCATCCCAGATTAAGCACTCTAGGATGGAAGTGAGGACCAGTGATCACTGCTGTTTTTCAGCAGTTTTTACAGGGAAACTATTGAAAGGAATTATGTTGTTCTGCTATACTGATTACTGTAAAATCCATTCCAGATAAAAGTGGCACCTACAGTAGCATTTCACTCCCAGAAGACTGAGTAGGTTATTTGAAGGGGGTGGGCAGGGATGAGGAACAGGTGTGAACACTTCCTTTTAATTTTTGCATTTAATGCAAAATTAATGCATGCCACATTATATAAGGTATAATCTGCACCACTCTGCTCTGTATCTTATTGCAAATCTTTCTAGGGGCAGATTAACTAGCAGCAAATAACTCAGAAAAATAGTCTTTTCCTTTTTTTACAAAGTAACCTATTCACTGTAGATCTTGTGGTAGCAAGGGTGACCTGAAAATCTATGCAACTTGCATTTGTAGAGCCATGCGGGGATCCTCCTCCATCCTATCCCTAGAGTCCACACAACTCCTGAAGTCAAAACCCACAGAGGAATATTACACGTAACCTGGCAAACTTCTCTTCAAACAGATGTACTTCTTTTTTGCCCTCCTGCACCTGCCAGAGGTATGTTTTTAGACATACTTTTTATAAATCAGAATTGATTACAATTTTTGTTACAAAACTGCATAAGAATAAGCTTCCATTATTCCCATATTCAATACAGTTTTCCAAAATACAAAAGCTGATCTTACTCAGAACTGATTTCCATTACATTTGATCATTGCACTGCTAACACTACTGTTTCACCACACTTTCATAGCAGGAACAAATTAGAAAAATAGCTACTGCATTTGAAAAAAAATGTCAGCAATGTTGCCAACCCTCATTTCTTTTCTTTCACATTTTACTTTTTAAAACACTGCTTGGAGACCCAGAAGAGATTGATTGAGGAAAAACATATGTAAGAATTCAAGTATAGTAAAAGATTATAAATTATTACATTTATATAATAACCTTATATGTTATATTTAAAAGGATATCCTGTGACACACCATTCATAGAACAGTACTAATAATAACTCATATTTCTTGTTTTTTGTGAAATTTCTACATGAAAAGTCATCCCTTTGTGTAATTAAAAGAAGTGTCATTGCATTAAAAATATACTAGCATGGAAAGTCCCATTTGAAGGCACAGCCTCAGGTTCACTGTCTCCTAAAGGAACTTTATGTATTATATGGATATTCTTCTGGAGACACAGAAGTAGCTAACAACTGTTCTATTGCCATTTTGTGACAGCACGATTGGAAGAGATTAGATGGACTAGAGGGTGAGCCTCTTGTTATCATACCTGATTCTAAAAATTCTAGCGACAGTACAGGATCCCCATAGTTCCTCTGGGTAGAGGACTCAGTCCGTAATCAAAATGTATAGACAGGCAAAGATCATAAGTATTCACTCTAAGTCTCAAATATCTTTAGAAGTTCCTGAAAATTCTAACTCCCAACAATGTTTTTAGAAATTGCACCCTACTGAGCTTCTTTAAATATTAGTTACAGTAACAACAAAAGGCTTTTTTCTAGTGATTTCACAGTACTGAATGTAATTAGGGTTTACATAACCCTTGTATCATCTCCTGAGACTGAAAAGGACGTTATCCCCATTTTACAAAAGCATAAACTTCAGCACAGAGAGCTTATGAGAGCTCAAAAAAATGTGGAACAAAGTTAACGGAAGAAATAACAAAAGTTTTATGCACTGTGCCAATGCCACCTTCCTGCTTTTTGGAGGGGGATTCATTTTTCTGGTTTCAGGAATAGTTCCTCTTCAATCACGTTTGGAAAGAGTCACATAGACAAATGGGAAAACTGAATCACTGGAGAAACAAATTAACTACACACAAAGAATTCTCAGATGTACATATTAAGCAAACTAAAAATTAGACAAACTTTCTCTAATCCTCTTTGTAGAGATGTTACTTCTTAAAACAGATGATGAAAATATTCTAGGCAAGAAGTATGATTACTTAGTTGAGAGTGCTCATGAAAACAAAATATTGTTTGAAGCAAGGAGAGGTAAAGGTTGATCCTTTGTACCTGTCAATATCTCTCACCACATCTTTGATACACCAGATATCCATTACATATGTTCTAACTGAAAGGTTAAGTCAACAGACTGGAAAAGTGTCCATAGGAATCAGTTGCTAATACTGATAGCAATGCATAGAAGCACATTTTAAATGTGTTTTCCCAGACATTTGAAAACAATCAAATTGGATGGTATGAATTGGATATAAAACAACCCCAAACATATCTGCATATCTGAGAACTCTAGCTAGGCAAGTGATTAGGGAAGCATGACACTGGTGATCTGTCTGTAATTCCATCTCCATGTAGAAACTGTATATTCTTTCTGCCAAACTTTGCAATAAGAGATACTGCTTTCCACTGTGTCCCTTATCTTCTCGAGACAAAGTGGTGTCTGAGTTGCCTGCACTGCAACGTCCTACTGACTCCAACACCTTGAGATTACTATCCTGGATTCTATTAGCTGATCACAGATCAACAGACACCTCCCCACAGATGGCAGTGGAGTTACTAGGATGAGAGAAAGAGAAGCTTCCTGACTATGTCTGCAGCCACATTCCTGAAAAGCTCAGTACTAAAATACTGAAGAGGAAAGAGACAGAAGGGCATGACAGGCTGGGACGGGTTGGGACAGGACAGGACAGACAGGACCACCAACCATACCTTAGAGAGTTCCTCAGTGTCTCTTCTGCCTGCACAAATGGGACGGTGTCACACTGGCAGCAATGACCTCAGCACAGGTAATATTTAGAGGGGTATGGTAAGCACAGGGCACAGACATGACTAAAGAGAAGGGTGTCATATTGCTTTCACTTCAGGGCTTAGTCACCTGGTTTCTGCTTACTGTCTCAATTAACTATTGCCCTAAGGAAGGGTGGTTGGTTAGCAATACCCAGGAGACAGCATGACAGGGAAAAGAAAAGTGGGAGCACTGTGGAGAAAGGCTCAGGGAGTTTGGAAATAGACATGGTGAAGGTAAAGAAAAGAGAGTGAGAAGATTAACATGGAAGACTGAAAGAGCTGTATGAGAGAAAAGGATAAGGAAGGGAAGATGGGGGAGGAGGCAAGAAAAGTAAGAAATTATGTGTGAGGGAGTGATCAAGATTTGAAGAGAGAAGAAAAGAAAGAAAAGGTGTGTATAAAATGGAATAATAGAAATGGTATGGTGAAATGGCAAGGAAAATGGGGAAATTAGATGGAAGAGACATGAACAAGAGATGGACAAGAATCTGGAGAGCATAAAATAAAAGGAGAACATACAAAAATAAGTAGCTAGAACGTACAGAAATGTATAGTTCATATTATGGGCAGTGACACCTGCTTCTGGAGCATCACATCCTACCTCAAATCTCCAAACCTTACATCTATATCGCAAAGCAAATCAATATTCATTGGTTCAGCCACCAATCCATTAACAGATTAATGGATACACTTTAACTCCTAGGAAGGTGTTAATACTTTCTATCCTCTTAACAGTGGACATAATCTTGACATCACAGTGATTAAATATTTAGCATTTTAACCTGTTTAATTAAGTTGATAGGTACAGTCATTGATTTAATTTTGCTTTTGCACTATAAATAAACTAGCTGATCATATCTAAGAGTCATAAACTATTTCCATCTGGTATCCAAGATGGTGGTATGGTTCATCTGAATATTCATCAAGTGGAATGCACATAAATAAGAAAGTTTTGCTGATTACTTGCCTGACATTTTATACTATAGTGCATTAGGGTCTTCTAACAGCAGGTCAGAATACCTGAACTTAATTCCAATGTGAATGAAAGGAAACATTCCCATACTTTTATTTAGTTATTATCAATTGAGTGTAGAAAATTACATCAAAATGCTAAACTTTTCTGTTCCCAAAGTGGTGTATTAGATGCAGAAAAAACAATGGAAATAAATTATTGCCATTAGAGAGACAGATGAGCTCATTCAAAAACAGTAAAATTAAGTATTAAGCAGTAACAAAAAAATATCACCTCCTTCATATATTTTCCCTCTTTTTAGACACGTAATTTGTCATTGGTCACAGTTTCCTATTTATCATTAGAATTTGTATCTGGAAAGCATTCTGTCAGGGCAGCAAGTCAAATAATAGTAATGAAAAACACATGAAAATTACATTCTACCAAATAAGTGCTTATATTGATGTTTTGTTATCAAAGTCTTTTAAACCCCAAACAAATAGATTCCTCAATCAACATAAATGGACTCTTGGGAAACATGAAGAAAACTATGCTACTGTATATTTGGATAAACTGGTAATTAAGAAAATATTTGTAAGGCTTTTGCTTCTTTCAAAATCCAACAGTTTGCTTTTTAATTTCAGGTAGATTAAAGACATAAATAATTCTATTTCAATGTGATTCAGGGGTACTGCTGAAAATTGGGCTGGGTGACATCCATTTGTCCACAGTGGGAAAAGAGATTTAAAAAAATTTCTGGTTTCTAATTAAGCTGCATATTGAGATCCTAATATGTAAAATGCTGTGGGCTTATTAACGTAATATCTCAAAGAAGGAATGCCTTGCTTTTCATGTATTTCACAGTTTTTACCATAGCAAATCAGTAAGAGCTCCCTTAACATACAGTGATCTGTTGCCTCAGGCAATGCACATCTCCCTGATCCATAGTTAACTGACAGCTGACTTATCCAGTCAAAAAGTCTGTCTGTCCATGGAAGCCACTTTCTTACTTTCTTTCATATTTTTCAAAAGGAGCTTCTCCCCTTTTTTAGATCTCACCACTTAATTCATAAAGCCTCTCTTCAGGTTGGAACTCCCTGGGAATGGCAGCTGAATTTTCCTGGGCTACACAGCATCTCCCCTCTCAAATCAATTCAAATGATCTTTCCTAAGCATCTGTCCTCCTTACACTGCTAATGACACATGTATGTTGAAAGGGGTGCATCTCTTACTTCTCTAGGATAAAAGTTCTCAATATCAAGAGACATCAAGTCCAAGTTCCAAAACTGCTTATTGCATTCAAGCCATACTAAACAGAGTGAGAGTTCAGGTAGAAAGAAGGAGCTCACATGGTGCAGGATGAAGCCTTCAGCAAGCCTCTCAGGGTAGATGAGGCATTCATTCATTCATTCAAATTATTCAAAGAAGTTGCCTCCATTTTACTCCCACTACTCACAAGAAATGAAGTAATGGATGAATTTCCTGAAAATAAAGAATTCTTACAATTTCAAGGGAACATCATTTAGTTGGAGGAATAGAGTTTCTTTTAGAAAACACTGTAGGACAAGATTCTTGTAACTGAAAGCATTCAGAAAAGCAACGTCTCTGTTACACATCTGTTTCCTTCAGGTTCCTGAAGGACTTTCCATCTGGTTGGTTTAAGTGACACATTGCAGAACATTCCTGAATGTAGACACTGCTCTTGTTTGTCACTTCATTGTTGACATCTATGGACAATTTAATTTCCATTCTAGATACAGATTTCGATAGGAACAGAATTAAGACATCCTGTTTTCTTATCTGCTCCTGTTTGGATACAAGTATAATAACAAGGCTGACTGGAGAGCTTCTGCTGAGCCACCTTCATATGTCCAAGTCACAAAAGACTTTTTTCTGAGATTTTGAGGTCATAGAGACATTTTGAGCTATTCTACCAGGTGAAGAAACAGTGAGTCAATGTAATTTAATTTAGCATTAAGCTTTTCTGTAATCATTAGACCACAGAGAACTTGGAAAAGTTGATTTATTCAGAGTTGCTAGGGCATTAAAATATCTAAGCTGCTAAACTTCAGCTATGAAACAAACGAGGTATAAGTTTCAATCCAATCTGAATGACTAAGCCATACAAGAATTTATGGATAAAGCAATAATTAAAAGGGCAATAATGCACTCACATTGCGATCTTAGAAAAAGGAAAACATCAGTTTATGTTACTGAATTATTAAAGAATTAGTAGAACTTCTTAAAGAATGATTAAACTTATCAAAGTTGAATTATTTAACAGTATTGAGAGACTTGAATCTGCCTGGAAAAAACTACCTAGATGTCTAGGTTCAGCAGAGGAATCCTGTTTTTATCTTTGTACTCAGAGATCCTTGTTTTAACTAAACAAAATAAAAATCCTGCAAGAAAATCCATGTATCTAGTCAGGCTACAGGCAGAAGCCAACGTGCAGCATTTAAGCCGCACAAGCAATAAACAAATGAATGTGGGTTTGTATTACATACTTGCACGTGATTATTTAAAACCACACATGTACCACATTGCAAGGAGGCAAGTGAACCAGTAGATGCTTTATAATGCAGTTAGTTATGCATTGGGCAAGTTTTATTCTCTTACAGATCAAATACAGGATGTGAAAGGCAATGACTTTGGCCTGTGGTTTTTTTCATGCAAATATATAATACAGCAAATCTTCTGGCAGTATGTCTCTGTAACTATGTCTGCAATCACATAGTATTTGCTTTCTATACAAATTAAAATATAATTCCAGAAAGAATATATTATAACATCAACAGAATCTGTCCTCAACCCTTCTGTTTAGGCAAAGTTTACAAGTCCATGAAATGATGCTGGCTTTGTGTAATCAATGTAGGTGTTATATTCAGTACATACAGCTACAAAATCAAAGATAAAGACTATCTCCTCTCAAGTCATACGAGCAAAGCCTTTGTCCCTCATTTGGGGCCTTCTTACAGTTCCCTGATTATACAGAAGTCATAAAGATATCAGATTTCCCTCTGGAGACACATCAGTAGCCCAAAGGACACCCTGCAGAGATACAAGGCCAGCAGAAGAACCCTCCACCAGCCAGTCCACAAGGTAGGGGTCAGCAGAAGCTATGATTACTAGAGCACTTCAAGTAACCTGTGATCCTGAACGCTTCTACAGGGCATTGTTGCAGGCAACAGAGTTGAGGTTCACTTGAGCTACTTCAGCTTATCTAAGGTAACACTTTGAGCCCTAATTTCCCCAGATTTTATATGTAGTCATTTTCTTTCTAAACTGTGTCAAATTCAGGAACAACCATTCTGGGAAAGACAGGTGCTAAATGGAAGAACATGAAGATAAAAGCACTCATTAAGTCCTCAGATATGCCTAATTCCTTGCTCTTCCCCATTTCTTTTTACCCTGTCGTTGGTGTTACACAGAACAAGAACTTACTGCCACACTATGCAGTGAGCTGCACATAGCTCAAGCAGATACACAGCCTCCACTTCTGCTTGCCCTATTGCAAAATCACCTTATATTTTCTGCACATTCTGCAAACATAACAAGCTGTTGCAGGACAGTTATCTGGCGACTGAATCTGGGACCATCAACAATAACTGCCTACTCCCAAATGCTATCTGAAAAATCTGTAGATTTTTGTAGGTATGTAGCAGAAGACAGACTGAATTTAGATGCAGAGTTGACAACTTGGAAATATACATCCTAATCTGCTTATGCTCCCAAGAATGTGTAGAAATATCTATTTATTAAAGTAGTCCATTTACTTAAAGTAATTAATTATCAGTAATTGAATTAAAAAAAAACACCAACAAAACAAAGCACAAACAAAACAAAACAAAGCACAAACAACAAAAACTGCCAAAAATCAAGTTATTGAATGAGTACAATTATGGAGAATGCTACCCATTTAAGTCTCAAGCACATACTGCACAGGCATGCCTGTAAGCAGAATATGGCCCACTCAGGTTACAAACAAGCATCTCTATTTTTTATGCAAGTTACACCTAGTAGTTACAATCCTTAAAACTCAGTGAAAAGTCATACTGGCTTGAATGTGTTTAAGATATTCCAGTCAGGAGAAACAGACTTGCACCAAGACAAATCACCTCCTTACATGATGGATATCTGCTCATTATTACTCTCTCCATTACTTATGACAATTTTCCTTCAGTTATTAAGTTAATTCATTCAATCTGTGTTTTATTATTCTTTGCCCTTAATTTTTGGCACAGAAATAAGTGGAAATTCAGTTCAGTGGTTTAAGGCACTGGCAAGACTCAGCAGATACTAGTTCAGCCCTCAGCTTTTCTTTGACAAATTGTCATGGCAGAGCTTAGAAAATTTGATTGTGTAACTATGCTGAGGAAAGTGTAACTTTTTTACTTCGGGAGCCTTAAAGATAGCTGTACTTTATACTGCAGCAAAGTCAGTCTCATAACTACGATAATGTATTCTTATTCTCCAAGTGAAAAGCCATAAAGAGACTTTTTCTGTCAGTATCATGGAATCCATATTGATCTCTTACTCTTCTAACGATGCCAGGTACGTCTAATCAAAGCCCTATTCCAGCAAAGCTAAGGTCTTGCTAAGGTCTTAGTCTTTCATATTTCATTTCCTCAGTTACAAGATAGGGACACCTTAAGGATAAATGTCTTAAATTATGAGATGCTCATTTACTGTGATAAGCTAAATCTGTATTTTAAATGAATAATCATAATAACCCAAATACTGAACATGAAATACCTGCATGCCCATTTTCCAGTTGGCTTCAATGGGCTGAGAGTAACCACTATATTGCAGAGAATTTCAACCCTGTGTTTCCACTGAAGCCACATTTTAGGTAAGAATGAACAAACTATGTGTGTTTTGAGCTCATGTGCTTCTCTGCAGACAACAAAAGGATACTTTATCTCACTTTAAGGAAATCTCAAAGCCAAACTCATGGAGACAAATTACTTCCTCTAGAACCTGTTTGACTATAACAGTGTCACACAAGTGTTGTTGAGAAGAACCGGTTCAGAACCATTGCGTTTAAATGTGCATAATTTTGAGTGCCTATCAACCACTCCACTTTGTGTCCTATACATAAGCAAAGTACTAACTTTTTATTTGAACACTAATGGAAATTCATTCCTAACTGACCAGTGATGTCCTACTAATTATATGCAGCTCCTTTTTTATGTAAGGGCTCATTTATTGTTTTCTCCTAAAATATTTGCAATAATAGAATAGATAAATTGAATAATAGGAAAAAAAAAGTGGAAAAAAAGCTCAACTATTTCAGAAACCAAAATATCAGCAATCAATACAGGCAATCATAACTATATCGTGAAAAACATATTCCTTTCAGTTTCAAAGACAGAAGCAGCTGTATTAGAAAAATCAGAGTGGCAGGAAATATGGGCTTACAGTGTTTGGAACAACAAGTGCACGAGTTTAATACCTCTGTTCAGGATTTGCACTCTGGACTTCAGCAATATACTTCTGTCAAACACAAGTCCAGAAGTTTCTACAAACAATGAACTTGTCACATAGAAAAAAATTGGTTGATAAAGAACAAAGATAATATTTAACTGGCTGCATGGGTTTTATTCATCAGGAATGTATAGAAACCGGAGTGCATCCAATTAGCTATGCATACAATTATGGTCCATGAGATCACACCTACTGTGCATGGGCAGTATTACTGGTCTCTCTGTGTGCAGTAAATCCACACTCCTGGGAAGCACTGCAGCTACTGAACATGTGCAGACAGATGGTAAAATATGTACAGTAGATTCCATCAGATAACAGGAGAAGGATTGCAATTTGCAGCTTCTTATGTCACTGGAAGAAGATTGAGCGCTATAGCTTTAACTATCTGGAGAGCTAAATACCTGTTTCTGCCACTGTCATTTTAAATTCTGTGCTAGAAACTATCCTGAGAATCAGGGTATGTCTAAGAAGCATGCTTATTTAGCATACCTTTGCTATGCAGGCACTATTGCTAAACAATTTTTTAACATCAACTGCTAAGTCCTCCTGTATTTTCACTAATGACAATGCGAACCATGCAGTTATATCTTTATCTATATCAAGGAACAAATACTCAGTTACTGTTCCCTTTCTACGGTGAACACCTGTTTACTCTTAGCATCTATATTCCCAAAGCTAACAAACATTTCCACATTTAATTTAGCAATGGTTGATTTCAACAGCATTCTAAGCATGATCACAAAGTGGATGAAAGCCACCTGACAGCTCTTCAGTCTCACGTTACAGAACGAAGGTACAAAATGGTTGCATAGCCTCTTATATTTTTGTCCAGGTGTTAACTTTATAAAAAATGTTTTCTCCATGAATACTCAACTAATATTTACAATCAAGCTGTTCCTACTCAACCTATTCTCAGATCATTTTTTTCAAGGAAAATGCTATACAAATAATAAAATGCACAATTTACGGTTTTCCCTTCTAGTTCAGTGAAAGAGTCCTCTGGTGCTATACAGTATAAATAGTTAATGCTGATATATATTGAGTGCTATTGTGGGATTGCAGTCATTTTTAGCTGACATGCCTTCATTCAATTGCCACATTGCTTCTAAGCCTTTGAACCTCATAAGTACATAAAAACATACTTATGTGCATATGTACACATAAGGGAGGTTCTTATGACTCAGTTTTAATAACTAACAGTGAAAATTAATATTTAATGGTGGGGGACAGGAGTTTTCTTCAGTCCTGAGGCCACCTAATTTGTGCCCTTGACAACCAACAGCATTATGATTATAGACTTCCAAAATAATTGATGTTCTCTTAGGAAAATTAACTTTGGACTTCAATAATGCAAAAATAAAATATTTTTGTCTCTTTTGAATTTGGAACATCTAAGAGCACTCTGAAAAATACATATTTTAGTATTTTAGATATTTTCCCCACAGCCTCCTATAAATAAGTCACCATCTTGTGTTTTTACCATTCACTTGCTAAATTTCCTTCTCAAAGCCGTGCATGCAGTTTGTCTTGTTCACAGAATTTGAAGCATACATTTTTCATTAAAATGTACTGAACAATATTGTGTTCATGCATAGTACTTTAAGAAAAAGTTTTTGAGAAGAAGGTTATTTAAGTCAAAAAAACACGACATCAGGGTCTTGGCAATGGCAAAACTAAGTTCAGATGCAAACGTGTAGTGGTTAGAAAGTGATAGGTGAATATCAACAGGCTATGATCAACAGGCTCCTCAAAATGTCAGACGTGTATCAGCCCTTTTCTGACATGGTATTTCATAGAGACTCCAGGGCAAACAGGATTCCTGCTGGGACTTCTGCCTTTCCATTGAGACAAATGGATACTACTGTTAATTGCATGATCGCAGTTTCTCACTCAATTTCTGCCTCTGCTCATGCACCAAATGGCTGATGTTTAATTAGCTGGTGATAAGTAACCAGATTCAAGCAAAATCTCAGTGACAGATCACCACATAAAAATCCATATTTGTGCCTTATTGATATCCAGATCAAGTTGCTTTAAAGACCCTCTGATATCCAGAAACAGTCTGGGATTTTCACACTCTGACATTTTCATGTCCTCTTACCTGTAACTAAGATCTTAAATCCACATGTATGGATGTGACCAATATGCCATTGTCAGCATCAAAATAAAAGCATATTGGCCATAATACGTAACAAACAATCTCCTTTTTCCATATTCCACATCCACAAGGCAGCTTCACTAAAAGCCACATAACCACTTAGCTTGATGCTAAATCTACTTAAGGGGAAGCAGTTCGTACAAACCACAGTGCAGCGTTACGCCTCTGCAGCACACAGCTAGTGACCCAAAACTCGCTGAAGGCCAGAAAGCACAGGTACATGTCTGCAAAATACTATGCAGATGTGTTCATAGGTAGTATTTAAAGCCACAGATTCAGAAGAGTGATCCTAGTATGCCTCATGCAAAACACACAAAAGTAATTTTCTAGACCAAACACTGCAGTGCAAAAGGCAGCAGGAAAGCCAGGAATCATTCAGTCATCTGCTACTTTAAAGCTGTGACCTATATCTAGTAGCGAAAGAAAAGACACCAGAAAACAGAGCTTCACAGCAAGCGGACATTATTAGGCATAGTGGAGAAACAATTGCTTGATGCATTTACAAGTTCAAAGCAGAATTTAACTCTCCCATCTGCACTGTGGATCTCTTTTGTATGTTTTGAACTAGTTCCACTATGAATTTCCCAGTGCTGTCACATGCCATCTATTCAAGAGTGCTGCTCACATGGGAGCTACAGATGGGTCAAAGAGGAAAATTTTGTCCTAACATGAAAAAGTGAGGAAAAATTAATTTTGTACTTGTGAAAAGCTAATGCTTTTAATTAATAATTAAAAGCATTTTAAATAATAAAAATAATTTAAAAGTTAATAATTAAGGGAGTGCCTTGATACCATTCAGCTATCCAATTTTGCTATATCCTATCATTTTTCCTTTTCATAACATTTACCAGGTTTATCTATAGGGTACCTTGTTAGGATTCTAGAAAAGATGTTTCCTTGTTGTCTGACATAGACTTTCTCCTGGGAGTCACAATTTTCTTTTCTCCAAGTAACAGACTATATTAAAGCAGTTGCACCAAACATTAGAAGGTCTGTTCATGAAGTATTTGTAAAAAATTATCTGCCTTTTAAGTGGATGACTGTAAAACAATCAATGTCTACTCACTTGGCTCAGGGCAGATTTACTTACAGAATAACATGTGAATTCAATACACACAGCAAATTCTCCCAACCAAGCATCTTCCTGAGGGACCGGGGGAAAAAAATAAGAATATATATATACACACACACATTGCTGCATTTCTGAATTCTGATATAGTAAGCAAAGCAGAACAAAAATCATCTGTCAGTTCCACAAAGCAGAGCCCAGTTCCCATATGCCACTCTTTCTCCAGAGGAGGATTACTGCTTTAATATGGTGAGTTCACATCATTTATTCTACACTCTGTGGGCAAAACAAAATCAAAAAATCCATCTATATAATATGAGTTAACCCTGATCCATACACACAGTCCCAGAAGTGGCTTTTGTGCAGGGAAATTGTGTGGCAATCACAGGAAAGCAGGATTTCTTAGGCTACTAAGGAATGGTAACTGCAACTGCAGCTGCTACTGCATTCTCTGGCCAATCTTCTGCTTGCTACAAACCCCCAGTGCCACTGTCTGACTGGCAGATCTGCACAGCCACAGACCCACCCACCCTCCGCCAATTCTAATTCTTTCATTACCTCATCCTGCTTTTGCAAGGGGGCTTATCCAGTGATATAGCACAGGTCTCTGCTTATGCAATGTGCTTTCTGTTCCCATGGAAGCAGTGAGACCACAGCCATTGCTTGTGTCCAGCAATCACAAAAGCCTGGGAATAAAGGCAGGCTTTGCTGCAGAGTGAAGAGAGCACCTGGATGAAGAGATGATGACTGCAGTCACGTTTTATACAGTGAAGCTTTGCCAGCACACTAGACTGTGCTGGAAAATAATTCCAAATCATGTTTTTAATAGCTGTGGCAGCTGCTATCTGCCTGACAAGTGCAAATAAAGGTGCTTCCTTCACCCAAATAAGCTCCGCCGATAGTACTTCAGTGGCGGCAAGGTTTTGTGTCAAGCTGGGCTCTTAGAAGTCAGCTTGGAATCACCAGGAGCACCCACTGATGGCCAGGTTCTCTTTCTGTTGAATAAAGAATAAATCTAATAAATCTCTTTTCTGCAAATCTTAGTGCAGCTGTGTCAGAAGAGGCCTATACTCCAGATCTATAAATGCTATCATTTCGTTCCCCAAGTTCTTTAAATTTTTCCATGAACTTGATTGGTTTTGCTGAAGCAAAGCATAAACAAAGAGTTTTATACTTTATGCTAACATGTTTCCATGGCATTTTCCTGTTACAGACGTTGCTTGAAGGTGAGTAAAAAAGCTGTCAGTGACAGTGCAGATCGCGTACTGACTATCCTGCATGGAGATTCGTAAGTCATGCACCATCACACTCTCTTGTAAGACTGTCTTGATTGAAATGGACAGAAGGTGTTTTCTGAATTTTTAACCACCACATGTTTTCCTTCAGGGGATCATATAGATGAGATACTCATTTACACAAAAGCCGTTTCACATTGTTTCATCACCATTAAGGGAATTTAATAAAGATACACATGTATGTTATACCCATTTGAAGGCTGCTTATACTTCTAGAGCAATTCAATGAGCCTTTATATAAACAGGAATCAATTGCATAATTTCTAATAACTGTCAGAAGAGCTGAGTGTAACAGCACTGGGGGGACTTATGTGTTTCCAGGTGTTAATTTATAGATGAATCCCTATGTCCAAAAGCCATATCATTACACTCAGTAAGGGGTTTTTCCCTTTTTTCATCAATATTCATGCGTGTGAAAGAGGACACACAGGAACCTAAATGCCAATCTTGAGAAATAGAGAAGAAATATTTTTACTCCATTATGTTAGTTCAGGACATAAGGTCTAAATGACTGCAGCCCTCTCTGGACACTGCAAGGTGAAGACAGGCACAGAGCCTCTGCATTGAGTCCATCAGGTGTTACCCTCAGGCTCCAGCAGGTAGGGCAGAAACTAGGAATGCTTTGCTGGCAGCACAGAAAAGGTGAAATGACAACATGGCACCTTAGCTGTACCTTGGTTACCTACTCTTGAGAAAGTACTTGCTATAGTCAAGTCTCAACAGAGAACAAGTGAGAGCCCAGAGAGATGGGTGGGAAATGCACCCCAGCCATGTCCATACTTACCCATCAGTATCACCTTTAGACTAGTGCATAGCAGACGTGCCATACTCTAGGACCAAGGCATTGATGATCTCTTTCCTTCTCTATTTGACTAGATAAAGGTTCTTGTCAAGGTCTGTCCCTGAAAAAAAAAAGTAATTGCTTCGTTTCAGCTAAATCATACATAACCCCTCTCCTAACTCCCTCTACCTGTACATTCACCAAATGGTGAGAAACAAAACCAGAGAATTCACACAACTCTTCTGCCCTTACAACAGGCACACAGCTTGCATGGCATCCTTCCCACCAGACACTTACAGGGAGAATTTGTAGAATGGGGACTGGTTACTACCCTGTGTTTTACTGTACCTAGCTATCACAGCTGCACTCTTCACTGGCCCCTAGGCAGTACAATAATATAATTAACAGGGCTTTTGCCAGTTTCTGAATTTACATTGCAATGTAAGTTTCTTGGTTCATTTTACCAGAGAAGCACCCTAACCTCTCTGCTCTTCCAAAATGAAGTAATCGTGTGTGAAATGGAGGCAGACAAAGCACTCATGAGTAATTTTTAATGGTGTGTGCTAATGACTTTCAAGCCAGATTAATGATTTCAGAACAAGCAAGGCTGATACAATAATGCAACTCTAAGTGGCCATTGCTCATTAACCACTCTCCCCAATAACAGTTACATATTTGGCAGTAGCAGCCTTCCTACAGCTCCTCAGCTCTTGCTGTTTTATTTGCAATTACTCAGCAGCGAGGCTAACAAATAGGGACTTTTTTTACTTAAAGGCTAGACCACTGGTGGGTAGGAACCACTACCAGACACCTCCACAATACCCAAAATAATTTCCTGGAATCTGGCACTGATAGTCAGGCACAAACCTCCTCAGATCCCAGCTCCCCTTCTCTGAGAAACCCTCCTGGCCACCTCTGCTGCCTAGAGCCCCCCAGCCCACCTTTCACAGGGTACCAATGCGTCCCCTGTACCCCTGTGTCAGCAGAAACTCTGGAGATCTTTCCTAACAGGGTTAGGACAAGACTGTGTGTTGGTATGGCAACACTCGCAACATCTTGGAGCTCTAAAAAGTCTTCTTCAATGACCTGGAGTCAGACACAGAGGTGTGTTCCACACCGGCCTGTGGGCACGGGGCGTTTTTCTTTGCCCTCGTATGAAGCCGCTTTGCCTGTCTGCTCCGTGCAGGGCACAGGCAGCACATCCTCTGTGCGTGGGAAAGGAGAGCGGCCAGGAAAGGAAAGCAGCTGGTGAGAACCTTCGCCTCCACTGCCACAGCACACTGGCTACAGCAGCAAAACCACCAGTGACCATCGGAACAAAACCAGCTGCTGATTCCCCATGTTCCCCCCAAAGGAGGGGCAGGAAATAAACACTTCTCTCCTTGGACATTAACGCTGAACTCGGCAGTGCGGGAGCGAGCTTGCAGGCACAGGACAGCCTCAGCAGGCATCATTACTGCGCTACAGGAGAACGGAGAGACCGTCCCGTCAGAGACCGCCCGCAGGCCTCGCCCAGGGCACCTCTGTGGCACCAGCGGGAGGTGCTGAGACCCGGCTGCGGGCTCGGACCCACGCACGGGCTCTCAGAACAAACGCTCGCTCAGGTTCCTGCGGGGGTGCAGCAGGAGCTGCACCCGGTGCCTCACCGAGCAGAGGTCACGCCGCTCAGCAGGGCCCCGGG
>VZRW01010110.1:1060759-1219288 GCA_013398125.1 Aegotheles bennettii | reverse complement strand
AGCCCTCCCGCCGGTGGCGCGGCTTTGCTCGCCGCGGTGCCGGCTCCGCGCCGTCTGCTGCGGAATCCCGCGTGATGCTGCGCCTTCCCGGGGCGAGCACCGGCGCCCCGCGTTAACCGCTGCTGTGCAGCCTGGCGAGGGGCAGCGAGCTGCAGGACCCGCTCGGGGGGCGCAAGGGCTCCCGCAGGAAGGACGCGTTCCCAGCGCCGGCGCCGGGGCAGTGCCGCTCACCGCCTCGGCACGATGAAATCCTGTGCCCGGGCAGTGCCTGGGAAAGCACAGGCGTTCTCAGAATGGTATTCCGCGGCGTGTTTTTACCGACCCCCGGGCTGTGCGCTGCCTCTAGCCGAGCTAAAAATGTCCGTTTGGAAAACGGAACGAGGTTCTCGGCGCATCCTGAAGAGCCAAACCTGCCATGGCTGCTCAGCTGGTAGCAGGTGGAGCTGCAGAGGCACTGGCTGCTTGATGCGTCGCTTGGAGGCATTCAGCCCCCTGGAAAGGACAGCCACTGGCGTACTTGTAAAGATGATGAGCAGACACGGTTTAAGCTTAAGGAAATTGCTGTGATATGAATTTGTCTAATGGCGCTGCAGTGAGAAGGAGGTAAAGATGTTTAAGGATTGAGCAAAGTGTTTCAGGTGACCCCATTCACAAGAAAGTGACCGAGGCACTTTGGGACACCACGTAATTTACCTGAGAGCAACTGTGAAAATAATGTGAACAACTTAATGGCAAAATATGGTGTAAGTTAACTATAACTGGTATGCTAATAAAAGCATAAAAATGTGCACTTGAAGGGCTTTGCAGGTTCTCTAGGAAGGGGTCAGGTTGAGAAGGGATTTTAGGTAAAAGTGGAGTGTCTCTGTCCCCTGCCCTCCCTCAGCACCTGGTCAGGGGCTAACCCACAGTAAGCTGCACCAACCGGGAAGCTGTGCAGAGGCTGATTATATGGAAGCATCAGACACATCCTACCAATGAGGCCCGCTCAAGAAAAGCCCTTTGATGGAAGGCACTTGCTATGCCATATATCCTACATTAGCTTTGCATAGGAGGGAGAGGTCAAGCTTGGAGAAGCACCTAAAAAAAGGTAGGGGCTTCCTCACTCTCTGTGCCATCTTTGTTTCTTTGGGAATCCAAACAGGAAGGGAGATTGCGAGACCTCGCCTTGGGCATAGCTCTAACGCAGGGGATGATGTAGACCCTGCAAGAAACAACAGAACTGTGCTCTTTGGTGGGTGTGCTTTGGCCGGCAGCAAGATGGGATGAAATACAGAGCAGCAGCACAAAATGTATGCCTGCTGCTCAAAAGAGTTGTCTTATATTAACTGCATACTTGTGGTTCCCCTAGAAGCTCACTGTAGCTGTTACAAGGAGCAAGGCAAAGGATTCTGTGAGCAATGAAGAACTTAGACTGAGCTCTCTGTAGAGTTTCCACATGAAGCAGGCAAGTTCTTCACTCTGGTATTGACTCTTAAGATGTTCAGCAAATCATTTACAGCTGGATCTAAAAAAGAGGTATAGATCTCTTCTACACCCAGCTGCCCTGAGAGGAAGTCCAAGTCCTCACTTAAGAGCATGGCCTCCTAATGAACTTTCAGGACTTCTGTGTTATTTAGTCACAGGAGCAGAGTTGAGCCTGCGCAAGCCCTTCTCTAGGGGCGAGTTCTAATTATTTAGCTGCAGACTTATACCCCGCCTTGAACTGATGAACGTGTAGATATTCAGTGCAAGCAAAAGCAACATCAAGAGAAAAAACTGAATGCAATACACCTGAGCCTAAACACTGATTAGGAAACTGGCAAGTTATCAGCCCTTGCCCATTACGCAGTAGGAGGATTTGAAGCCATTTCCCACGTTAGTTGAGTACTCAAATCACTTGAGTGAAAGGGTGACAATAACTCATTTGATATTTAGAAAGAAACACTTTGCTTGTGTTACTTGCATACACCCACCCTGCATTTACCCACACGCACACCAATTCTAATCAGACTAATGAGAATGCCTTTCTAGAGCTTTGTAGCACAGGCAGATGCCAGCACTTCAACAGCATCAGGAAAAGGGCACGATGGCTTAGATTCTTCTGTTGTGATTAGCTCAAAGAGAACCAAAGATTGAGTTGTACCTCACAACAAGGGATTTAATAAAACATAATGTAGCTGCAATTAGAAGTTTGCAAGCGTGAGGAGTCACCCAGTGTGGTGGACTGGCATTACTATGTAATACAGATTTCCTTTGTAAGCAGGAGGTAAGTTCTTAATGCTATCCAACAACAGCCAACTACTTAAAACCAAACATCACTCAATTTAATTAAGGCTCTTTGAATTTTAAAGCTTTTACTTTAATGAATGGTGGTTGAATGAATGATGGGAAACAGGCTTTCAACCTCTGTTGTCTGAATGCTGTCAGATCTCCTGTTTTTTTTTCTCCTGCCACTCATTCACTTTTGTTTTCGCTGTCCCATTATAGCAGACGGTCTCTCCCTACCCTGAATTGCAACAAAAAAACCCATAGCACGTTAAGTTTTCACCTTCAAACAAGAAAATTAGGATTTGCTGTCATCCAGGTTACATCAAGACCTAGGAGGTCTAGGCAAAGGAAAAGCAGATTGTTTAGAAAATACATAACAAGAAAGTCTGCTTTTTCTCTCAAACACTATACAAAAGGAAAGACGTGGAAAAAAAGGATGTTTAGTCAAGTAGGAAGTCAAAATTCCAAAGCAGTAGAAAAGGGATGTGTTCATGTTATACAAATGAAATACATTACACAGTTAAAGTATGGAAAAATATCTGTAATAACTAATAGAATTCAGGCATGCAGAACAAGACAGATTCTCTGCTTCAAAAGGACCTTATCTTTAAAAATAGCAGCAAACAAATATAGTTCTGACACTGTTTTCTGCTATTAAGATCCTTAAGAGTGTGTTAAGAATGAGACTAACTCCTATAAACAAATGTGTTTGGTGGCAGCAACTTTCAGGATTGGATAAAATATGATTATGTGATTACGTAGAAGGTAACTGCTGGTTAACTTCAAAAGAAATATTCTGGGCCTGATTTGGTTTCAGTCTAATTTAATAATAATTAAAACTAGCAGATTTTACCAACAACAGAGTTAGAACATAGAACCAATATGCCCCTCTTAAGATCTTTGTTATCACTAGAGCTGTTCTTCATTTACACAGGAAAAGCAAAAGGAGAATCAGGCTAGAGCTTCAGAAGACATAGAAATGAAAAGGAAATGAAGAGATGGAGCTTCTGAAAAATGTGGTTGGGTCATTCTCTAAAAACATCAGAGGCAAACAAATGAGCATTATGAAATAAATCTTTACACATTTTCAATTACGTATTTTTGAGTTTCATGACTCGTACAATAAAATAACTTGATGATTTATCCTATGTATCATAAGAATGTTTAAGAGGTTATGTTAAAACACTGGTAATGCTTCTGCTTAGCAGAGCCTCTGATCAGCACACACTCCTGAGATCTCAATAGTTTTAGATTGCCTTGTGCATCATGCTTACCTGAAGCATGTGGCAATCAGCACTGCCAGGCAGTTTGGCCCGTTTTGTTCCTAATTATGCTTGTGGCATTTCAGGGTTCTGTAGGCTGTATGGGTTATCTGAGCTTCATTTGCCTAGCTGAGAAAGACAAAACTTGCCATGAATATTCATAGTCCCTCTGGTTTAGTGGGAATTCATTTTCATGGTAAAAAGCCTACATGCCTCTGAGAGATACTGAAGATGAGTATTCCTGGAATAAGTTTTGCTTTTTGTTAACTGACTTTCAGCATATTCAGAGTATATCATAAGTATATTCACTTACAGAAGAAATAATGTCTCGCATTTTAATGAAATGAAAACTCCCAGGCTTATGTAGTTTTTCTTCCTGGCAAAATGGTTTGACTTTAGAGGCAGGACAGACAGATACATTTCTTCTTGGTGAAGGAAAAAAACCTGTTTTCACCCATGCTATCCCACTTCAGAAACTCCTGGTTTAAATCCTGGTTTCACAGGTGTCACTGTGAATTTTGACTTTGACTTCAGTGGCACTATTGCTTCACCTGGTGCCCCATATATGGGAATGCAAAAGGCCAAAGTGTTATCATTCTGAGTGACTTGATGCACTTATTCTGTAGCTAAATTGTGTGTGGCATGGTCTTCATTTGTTAGTTGCTTAACTTCTAGGGATTAAAATCAGAGACATTTCAGACAATGTCCCTTGTACAGTCAATTTTTTTCCTTACATTGTCCTCTAGACTCTTGTGTATGCATAGAGATACACATAGCTTCTTTTTCTGCATTTTCCAGAGCACAGTCAGGAGTTAATCACACCAGGGTTGTTTGGAAACACTTCTTTCAGTACTGGAAGACCAGTTATTTTTCTTGTTTCCTACAGGAGCTGGAATTCTCACCAGCAGGAAGAACAAAGATCTGTTATCATTGTAGGACTCCAGGCTACAAAATGCTACAAAATCATCAGCTTCCATTGAAATAAGTACATGTAGAGAACATTCACTGTGTTTCAGCACCATATGTATTTCCTTGTGTTTCCAACTTACACTGACAGAGCTAGGTTTGACATCAAATGTTTGTACATGTCACTTGGTAGCTCAGTGCCACTTCCCAGTCACATCTGGAATTTTTTTCAGCTATTCAGCCATGCATGACCCACCACGTTTAAGTTATGCACTTCATCACCTGCAAGTTATGTATAGATGTGACTGCAAAAGACACAAAAAACCAAGGGATTGCAGTGATTAAAATAAGAGTAGAGGGAGAAGAGGCTATAGGGTTAAATCTTTCTTCCTAAGAACAGGATGTTTGCATCTGATGTTGAGTTAAACTATTCCGATGTGTCTTGGAGGCACAATGCAGTCACATTTTTCTCTAGATAGGTTTTATGTTACACTTAAATTCGCCTGGAGGGAGGGGAGAAATACCCCCAAAAAAATCCCCACTACAGAAGATTAAATTATCCCCATGCTGTGGAAGTAGCACAATACTTTCCAAATACATTGCTTTTTCTCTCAAAAGAGTCCACCATGTGTGAGGGGAGGGGAAGAAGGAGAAATACACTGAACAGTCTGTTCGTAGCACTGACCTTGTCATGTGGCAGACTCACAGAAGACAGATGTCAGATTTGTTTGTAATAGTGCATTGGAGACCAGCATCCCCAAAACATTAAGGGGCTATCTGAGGCCTGAGGAGGCTGCTGTGCATTCAAAACAGCTGTAGAATTCATTGGCCAAGTCACCAGTATTACATCCTCCACATCACTTCTATGCTTATAGAAGAGTCATACAGCCTGCTTGCTACCAGCTTTTAGCAGAAGATGAGCAGAAAAGGGAAACAAAGAGGGAGGTGTCAGGCCTGGGCCAAGGCTGCCCTAGGAGGAAAAATGCAAATGCCACATGTTAGATCTCTCCCTGTGTTTGGCTACTTGCTTGGCAAGTGTGGAGTTTGAGTAATTCATAGTGAAAGAAGGCTCTGCTCCCTTTCCAGTCCTGCACCATCCTCCTGAACTAATACCTCCTAGTAAAAGGAAGCCTGAATACGTTAGAAACTAAAGATCTGTTTTTCCAAACGATTACATCTTCCAAAAATTTATACCCCTCTCTGTGATTTTCTTCTATCATTGTTACAGATCTGTTACTCTGTAGCCAATATTGATAAAGAAGAGCCTGTTGTGGAACCTTACATACACAGGAACTGAGCTGTTATAGACACTGTATCTCGACTGACGATCTGGTCACTTGAAAGTTTGGTTTGTAGGCAGGGGGTTCAGAAGTGGCAGAACAGCATGGCAGTAAGCCACTGGAGAAGGGTTGGCAACCACAGAATTGGGGTTTTTTTGTACATACGGAAGCCGGTGTGTTTTAGAGAGTAGAATAAATTGTAATACTGTGTAGGGATTGGCAGCTTGGTCCCCTAGAGATGGGTTTTTTGAGAAAACTTATATCTGAAGTTTGGTAACAGTCTGACCCCAAAACGACCACCTTTTTTGAAGTGTTGCTATTCTTGATTCACCATAACCTTGCAGCAGGACCATAAAAGGTTTCATAATAAACAGTACATGCAATATCCTAAATCTCATTGTTTGTAGTTATTCACTGATTATAACTAATCATTGATTTAATTAATAATAATAATTAACTGCAATCATAATTAATATAATCTATCATTAATTACATTTTAAGTCACACTGAAAAGAAATGCATTAATGGTATTATTTGTGTTGTAGCATTTCTGCCTACATATATGCTTTCTAATTAAGCACATATACTTTATTAAACAGAAATATTTTTAAAGTATTTTTTGATTATTCCTGCCTAAGAATATTTTTGTTAAACAATTTTTATTTTGTTGGTTTCTCCATGTGTAATTGCTGCTGCACATACATTTATAATAAAAAAAAAAATAAGCACTTTTAGGACTATCATGCGTTCAGCGTGACTTAGAGATTTCTGAAATAAATAGGAATTTAATCATTGATGTAGCTCTATTTTTGGTCTTACGCATACTGAGAGGTTTTCTATTAAGATTTGGCAAAAGATCAAGAGGTCTGAGGAGTTGCACAAAGATATCTGTTGTATTTCTAAAGCTAGATTCTAATTGGCAGTCATTGAACAATTAAATTAAACTCCAAAATCAATGCTGAAAATAAGGATAATTTCATTTTCCAAAATGGCAATTATAGTATATTTCAATGACACCTTGGATTTGAAATTAAACTGTGAGTTGAAATTAAATCAAGTAATGTTAAATCTAGGAGAAGAAAGAGCATCATATCCTGTCTCTGCAATTAAAAACTTAGACAATGGTGAGGTAAAAATCCTCTAGAGAAAAGACCAGTTTCCTACAGCTTTGGGCCAGGTGAAACCTGCATCCAAGAAAGGGACAAGAAGCAACAGAATCTCGAGTTCAAAGAGAAAAGCAAAAAGTCTTTATACAGATGCAAATCTTAGACTTCTGAATGCCTTCTCTTATAAACCCAAGGCACTTATGAATTAAATTTAGAACATAAAAAAACTACCAACCTGACTTTTAGGTCAAGCAAGTCCCCTGCCCTGCAGCCATCCTGTGCTTAGTACTATGTCTCAAAAGTCCTCGTGACAGCCCAGTTTGCAATGCATTTGAGTTTGTGCTTGGTCTTAATCCCAGCCCTGCACAGCAGTCTCACTGAGAATGGATGCACAGCACTGGTATAGCTAAGCAGGAGCCATGCATTCCCAAAACCAAGAGAAAATGGCAGAATTTGGGCTGATACCATTTCTTCTTCCTGACCTGTTTCTGGAAGATATTCAATCATAGTCATGACCTCAGTATTCATTCCTGTCAGGATAAAAGAGACCTATTCTCCTTCCATTTTCTTCTCCTGCCTTTTGTGAATCTCACAGCAAAGTACAACAGGACAACAGCCAGGGTGGTTGAAAGTTGCAATTACTGTTAGTAGTTGGCTAAGAATAGGAATACCTTCTCTCCTCCAACCCACCACAGCCCTCTTTTCTGTCTCATCCATCTGTTGTGCCTTGTTATTTAGACCATGAATTCTTTAGCACAAGGACTGACATTTATGATGCATTTTAATAGAATCTTCCACAATGCACAGCCTTGCAGTGCAAACACAACATAGTTATTAAATAGAACATCCTTCTCCCAAGTATTTAGCTGGTATTTTTTCCACAAGGAGAAACCAATTGCATTCATTAGCTATCTCTTTGTCAATCCTGTTTATTTACTTGATTGATTACAGGATTTCCTGATTCCCAGAAAACAAGAGGAAACACCAGGAGGCAGCTCCCATGCTCAGGAGCTCCTTGTTTGCTGTGGAAGGGTTGCAGAATGAGCTAAGGATCTAAAAGTTTCCTGGCCATCCAAGTCTAAAAATTATTTACAAAATATAAAAGATCCAAATAGTTTATCAGGCATCCCTTAACCCTTTTTGACAGGTGAGCTAGTCATATTATCTTTATTCTGCATCCGGCTAATCATGTCTTGACTTCCTCTGAAAGCTACATACATACCGCTTCTCTCTTTTCTGCCTATCTTTTACACAGACAGTTAAAACTAATCAATTCCACAGCCTTTGTATTTGCATCCAAACTCAAGGAGAATCACTCAAGTCATTCTGGCCAGCACACTGAGCAGTGACTTCAATATTCAACTATAATTACAAGAGAGGCATTTCATTTTTCCCCCTGCTTAGCCTGACTGAAATACAGCCCAATCTAATCACTTTTGTAACCCCTGTTTAAAGAGTGTCTGCTGGTAGACACCAACACAGCCCAGTACAACACCACCACAGGATCTGGATATCAGCTCACAGTAAGAAATAACACCTTTAGTGCATTTTAGCAAAGCAAAGAGACGTCACACAACTGCAACCTACAAAACAGCTTCAGACATTTGAGTATGTCAATACTCAAATGTAAATACTCAGAAGTAAACCAGGAGCACCCCAGAATGGCCCTGGGAGCAATTCCAACATGTCCCATGTAAGTGTGGTGGGCAATCTGAAGAACTGTTATCTTCTACCTCTGAACTCTTACAGTCATTCTTCTTTCAGTTCTCTGCAATATGTGACATATGTCTTGTGGCTCTTGGCCAGAAGGGAGATTTGTTACCTATCCCATCAGTTCAGAGAAGTTATTGTGCTACTGAATGATCTTTTGGTTTGTCCTGCACTACATAACATACAGGAGATTTTCACCTTTTATTTTTCTTCTTACAAAATCTCCTGGTATTTACATCCTTATTGAGCTCTTGGGAATAGAGATCTTTTCTCATGCTTGGACAATCTCTAGCTCAATACAGCCAAATCTTTTAAAATATTAATAACATTAATTATTAATAATAGCAAAATCCTAAGGCTTAATAAAGGCTTCTTATTTACAGCTTAAGAAAATAACAGGAGGAAAAAGAAAAAACCTTTTTTGAAAAAAATAAATCCCAAATCAAACCTCTTTAGCAGCTCTGCTGATTATCATCCTGGCTTTAAGACTCTAAACCAAATGGAGCTTGACCACTTAGGTCAAACTCTACATTTACAGGTCTAAATTACAAGCTAAGCAGGGATCTTTCTCCTTTAACCAACCAAGGAAGTAAGAGTTTAAAGAGTTACTAGTCAAGATATGTCAGCTGAGGTTGGGGGGTTTATTATTCTAATTAGGAACAGGAAAATTCCTATTCCGTTTTGTAATTAAAACAATACACATTCTACCATCTAATTATATTTGACATTTTCAAGGTGTTGGGAGCTGAAGTCTATAATTACAGAACTACTGCTGCCTTAAGCACTCCATAAATATTCATATATTAAATAGCCAGTTATACTGTTTAGAATATTTTAAAAAGTTTGCTTTTTTTTTAGAAATGTTAGACTTTTAGAAGACACATTTTATATTTGTGTTTTAAAAAGATACAAAGAAAAATGTCCTGTGGGATCTGACATACTGTATATAGCAAATTGACTATAAAACTATTCATTAGTGCCGTAAGCAGTTACGTTGGAGATTCATAGCCCTTTAGAATTATTTCTTTTCTTTTAGCAGAATGGTTAATTACAGTCAGAAATAATATAGGAGTCCTGTAATGAAGTCATAAGACAGTAAAATGCAGTTCTTACCATTCCTTGATTTTGTAATTAACAATAAAATTATAGCTTACATACAGTAGTTTAAAAAAAAAAAGTTATCCACATCTTTAATTCTAGTGTCTCACAGTAAAATATCATTTCATATATTGCTTATTTTTGATAGTTCAATATTACCATTTAAAACAGTGGCCTGCCTAAGAATACTATAATCAAAGCAGAGGTGGACTTGTGGGTAATGCAGATTCTGTTGTTCAAGAAGCAGCTTTCCTTTCCTTGATATTAGAGAAATGGTAAAATACACAATGAAGATGAAACTTTGAGTGCAAAGTGTCCCATGAGTCTGCCTGCTTTGTGTTTCCATTCTAGGAAATGAACCTTTGGGAACATATAGATAAAAGGGCATAATTTCTGAAAAGAAGGGCAATAGGCATTTTGCCTTTTTGTCCATTTAGCTCATTGGAACAGGTCTGTGTCCTTCTATAAGATGCTTTGCCTCACGGGACCTGGACCCTGGCAAAATCATTAGGTACGACTTTCAAATAGTTAATAATAAAAGACATTGCAAATGTTTCAAGAGTTAAATGACGTGCAGAAGTGAAGTTGCAATATGTGTGAGTTCAAACGCTGTGTAGAATTTCAGTGTTCCAGCAAGAGCAGCAGAGAGCTGGTGCAAGCTCCCCGCACACCAGGGCAGTGTGCACTGTGCCAGCCTTCTGGTCAGGAGGCCCCTTATCCCAAACAGCTCCACAGTCTCTCTGCAGGCAGGTGTGGAGAGAAGGGCACACAGTTCCACAACAATCTTAATTATTTGCAAAGTATGAAGACTTTAGGGAAGTCCACTTTCATCTCTGCACATCTGTATGATGACTAGAAACAGTCTAGCCTATATTGACTAATTGTGGATGCTTGCATTATAGCCAGTCAGTGCCTGCATCCAGCTGGGAGTGAGAAGCAGTATCATATAATGCATCCAGCTAAAGAATTGGACTCTTCCTGGGATGGGCAGGAAGCGGGACTCAATTTAGTTACATTGTATATAATTATTCCATACATATTATATGTCAGATGATATAATATTATGTATTCACATGTGTATTACATATTGTGTATGTTATATGCTATATGTAATGTGTATGTGTAATATAGTATGTGAGTGCAAATAGACGTATATTTGGATTATAAATATATACACACACACTGATACTGAAGCAAACTTACTAGATGCCTGGTGTTACTTTTGTAAGGCTCATAGCACTTAAGGATGCCAATACACATTCCCTCCCTTTCTACAGAATCACAGCCTCTATACCATGCAGACAGGTAGTTCACATTGTATTATCTATAGGTACCTTCATTGCAGTAGAGACACAGGGAAGGAGTCATTGCATCTCAGTGGAGGAGCAAGCAGTTGTTCTAATGTCTTGTTCAGTGAGGACTCTGGGAAATAACAAACAAAAAACATTTCTGAGTGCTTACTAAAAGAACACAGAGAACAATCACATGCTGCTGGTCACCTCTGATTGCCCCAGTGTCCATCCAGGGGCAGGGCTGCCCTCTCCATTCGCTTATAAACTGATGGCTTCAAAACGCCTTTTTGCTATTTCTTCTCTTGAACTACTTCCTTCCAGAGGGGCTTACTACTTGAACCTGTACTTTCAGGAGCTGATAGCAAGCTGGGGTGAATTTATCCTCAGAGGGGGCAACTTTGCTCTTAATAAATTACTGGAAATAATTGCAAAGGGTGAAATCACTAAATAGCTAGAGAATAAAAGAACTGGTTCTAAACAGACTGAGTCTTGCCAAAGTTAATTGCTTTTTTGATAGAGTTACAAAAGGAATGTGCAAAGGCAGAACACTATATTGTCACCTATCTAGATTTTAGGAAAGTACTGGATACTGTTTTTCATTTACTGTTACTTTGAAACTTAATGCAGACTAGCTTTGATATGAACACTGCCCTGTGCATGATGGAGAGTTGCTAAAGGACCTAAAAGGGTGATGATGAACAGCAGAATGCCGAGGCACCACATAGGACACTGCACTCCTGGTACTGCCTTTTAAAAATAAAATAAAATAAAATAAAATAAAATAAAATAAAATAAAATAAAATAGTTTGTCTATTAATGATTCATAGATGAGAAGGCTAAATTATGTGGGCTGAAGACTGGATTTGGTGTATTGACTAGCTTAGTAGGCAACAGGGTTATTTGATATCAACTGAATAGTATCATATTTCTAGAGAATTAATTATTTAAAGATGGTAAAATGGATATGACAAGAAGCAGTGAGATGTAAATAGCAAACATCACAGAGATTTGTGAAGATTATGTTGTCTTTGCAAAAGCATTGCTATTGCATTTCAAAACAGTAATTTGTTGCTTTCTTCTCTTCTAGTTGCCCATATTGGCGTCTTCTGTTGTTAGCCTCTATTTTCTCGAACTCACTGATGTCTTCAAGCCAGTTCAATCTGGATTTAATTGCTATGACAAGAGTCTGAGTATGCCATACATTGAACCTACACAAGAGTCTGTTCCCTTCTTGATGTTGCTTAGTCTGGTTTTTGCTGGACCATCAATTACGGTAAGTTCAAGGTGCCACTGTCACTTATTAAAGATTTTGAAGAGAGTTTCAGCTGGCATAAAGAAAATAGCCCCTTTGGTTTCAGTTAGGCTGCAGAGTGTCATCCAGGCTAATTACCTTGGGATTTTAAATTAATCTTTTATTCTTCTATATCGGAAGGAGACACACTCCTTAAAACATTCCCTGTAGCACTTCTTCCACTCACACTATCCCGATCGTGGTCATTAATATTAAGAAACAGCGTCTACAGTTGGGTGATAATAGCTTGAATTATTCTGTTATGCTGTACAAATATTTGAACTTTTACAGACAGGACATTGCCACACTCTGATACATCAAAAATTGAAGATTTTGTTGGAAATTGAAGTGTTCATTTACAGCCCTGAACATGCCCCTTTTGTTAGAACTAGCCTTTTTCAGTGAGAAGGTATATCAGCCATGTCAGTGGAATATATTGCACTTCCAAAATTGCACTGGGACTCCTCTAGATTGCGAGTTAGTCATTAAGAGTAGGCAAAAGGAGGCTGGTTTAATCATTCATCCAAAGGGAGATGATTTCAGCAGAACAGAAATGTCCTGTCACAATATGAGCGGTTTGGTCACTATTTTACAGAAAACAATATAAATTGTCTGATACAGGTGAGTATTGTCCCTGCTGGAATTGTTGTGTCAAATTAAAGTGAAGTCTAAAGACTTTACCTTTATGTATATACTAGAGGGAATTCGTTGTGTCTGATTTTAAACAGCACAGATAGCAGCTTTATCCTCTCACCACTCCTGTTTGGCAAATGGAGAATTTCACCTTTAATTGGTGATTCCATGCATCTAGAAAGCCGCATCAACCTTCTGAAAGGATCTCTTCTCTCCCCTGACAGCAATGACTATGCACTTTAGTTCGGCACTGCTGTAAGACCAGCTGCAAATGTATCTCTGCTGCCAGTTCCTCTGGATTCCCTTAAATTCAACCAGTTTATTCCTTTTATAATACTTCCCAACTGGCAATTACAAAATCTATAAAATGTGATGCCCGTATAAAAATCAAGTGCTGTTCTCTCTTTGCCTTCCAGGATGGTTTTTATTTGTCTTTTTTTAAACTGAACTCTTCTTGCTGAGTTTGATTTTGGTTGCTTTAGAAACCATTTTTGAAGGATTTTGCACAACCACCAGGCTAAAAATTGTACTCGTTTAGGAACTGGGAGCTAAGATTCTCAGTGTTCCTGGTGCAGACACTTGCAGCAAATGCCAAATACTGTGATAAACCCAAAATTTGTTGGTGTTGCAGTTTGGCTGGGTGGACTTTCCTGAAACAACAGTAGAAGGAATCTAGATAGGTTCACTTGGGCCACAGTAAAGAACAAATGCTGATTTTTACATCGGAGAGTTTAAGTCAAGTCTAGAGAATATCAAACACCTTCAGCTGAGATGAAAGATGCCCATTTCATTACAGGCATGTTTATTAAGGGCTTTGATTACAGCTTAATTATTTCAGCATCGCATGAAATTTTGCAATAGGAAATGCTATTCTTGCTTAAATCATTCTCCTACCAGCAGTACAGTACAGACAACTAACCAAAACCATGCCCTGTGAGGAACACAACCCCACACTTGAGTATGCCTGTCAAACATAAGACAAGCAAATTCCAGTCTCAATCCCTCCTTAAAGCCTAACATAAATATGAGAATAAGAATTTTTTTTCTATATTATTTTTACTGATATACTCAGTTTTTCCTGAGACTGGAGAACATATTAAATCTTTTCACTTTATGGTAAATTTTTTTACAACAAATCTAGCATTTTGTAATTTATGATCCCAAGTCATTATTGCAGAAGGATCTGTGTGGATTTGCGGTTTTATGTGTTTCTTTTTTTACTTTGGGGGTTTTTTTGCTGATTATTAGTGAGCAGCAACTGCTTTTAACCAGGTCTATTCTGTAGCCCTGAAGTCCTACAGAAAATTACTACCTGTATTATTGATATATGTCTTACAGCTTGGGGCATATATGAAATTTTCTATATGTATTCATAAATCACAGCAAACTTCAGTGTGGAACAACTGGACATGGATATTTTATGTCTGGAATATAGTTATACCTAAAGTGCAATGTGACTTCTGTTTGCTTCAAAGAACTCTGAATCTGATCCTCTGACATATTTTCTCTCTAGTTATTCATTCAAAAATGTTAGGACCCATTATTTAATTGTATCACTGTAGGTTCAAACCCTTATCAGCCACTAACTAAAAACCTACTTAAAGATAACAATGTGCTTCCTAACAGAGATCACCAGGAAATTAGATCACAATGATCTGGGAAATCAGTTCACAAGAAGAGAAATTCACTGCTGGCAGTTTCAGTCCTAGTGCCTCCTCTACTGTGGGAGTTTGTTTCCTTGGAAATACCAGCTTCTGAATTTTCCTTGACATAGGCCTTGCTGTTTCCCAGTTTCCTCCTCAATCACACAATCACACTGATCCATCTCTCTGGTGTTTTTGCCCGTGCCAGATATTCCCTAGAGCTTGGTTAAAAGCTATTAGAGTTTCTTCGTTTTTCAAGTTTGAAATACTAATTTCTTCTTGAAGTTTCAGCTGTAAATTGATCAAATGGAGACAGATAATAGTGACCATAGTTCTCATCTAATTAAAATTCCTTTAATAACCCTTACCACTCTCTTTTCCATGTAATGAGACAACCTTCACTACTTCATCTTTTTTTTGGCAAAGGAAGAAAATTTCAATTTATTAAACCTTTAGCTAAAAAAAGAGTTAGACTAAGCTTGTCCATTGTATCTCCCTTCTCCTAGGGTGAAGGGTCTTAGCATGCACAAACTTCACTGGCGATTACAGCAAATTCAGAATAATTCAGATGCTTTAGCATCTCGTTGCATTGTAAGCTTCATGCATTGCATACATCAGTTTTCAATGCACCTGTGGATAGACAAGGGTGAATCACCTCTTAGTGGTGAGAACTGTCTCATTAATTTCAATTGCAGCCCTGAACAGATTTTCAAGTTTTGCATTATTTAATCAAACTTGAGACTGCAATGTATAAATGGATCTGGATTTTTCATCAAGTAACACCATTTTTCATTTATATTCTTCTCTTTATTTCTATTATAAATGCCTGTCTAGGGCTTCAGTCATAATCTGTTTTGGTGTTTTCAGAGGGACCATAAGGACAGAACTTTTTCTACTGCTGTGGATCTGGTTAAAACCCAAGCCAAATTAAAAAAAAACCCAAACAACAAAACAAACAACCAAACCAAAACAAAAAAACAGAATAGCAGGCTGCCATATAATTAGAAGCTGCTAGGGATTGCGAGGCTTGAGGCTGAGACTGACTGCTAAAACCATCTCGGAGACACGAAGATATTGCAGTGACGAGATTTTCTAATTATTACTTTTTTATTGTGGAAGCATTAAATTTCATCTGTGGATCAAGACACCAATTCCACTGAGCACAGTATACTGTATGCCACTTGCCTTTCGTTTCAGTGCCTTTTTGCCTGCTAAGTTGCGTTGCTGAATGTTTACATATTGCTACAAATCTTTTAAAGGCGAGTTCATGTCAGAGGATGACATTGATTGTGGTATAGTTATATTTCAGCCCTTTAAATTCAATCAGTGTCTTCTGAGTAACTGCTACATTTAATTTAATGGCTCTTTTGTCATTGCAGATAATGATAGGAGAAGGAATTCTCTACTGTTGCCTGTCCAAAAGAAGAAATGGGATTGGAACAGAGGCCAATATTAATGCAGGAGGATGCAACTTCAATTCTTTTCTTAGAAGAGCTGTCAGATTTGTTGGTGAGTTTCAAATATTAACCACAAAGAGCTTTCCATATACATTCAATTATCACCATGCAGGTTTCCTTCTCTGAAGCAGCCTTTCAGAATAGTCCATGGCTGTCACTTGCATAGATCTTGTTCTGCCAGAAAGTGCAAGAATAAACTGTCAAATGGAGTGACAAAGCAGCCCCATACTCAGTAATTCAGCATCTACACTATCCATTTTCCCTTTTCTCTCCTGTACTATTGTCACTGTTTCTAAAAGAAGCATTTGTTTTTCCTTCTCTGCCCACCTTGAGCTGGCTTCCTTTTAATGGTTTCAGTGTATAGTTTCCCCTGCCTGTCTTCAGTGCATTGTAAGGATTCACCTGACACAGTATTCAGCATGACAGTAAAAACTTGTCAGAAACTGTCAGTAGATTTGACATTCTTTTTCTGGGATGTTTATCTACCTCTTGAGAAAGGGCTAGAATCTGGCAACCTAATGATAGGGATTAATATGTTGAATTGTTTTATTTTACTTTGTTTTAAATTATAATTTATGAAATCTGAACTTGAAAAGGCAACTGGACCTTGTTCCCCTTCTTACAGTTAATTTCCTCTACCAATGAGTGGCTAAAGGAAAGGTTTTCACTATTCCAGAAATCTTTCATTAGAGAGGGCAGCTGAGGCAAAGACAACCTGCAGGACAGCAGACTGAAAACCCGGTAGGCGGATTATACACTAGGTTTCTGTATATGGGAAGCAGGGAGGTAATGACAAGAGAGGTTATACAGTCTATGATGAGCAAAGCATCCTCTTAAGAGCAACAGTGACAAAATGAGCTGAAGGGATGGTAGATAACAACATCAGCAAGGAGGACTGTAAAGATACTCCATGCTCTCTACTTCTCCTGTATGGCGTCCCATTCCATCACCAAAAAAGACAAGCTTAAAGATGTATAAATTTCATTCTTGATTCATACTCTGAATTTGCAGTTTCTTTCATATCTTAATGACTTTAGCATTCTTTCAATTTTAAGATGAACAATAAATTTATTTATATAAATACAAGTAGGGAATTAGAGGTAAATCTTTAGGGGAAAAGCAGTTGAAAATGCTCAGTAAAACAACTGCATTTACTTCAACTGCCTTGTGAATTTGGCACTATTAATCAAACAGGAATATTGTTCAGTTACAAACTTAAATATTTGGATTTGTGGCAAGGACTTGGTACTCAAGAAATACCAGAGGTGTAAAGGTAGCCAAAGTTATTGCCATTTGATGAGTCCCTGGTGCTAAAAAGAGAACAAGTCCTCAGAGCAGTGATGTAATAGGCAGCTGTCCACCTTACTAAAAGCCTGTATCCCAGTGGGCGAGTCCAAGGACTGGATGAGCACATATGCGCTCCTCAAATAGTTGGCTGTCCTTTAATCAGTTCAGAAAACTGCTTTCCAAATTGAAGCAGCTCCAGTATAGTTCACTTTTATGAAAAGATGTTGAAGGACATCAAGCCGTCAAAACTAAATGCTAAGTATCATCAGGAAGAAAACAAGCATAAATAATTTAAATTTTTTTACATTGAAGAATTCAAGCTTTCATTAAAAAATACATCTTATTCTTCCATTAAGTCCAATGACATAAGCCACCAGAATTCCATTGAATGTGTTTTATCACAATGGATTAATCTAATTTATGCGTATAATACAGTTAACAAGCTCTACTGATTTCTTTCCTAGGTGTTCATGTGTTTGGTCTTTGTTCTACTGCTCTTGTTACTGATATTATACAACTATCGACAGGATATCAGGCACCATATTTCCTGACTGTTTGCAAGCCTAACTATACATCCTTAAATGTATCCTGCTCAGAGAATTCATATGTTGTGGAAGATATTTGCTCAGGAGCTGATCTCAATATTATCAATGCTGGAAGGTTGGTTCTATCCTTCATTGTGTACATTTTTAAGTATTCATTTTACTTTTTATTTTTCTGTCCCAGTTTCCAGATTTTTTTCTAGTTAAAATCTGAATGAGTTTTGTCTGTTTTTTATAACAAAGGTGAGAGTGTGTCTTTTTAGTGATGTTCAATTTTCTGTATAAACATATTAGGCCAACAATGGGCTTTGTCAGATTCCGAACCACAGTTGTTAGTAACCAGTTATTCTCCCTCCTTCAAAGAAGACAATTTCCTATGCAATTATTAATATGTGTAGCTTCTACTGCTTTTCCCAGTGGGATCTGTGGGTGAGTTCCTCATAACAGGCAGAGGAAGAAGTTGCCCAGGTACTTTACCTGAGACCTCTGTATAACATACTTTACTGTTCTGGCACTTTGGGGTTTTTTATGAGGCTTGGTTTCAGGTTTTGTTGTAGGAGGGTTTTTTTCGGTTTTTTTAGTTGATCAAGTTTTTTGTATTGACAATATTGACAAAAGTCCTTTATTAGAGGAAAGACCACAACAGTGCAAAACTGTATTCCCAAACTGCCTTTTCTTTCATGTTATTTCTAACTAGTGGTTTATCCTTCTTGCTCGTTTAGTCTTTAGCCTCCCTACTTAGATAGCCAGGAGAAAAAATAATATTGTTTATAATAGCAGGTTTTGGACATGCATATCAGTCAAGTTGAGCTATAAACAAGACTATATATCTTATTTTAAGCAAGCTGAATGCGAGTAAAATAGTGATAATTCAATTACTGATGACAGATCATAGATTTAAACAAGGAATCTGAAGGTATAAGTCAGTCAGTAACTTCTACTGTTCCAATACATCTGCTACTCATTAGTTCAAGGACTTCATTAGTATGAAGTGTCCTAAATATAAGCACTACACTACTGAGAAATCATGAAGCTCTTCACTGAATACAATAATAGTCTTCCATATCTATTCTACACCAGGTTAACCTTTATTGCCCATTAGTCATTGAAGGATTGTAGCTCTGTTTGGCCCAAATAATTTGGTGACAATTTTGGTGAAGGACATAACCAGAATTACTGTATCAGCTTTCACCTCACTGTCTCTTTTCCCATAGCCATTTACTGTTACTGGGATACTGCCATTGAAGCTTGATGCTCACAAGCAGTGCTTGCACCTACATTGTGTCCCAGGGAAAATGCTGTAGCTTTAGACATGCCTTTAGACAGGCAGAAAAATTTTCACAATTACATTTTGTTTGTTCCATTATCATCCCAAATATGATGCCTACTTTTCTGAATTGACTTCCTGTAGCTGTTCCAAATACGCTGATCCCTCCTAAGTTTAAATATCATCACTTTCAAAAAACAGCAAAATTAATTGTAGCATATTAAGACTAAGCAATCAGGTTTTTTGTGTTTCTGTTTCTTTAGGAACATGACCGTATATTGATATTGTATATTCCCATCATAGAGGATACATTTGATGATCTATAATATTCTGGCACCACCCTCAGTTCCTCCTTAATTTAATTTTATTGCATTTTTCTTTATTAAGGCTTCCTTATGCCTGTCTTAACTTTACCAAAGTGATCAGCACTTGCTACTTGTTCGATACTTCTTTCAGTCATCTGCTCTAGGAGTTTTGCCATATCCTCTCCAGCCCAGGAAGTTAATTTGACTTCAACAATTTCAGTTTGTAAGGGACCTGTTCTTCTAAGATTGCTAACAGCCTTCATTTTTTATTTGTACTTCCCAGAAACTTTGGCTCCTGAAACTTGCCTCTAGCCTCCCATATGGAAAGTATAGAGAGGAACACATGATTATCCAGCTGACTGTGTGAAATCACTTTCTGCAACGTTCCCAAATATCCAGTGGTTTCCTTTGTCCATCTTTTTCCTCTATTTGTCTTCAAAGAACCCTTTTAGTCATTTCTATGCAGATCTCCAGTGAGTTCTCTATCCTCTGTTATTTCTGATGTTCTGACTCAGTAGGACTCTTTCAGTGACTATTTCTGATCATTGTTCCCCCTCTACACATCCTCATGCATGAGCATTTAGAGTGATACACTCTCATCTGAGTTCAGGACATGTTTTCTTTGAGGTCTTTGTTCATCTTTTCAATACAGAGCCATACAAAAAAGGCTACATATTTTTAGCTTGAGTTATTTTCATTTTAGATTAAAAGACAACAAATAGAGGAACAAAGCAGTGTCACCATTAGAGAGTACACAGAGTGCATTTAGTCTGTAACATGCTGTGCTTGCACTGAAAGCATATGAATAGAAAACAGAATAAAGAGAAAATTGACTGCAGCATAGTGATATACCTTATATACTATAAAAATGACATCAAATTAAGGTTAGGTTCTGAGTGGTACTAAAGTTCACAGAATCAAATCTACACATTAGCTCCCCAGAGACTGTAAGTAGATTTATGTTACTACTAAAACCTGCACAAGGTAAATGAGTTGATTAGTCATTATAAACATTTACATTTTTTTTCATGTCTTTATCCTCCTGTCCTCAATCCTGAACTTATTCCCCAGGGATACTATTCAGGAAAGATTTGTTNGGGGAATAGGGGTGAAGAAAAAAGGAAGAAGAAGAATAATGTAGGTCTGTCTTTAGAAACAAAAAAGGAATCATGCAGATTTTATCTTGGCCGGAGTCATGAGCCTGCTGGAGCCATGAGCTCAAATTCAGGTCAGCAGTGTGGCATTTATACTGCACTACCTGCTCACATTTAATTGCCAATGCATTATTTAGAACAGACAAGGCAAAATGAAAGAAAGGAAAGAAATTTAGAAAGTAGACTCTGCTGCTTTGCAGAAAAATGTCTTTGTCTAAACATAAAGGACTATGTTTCAGTCTTTGCTATTTTAAACTAGATAACTAAGGTGCTGCTAGGAAAATGGCTATACATGGAGCCCAGTTAGGGTGGCAAGACCCTTCTGTGAAGCTGAAGTATTTCAAGTATTTATCCCAAGCTGAACTTTCTCAAGTGAAAGTAGCTGCTATGGCTGCAAGATAGACATACCTTTCTTCACCAAGACAGCCAGCACATACATAACATGTCCATGCCATTTTAAGGAGTTAAATGCACAGATATAAACTGCTATGCATCTTCACTGCATCTGACTCACTTCTAGAGCTCGAAAGTTGTAAGTTTTTTAGGGCTTCTACAAGCTATGAACTAGATGTCTGCCATAGAACAGGTGTTACACAATCCACCCTCAGCTAAGTTTTCCCCTCTAATGTGTAAAAGTCTCTCCTTCATGTCCCCATTACTTTTATTTTGTTGTTTTTAGAGGATTGAAATGGGTCTGTAAGAAGAATAAAATTAAAATGTTGGAGGGCCTCATGTGATAGTTCTGTGTAGCTACTTCCACAAAACCTCCTTTTCTTGGTCAGAGAAGTAGAAGCTACGCTGTCACTTCTAATTTTCATATCTGTAGTTTCTGACTCAAGACCCAGTCCACGTGATTTGAGGTTTTCAATGGGAGCAGAAGGCCCTCAGCAATTTCAAGATATTGCCTACTGTCTCACATAGTCTGGACATACGTGCATCTCCCGTCTTGTTCTGGGCTTTAGGAAGGGGCCTGGTAACTCTTAAAATGTCCTCTCAGTGTTCTTGTGCTTCATCCACTCCTATCATGTTATAAAGTACTGAAACTTAAAAATAAACCTGAAGACATAACAAATAAAGAGGTGGTTTGCCTCTCTCTGTAAGGAATGTCATCCTGTCATCCCCCCATATTAGAGCAACAAAGCAGGGCTATGAAGATGATTAATTCAATTGCTGAAGTTAGGGCCTGGTTATCAAAGTGTATGAGTCCTTACTTTGAAAAGAGTCCAAGGGAAGTCAGTGAGAATAATCATAAGATAAAGGTTCATGCATTAAATAAGGTGTATAATTAGGTATCTACTGAAAAGTTATTATGGAAATATCTTTATAGAAATAAATGTATAGATATTTCTCTCAATCAAACATTCAGTCTTTAGCTCTTTCGCACTGTTCTCTTAGTACACATTGCTTTTCTTAGTACACAAAAAGAATTTCATGCTAAATATTTACTTCAAAACAAAGGCATTTCATTAACATTGGTCCTTTCTCCAGATTACAGAAAAGAATATTAGAAATTAAATGTTATTGATATATTGCTTAAGAAGTGTAAGCTGAAAATTACTGTACCACCCAGTGTTTTTTTCAAGTAAACACTAGCACAGTGTATTTGAACTAAGAAGCATAATTTGCCTGTCCTTCCTTGGCAGAAAGTCATTCCCTTCTCAACACGCCACCCTGGCAGCCTTTGCAGCAGTGTACATTTCGGTGAGTAACCACCTCTGTTCATTTGCATTTATACAAGACAAAAGTCAGAAAATAATTTGCTGTATATTGTAAAGTGATGTTGCCTGGATTTCCTAGATGTATGTAAATTTTTATCCTCCCAGTTTGAAAGCAAAATAGCTAACAGCTAAAATAAACCAGCTTTATTAAGAGTATGGAAAAGATTTGACTGTTTTACATCCTTTGTTAAGAAGCAACAAAAAGTGTAATGTTAAAGTATATTTGATGCCTTGTATTTTTCACATACAAAATGCAGTGCTTATCTGTCTTACAGGGTGATATTTTAACTTACCATTCAAATTGACCTTTATGTGTTCTGCCTTTTCTTTATTGCTGTCTTCAATTGATTTGCTGCTTTTAAACTTGAGGCATTAAGGAACAAACATTTATGTGATGTAGTTTCATTTGACCTCCACAGAATTGCAGCATGGCTGAACTGGCACAATCACTCCCAGAGGCCTCCAAGGTGCTACTGTAAAGCAAATGAATAAAAACCATCAGTAACTAGCAGGGAATTGTAGGACATGCTGCAGCAATCACAGCTGATTTTCCACATCTGACCAATGACATTTCTTCCGTATGGCTACATTGTTTCTATGAGTGACCACTTACCTGAATTTTAAAATAATAAAATAAAATAAATTCCATCCCTCATTCTGTAAAAATCAGAGGAAAAAAAATAACAATAACCAGTTAATCAAATTAGATAATGAAATTGTGCATGTACTGAGAGCTGGACTATATTTATTCTGCCCAGAAAAAGGCCAAAATTTGGAATAATACTGATGAACCACCTCCACTTAATTTTTGTGACCTACCTGACATCATGGCCCCCAGCTGAGAAATGACTAAAGTATCTGGTGGTAACTTTCGTTAGAACAAGTTACTGCGTTCATCTGGCATGACATCTGGCTTCTGTGTTTCAGAAGCAGTGACTTCTTAGTCACATTTACAGAACATTTAGGCTCTGACTGTGAACAGTATTTAGGCATAAAATCCTTATCCTAATTGATGTCAATAAGCAACACTGCCTGTGTTTTTGGAAATCCATTCCTTGTTACTTCAGATCTTCCTACAGGATGGGAGCAAATTTTAACAGGGCTGTAAAATAAAATTAAACTGGTGATTTGCAATATCACTGTGTAATAGTGATCTGTGTGTGAAAGAAACGTCAAATGTGAGAAATTAATATCCTCTTAGGTAAATTTAAGTTTCTTCAACTGCTTCTTCATTTCTTTCTTTTTTTTTTCAAGATGTACTTCAATTCTACATTAACAGACTCCTCAAAACTTCTGAAACCACTCTTGGTCTTTGCTTTTATCATCTGTGGAATTATATGTGGTCTGACTCGTATCACCCAGTATAAGAATCATCCGGTTGATGTTTACTGTGGCTTTCTCATAGGAGGAGGAATTGCTCTCTATTTGGTAAATACAATATTCACATAGTTCAGTTTGAGCAAATAAAACTGATAAGGCTGTAATAGGAGTACTGGTATGTTTTACGAAAATCTTTCATCATGGTCACATGCCATAGTGAAAAATATTGTTAAAATGTGCTGAAGACAATGATAGTGGGGTAATCATTTTACAAATAAACAAAAAAAGCAAATATTTAAAGTGTCATAACAGTGCACAAAGTGGTATATAATCATCTGGCATTGTATATAGAAACAGCTCTAACATATGTGCTTCATTAAATACTTAAAGATACTCTTCTTTTCTACTCCACACTTACAAACATAACACAAGGAAAATATTGGATTAATTGGTATTTGTTACCAGCCTGAGTTTATATTGTCAACAGTAGCTTTATGATCTAAAAAAAAATAAAAATGGTTGAATTAATATGCAGCAAGTCAGCTGGGTAAACTGCTGAATCTGCAAGAAATCAAAGGCAATATTACACCCTTGTGATTCTTTGGAGCTCTTGGGGAAATTATACAGGGCAAATAGGATGCCCAATCCAGGTTATTCCTATGCTTTTCCTCTGTACTGGATTGAAACAGATGGAGCACCCTGGAAGGGTCCTGTAAGGGAGTATGCAGAATAGGCTTGTTTGGGTCTGTCAGTAGGAAGCTCATCAAGCATTTGCTTTTGCTTGCTGCTCTCAGTATGTCTCCAATATGACTGTTGCTGCCCTGGATGTTCAGCACAGTGTCAACCCAGGTGCCTATGCTTAATCAGGAGCTTCTACTGGCAATATTTTTGCTCTAGTGTGGACAGGTGAACAGAAGAGTCTTAAAAGCCAGCAGGATGTTTCTGACCCCCAAGAAGTCAATGATGAATTTTAGTATAATACTACTCCTTTTTTCTGTGGTAAAATAATCTAAGGCACATGCAGATGATCTACAGAGGTGACCAGGGGAAAAATTACATTCACAGTGGCAGAAGAAACAGCAGCCAGGGTAGATAATAAAAAACCCATGAGCTACTGAAGTCAGTTTCTATGATTGCACTGTGAGGAGAAGGCACTATGTTGAAAATGTTATTTCAAATTATTAAGCTGTTGTAGACTGTCATAAATGGAGCCGTTGTTGCCATGTTTGAAATCCACAAACAAGTATGTTCTTTGTTAGGTCTTCTCCTTATACTGTTGCATGACAACATACATCAGAGAGTACATTGTCCTGGATATCCAGTAATCAGTAAATCTGCCCTGAAAACTACACACCAATAGGAAAAGGGGAGGGAAAATAATGTGAAACTGCAGATACCTCTGAAAGGAGTGTAAAAAACAAGTAACCTAAGTGATTGAGTCAGACATTTGACTCTTGCATGGAAGATTCTCTCTCAGTGGAGTCTTTTTAAAATGACAGCATTTTAGAGTGAGTCTGCTGAACAAGAAAATGTATAACTAAACCTTGTTACAGGTCTGTGCAGCTTGGGAAGCAATTGATTTAAAGTTGATAAATTGTTCTATGATGTAGATATTGCATTACATGGTTATTATGCAGTAGAAAGGGCAGAATCACAGAGCAGAGAACAACTCAAACTGTAACAAGATTCAGTAAATCAGAGCAGACAGTAGTGTAGCTGTAAAATAGCTTTGCCTAGAGGACTGCAAACATTTATTTTGTCATTTTTGTAACAAAATATTCCTTCTTCAGCTGTATCTGTTGCTTTATAAAATGAAGAAAACTGAAGGAGGCTAAGTCTTTTCCTCAGCTAATTATTGCTATAGTTACCCCACTGAAACTATTTCCTACATACCTAGGTGTACCAGATTGAGGACAGAATTTGGAATAAGAATATACTGGTGAGGAAAGGAAGGTTAGCGTACCCTGTAAATTAAACTGGACTAATTCTATCACTCAATATTAAAGGCAGAAGAATATAACTAAAATACCTTAAAATGTCTTTTTTTTTCATAAATGATTGTTGATGCTTCTGTTCAAATATCAGGGCCTGTATGCTGTGGGGAACTTCTTACCCAGTGACGAGAATGTGTATCACCAGAGTTTTCACAGAGAACCATTAAGGTCTTTGACAGACCTGAGTCAAGATGCCAACAGAATCCTGCCAGGTAAAAATGGTAGCAGCAGTGATGGCATTATCTCTCACCGTACAGAAAGTATCCTCAACAGAAACCACAGAGATTCAGGGTCTCTGACCAATATCAAGAGAGCAAATGCTGATGTAGAAATAATAACACCACGAAGCCCAATGGGAAAGGAAAATATGGTTACTTTCAGCAACACTTTGCCACGAGTCAATACACCATCCTTGGAAGATCCAGCAAGACGAAATGCAACAATACACGCATCAATGGATTCTGCACGTTCCAAACAGCTGCTGTCCCAGTGGAAGAACAAGAATGAAAGTCGAAAGTTGTCACTGCAGGTAATAGAGACTGAATCTGGCCAGTCACCACCAAGAGCTATTGAAATGAGGTCAAGCTCGGAACCCTCCAGAGTGGGTGTAAATGGTGATCATCATGGCCCAACTAGCCAATACCTGAAAATCCAACCTGGCAGTGTACCAGGTTGTAATAACTCAGGTCTTTCGGGGGGGCCAAGGGTCTCTATTCAGTCACGTCCTGGTTCATCCCAGCTAGTGCATATCCCTGAAGAGACTCAGGAGAACGTGAACACATCGCCCAAAAGTAGTTCAGCTAGAGCTAAATGGCTGAAAGCTGCCGAGAAGAGTGTTGCATGTAGAAGCAATAGCCAGCCAAGAATCATGCAAGTAATAGCCATGTCTAAGCAGCAAGGAGTGCTTCAGGGCAGCCCAAAGAGTTCAGATGGAAGCACAGTCACCTGTACAGGAGCCATCAGATATAAAACCTTGACAGACCATGAGCCAAGTAGCATTGTCAGAGTTGAGGCCCATCCAGAAAATAACAGACCTGTAATTCAGATGCCATTAGAAGGTGAAGGAAGTGGGTCATGGAAATGGAAGGGTCCTGAAAAAATCACCCTTCGTCAGACATATGAGCTAAATGATCTTAACAGAGACTCTGAGAGCTGTGACTCCTTAAAAGACAGTTATGGGTCAGGTGACAGGAAAAGGAGCAACATAGATAACAGTGAGCACCACCATCATGGAATCACTACAATAAGAGTCACACCAGTGGAGGGAAGTGAGATTGGCTCAGAGACTCTGTCCATTTCTTCTAGCCGGGACTCAACACTACGAAGAAAAGGTAACATCATTTTAATCCCTGAGAGAGGGAGCAGTCCAGAGAACACCAGAAACATCTTCTATAAAGGCACATCCCCCACACGAGCATACAAGGAATGAGAGGAGACATATCAGCTGGTCCATACCACCACAAAGTAAACACATCTTCACACAGGTTCTGCTCTCTTTGTTTTGAGCTGATATTTACCTTTGATGTGCCATATTATTGACCAGCAGCCCAACTGTTGCTGAACACTGCTGATGTGCAACATGCGTGAGCCTGTGGAAAGCATGTGGTGGGGGGAAAAGCACAATGCCAGAACCTAACTAATGTGAAACATTTTCATGCAACGTGTTTCTTCAGACTCAAAACGTTTATCTGAGGGTGATGATGTCAATCAAAACAATGGTCTTGAACACAGACACTTTATTTCCTGAATGTGCCAACTTTTTATTTTATTTATATTTGTGTCTAAAATCGACTGAATTTTTCACAGCAAAGGCTGTATCAGTAGTATATATTCAACTTTGCAGAATTTGCACCAAGTCTTTAATACAGGATGGTGCTGATGATAACTTTACATGTTTTGAAAAATTGCGTACTTATTAGACTCAACAAACACATGACATATTGATGTGCAGTTACTTTAAAAGTAATATTGCTAATACTATGATGATGCTGGCTGCATTCATTTAGCGTAGGAAATATTTACAGCTTTGTTATAGTGGATCTGTCACATTCAAAGATTGCAAAGGTTTTGTGTAGTTCTTTAAGATGTCTACTGCAACAAAAATGTGTGGGTGACATTCCATTAGAATGGAATAACTTATCTATTTTGAATAGTTTTGCTGCTACTGCTCAACTTTTGTTTAAGAACAGGTGCTACTAATGAAGAGGCTGCTTCTTAGTGGGCTAACTTGTAGAAGTGTTCTAAATTATGTTTTTTAAGGGGTCTTTTAAAGTTCTACAAGTAATTCAGATTTTACATTTTTAAACCTCTTGTTCTGTCCTTCAGCAACCCTTCCATTTTTCTATTAGTTTTTAGCCATATAATGCAGGACACCAATAACTTGCAAGATGTGCAAATGTGAAAGGTGAGCCATAAGTAAATATAAATATATGGCCACTTTCCTGACCAGCTTCCAAGGAGACAGTATTTAATAACATAGCTCACACTTAGAAGCAGTCATTCACCTCACTTAGTACGCCACAAGAACAATCACAAGTTTTCACCCTAGTCACCATCATTTAGGAGATTTATGCTTCGCTTTAAAAATTGAATGCCTTGGTATTGCAGAAGCACTGGATGCGTGTTGCATTGTGCCACTACTACTGCTCACCTCCCTTGAGACACCCTCCAGAGCCCTCTTACATATTATAGTTTTTCCCACCACTGCCACTTAAGAATATGGAGGGTCTCTGCACCTGAGGGATCACAGGTTGTTTTAGTAATTTGAGTTTTGAATATAACAAAAGAACTTGCCTGCTAAAAATCTTCATTGCCAAAAATTGTTGCAAGGGTAAGCTCTGAAAGGAATAAGCATAGCATATCCTGGGCATGCTAGAAGAAATGCCTCATTGTATTTGGCTCTGACTTAAATAACTTAAACCATGAAGGAAGTCAGGGGCAGTGCTCACCCAGTGCGTCTCCTCATTCTCACCTAGATTATTTCCATCTGAAAGAGAGCTACTATCAGACACCTCCCAGCTCCACTGCTAGGAGGGGGAAGGAATGGCTTAGGAGTTCCCTCACTGTTAAAGTAGAGCAGATCATGTCTGTTCTCTGGCTTCTTGAGAGGGGCGTTTTCTCATAGTCCTCTTCTGATTTAGGGTATCAGAGACATAGTCTGAACCTGTCTACAGACCCTACACCACAGAACTCTGAGGAAAAGCCCACCAAGCCAAATAGGAGGTAGAAGGAGGAATCATCGCATCCCAAGAAGATAAATAGCACAACATGCACACAGACCAAAAAAACCCCCCAAAAAAACCCCAAACCAAAACAAAATCCCAAACCCAGCCCCAAACCTAAGTCATTTAATAAGTATGAGGATGGTGTTTACTAATCTGTATAGAAGAAGGGATTAAAAGTCAATGGAAAGCTTTATATACCTTCCCAATTATACAGGTGCTCCAGGCTTAGCTGAGTGCTGTCAGCCAACCCTGTCAAGCAATGTTTCCCTCACCTGCCCATTCGCCCAGTGCTGTGGAAGAGTGTTGGTCCTTAAGGAGATGATCACACTTTTCCTTCTAGTAATAGAAGACAACCCTATCATACATTTGATGATTGGGAGGAAGTATTCTGCAGGTTACATGTGAGAAGCTAACTAGTAGGGTTGCAGCATATTGTGTTTCTTAAAGGCACAGTATGTTGAAGACACACTTTAAGGTATGTTAGCTGGGAAAAATAATCATAGATGCCAGGGAAACATGAAAAAAAAAAGAGTAATTTTGTAGAAATATGTTCTCAGACTCTAGTATTTACAAGTCAGGATTTGTTTGGTTTTTTTCTTTTTAAAAGAATGAATCTTTAATCCTTGGTATTTAATATCACATTTTGTACAAGGTTCCTAGGAATTACAAACACTTGGATTATCATGAACAAAACCCTTTGGATTTCGTTTAGTCTAGGTACATGATAAAGCAGGTAGGATTAGCTTTAAAGGAATGGGTAAGACACAATCACTGTTGGCTTGTCAGTGCAGGGAAATAAGATGCAATCATTTGTTAGTTTGTAAGTGCAGGGGAAAAGAACGTAAGTAGATGAACCTGGAAATAATGGAAAATTGAAATGGAGAATTATGGCAATAAAGCAAAGATTAGAAAATGTTCCCCCTGGCTGTTCCTTAGCTGTTTTGGAAACAGCAGGATTCCTGGTGGGAGTGTTTGTTCTTTATTCCTTGGTTTTAGTCAGATACATATTGGCATATGTGTTGCTTTTATTACTCTAAAACTTGCTGCACTATTCCCAGTGCAGTGTGATATTTTTCGTAAGGTTTCCTATTTCTTAACAAAAGATTTTAAAGTTCTTGTGTAATCATTGAAATTGTGTTCTTTACATAAATATTGATATATTCTTTTTTACTCAAAGTGCCAAAGGCTACTGTTTTTAATAATGGCTTATCAAATTATATTACTTTAGAGAGCAGAAATGTAATAATATATACATTGGAACTCAGACCTCTGCATGTATATTTGATAAGGAGCCTTTTGTAAAATTACTCTCTGTTTACATTCCACTGATACCTTAATTTAAAATTAATCAAATAAATTGACAGGTGACATCTTCTTAGTGTTCTGATTTTCTTACTTAACAGGCACGAATTTCTTTGTTAGGCTGTGCTTTACTGAGAAAAGAAAATACTTAAAAATAAGATATGTTTTTAAATGAGAATTCTCTATATATTGTGTTTAATAAAATGTTATGCAATGTTTTCAAATGGAAAAGAATTTGTAAATTGCTATAAATGTATTTTGTTAAATAAGTACAGATAAATGCTACTGTGTGAGTTTATTGTGTTAACATCATGAAAATAAAGATAAGATTCCTCATTGATGTTCAGTCATCTCTGTGGTGAAGCAAAGTCTCATTTCCCTTCAAATTATTTATCAATAATAAATATCTCATGACGCCTAAAAGTGGACATCAGTGGGAAACCTCAAAACCTTGCGTAGTTATAAGAAGTTATGAGGAACAGTGTCCAAACAAGCTTGTCTCTAACCAAAAAATATTTTACAAATAAAAAAAGAAATCAAATGAATTGGGAACTTTAGGCCATGTCTGCTAGATCATTCTGCAGGACCAGCTGCATTGCTAAGCCCCTAATGCCTCTAAACCACATTGCCAGTGCTGAGTAGAGCTGCTGGGCACAGTGAGGCCCACTGGTCTGTTGGATTTATGAGTGAGAACAGGGCAGATGCCAGGAGGGAACCTGAGAGGAAGGGCTCTCCCAGGGGAAGAAGTTAGGGTGCAAGAGTCATCAGGTGACATACACCCTTTGATGGCAACAGTGAAAGACTATAGGCCTAGCAGCACACTGTCAAAACCAGTCTGATCTAGAAGTCACACAAGGTATGTAACAGCAAACACTGTCTCCAGGCCTATCTTGAAACACCCTGAAACAGGGCAACAGCAGGGCCCTAAGTGCCTGGGATGGAAGACACTGCTGCAGTCGAGGCATGCACGGACCATGGGGACTAGCTGCAGTACATGGCAGCAAAGCAAACCGACTCCAAGAAGCTTCCCCACATGTGCCTGGGCCTTTGTGCAGGCCGCCGCTTTGTAGTTGCAGGTCCTCCTAGCAGGTGACCTGCCTCAGCTGGGGCAGTGGAGGGACAGAGCAGGCAATGGCACTGCTGGCTGCAGCCAGCCACTGCACAGCTGAGTGGTACCACAGCATCATACATGTGCCATGCTCTCAGCAAAGGCACGCTGGAGTTGGCTGGTGTCACCCCAAGCTGTGGTGCAGATCTGGGACACTTGGCAATCCCTGTTCCAGAACTTTCATATAACTTAAGATGGGGGTCCTCAAGCAAAAGAGAATCAGGAAATGGTATATTGTCTCTCAGATAAAGGGAAGCATACATACAGTGGTGAGACTGCTCCCTCTGTGGTGACTGAAGGGGCTCTCTACTCGTGTCTAGGGCTGGAGAATGATGTCCTGACCCCACTACATGAGTAGCCAGTTTCAGGAGAGGCCTCTCCTTTGGCCAGCAGCAGATGTTGGTGTGGCAGCAGGTTATCTGCTGCAGCAGACTGCCTTGAATAAGGCTGTGTGAAGCATGAGAGCTGGGGACCAAAGGTATGGTTTCTTTTATTTATTTATTTATTTTCCCAGGAAAATCTCCCCGCCTTCAAAGGCCAACTGTCATTCAGCTTTTTCCAACTGTATTATTTTTCCAGTGATGCTCAAAGAGAAGGGAGGATTTGTGGATCTGTCTTGTCTCTGAAGCTACTAAATCATGCATAAGGGAGAGCTCTGCTCTATCACCAGATCAGAGGAGATGAATATATTTGGGTGCATTGTGATCAACAGAATTTGATTATTTTCCTATTTTTGTTCCTGCTTCAAACTGAGCTTGTTGATTACAATGCCTGTTCCTATACTGAGGCCAGAAAACTAGCTCTGCTAAGAGAATCACATCACACAATTAGGAGCAATAGCATCTCCCACTAGACCAGGTTGCTTCAAGCCCCATCCAACCTGGCCTTGAGCACTTCCAGGGAGGGGCAGCCACAACTTCTCTGGGCAACCTGTGCCAGTGTCTCACCACTCTCACAGCAAAGAATTTCCTCCTAATACCCAGTCTAAATCTACATTGCTTTAGTTTGAACTGATTCCCCTTTGTTCTATCACTACATGCCCTCATAAAAAGTCCCTCTCCAGCTTTCCTGTAGCCCCTTCAGGTACCAGAAGGCTGCTAAGAGGTGTCCTCAGAGCCTTCTCTTCTGCAGGTTGAAAAATTCCAACTCCTGTCTTCATAGGAGAGGTGCTTCAGCCCCCCGATCATCTTCGTGACCCTCCTCTGGACTCACTCCAAGAGCTCCGTGTCCTTCTTACACTGGGAACTCCAGAACTGGACACAGTACTCCAGCTGGGGTCTCACAAGAGCAAAGTAGAGGAGGAGAATCACCTCCCTCGACCTGCTGGTCACACTTCTTTTGATATAGCCCAGGATATCGTTGGCTTTTTGAGCTGTAAGTGCCCATTGCTGGCACATGTTGAGCTTCTCATCAACCAACACCCCCAAGTTCTTCTCCTCAGGGCTGTTCCCAACCCATTCTTCACCCAGCCTGTATTTGTGCTTGGCATTGCCCCCACTCAGGTGCAGGACCTTGCACTTGGCCTTGTTGAACTTCATTCAGTTTGCATGGGCACACCTCTCAAGCTTGTCAAGGTCCCTCTGGATGGCATCCCTTCCCTCCAGCATGTTGACCACACCACACAGCTTGATGTTGGCAAACTTGCTGAGGGTGCACCCGATCCCACTTATCCATGTGCTTGGTAATACAAAACAAAAGTGCTGTGAGCTCTGTATTCCTATCAGATTGCAGATTTGTCTACTCTGCTGAACCAAGGCATGGGAAGAGGTTTCTTAAAATGCTTTCATTTTTAATGAGATTTATGAAAGAGTCCTCCTTTCACTAACATCTTTTTTTATCTTGCAAGTAAAAAAATTCAGAAACAGGTTAATAAAAAAAAAACAAACCACAAACTTATAACTTACCAAAGAAAACCAAAGAAAATTAGTTAGGAGAAAGTTTAAGGTGCTTTCCAAAATCAAAGATTAGGCAGCATTTAAAGCACAAAATCATCATTTGTAAATTCATACATGAAGTTTATCAAGTGGAGTAGGTAGATAATTAGTACAATCAGTGCTTTCTTAATTAATCAAATAATTGAAGACTGGATCACTGTAAAACAATTCATTTCTTCCATAGTTAAGATACAAAATATGCCTAGTTTACAAAGACTCCAAGCTCTTGTCACTGGGAGCGGGCAGGGGAGGAATGAAAAGAACTGATGGGAGCATATTTTTATCTGTGAAGTGATAGAAAAGCTACATGAATACTTTATGAGATTCAAGATTCAAAATTTGAAGAAGAGTAGCTATTTCCATTGGACATGGAACTAACACAACTAAAATACTTCAGAACTCGTGAGAGAAGCATATTGCCAGGTCAAGTTCACAGGGTGGATTTTTATCAAGGATGGTAAGTTGGGGAGTAGCAGTTGTGTGCCACTAAGCAGAGTTAAACTGTATAAATGGTCTATTATAGAGAAAAACGTGTAGCATGACAAGAGATCTGCTGTCATAGAAACAAATGTAGCTGCTACATATACTGCATCATTGTTACGCTAAGGACAAACCACTGATCAGCAGTATACCATGAACCACTTCTAACTTGCTTTGTTTAATAGGAATTTAAAATCTGAAACAAATATATGATGGTCAATTATTATATATAATACAACATAGATGCACATACTGCTGGCATACTTTCAAACAGGACTTAATAACTAGTGGAAAACTGGAGATGAAAAACTCTAAAAATTAAGGATTAAATATCATTTAGAAGCTTTAATCTAATGTCCAGAGAGCTCTGCATCCTCAGAAAAATCAAAAAAGCTATAGTGACCGTATTTCTTACCCAGGCAATACTCCAATAGCAGTTACAGCATGCATTACTTGTGCAGTTTTTGTACCTATTTTCCACAGAATGAAGTTCAGATTTCATATTTGTAATGCAAGACCATCTCTCCTATTCCAATTGATGTTCCTTTCTTGTACACAAGGAATCCAACTGCCAGAATCATAAAAAACAACACTGCACATCTCATCTTCTATTATAGCCAGTCTTGTACCAGTCTTGTAATGACTTACCAGCCTGGTTCACCTAAAGTGCAACTGTTTGATGTGGAATCAATGAACTCTTTGAACAAATAAAAATAATCCACTGTGTAAATCACTGTAAAAACTGGACTTTAAAGTTTACTTTTAGAAAAAAACTATAATGACTACAGCTCAAGGCTCAAATGTTATTTCCATGTAGTCAGTATCTCATTATTCATAAAGCTATAGTAAAGTGCAGATGTATTTCTGCTTTAAAATTCTGGCACCATGCAGTGTTAGATTATCCAGAGAGAGCTTAGCATTGATATGTAGCTGATACATTGAATTCTGAGCCCACCTGATTCTCACTTCCTTAAAAGGATTTGACTACATGAAACAAATTAGTAGCATAACAATTTACAAGGAGAGATGTAATACCTGTTATGTGTATTATATGTAGGGCACAAAGATGACATTTGGTAGATGTTACAATCTCCTGCGACTGTATTAATCTTTACTGAAGGCTGACAGTTCCTGGTAGAATTCTGATGATATCACTTAAATGGGAAAAAAATGATATGTTTGAAAATTATTAAATTTTGTTCTCTTCTGCAAGACCAAAATAAGGTGTTCCATTTAAACGCACTCCTACAGGGATTTCCCTGCATAATGGTACTCAGTGGGAGCAGCTTACACAGTAATGTTGCTTTGTATTAAAAAGCAAGAATTGACCTTACGTAAACTGCAATAATTGTTTCCTGCATTAATGAAAAGATCTTTCATCTTTCCAGAACAGGAAATTCAATTGAATTAAGGAGCTATTAATCCAGAAGTTCAGATACTTGCAATGTTTACACATCTCTAGTACCAATACTATAGAACAACCTACGCAAGCAGAAGCCTCTGGGTATGAATATCACAGATTTATCATATTAAGCATAAAGGTGTTGAAACTATTTTCAATCTAGATCTTTTGGAGAAGACATATGCTTTCCAAATATGGAAAAAATACACATTTTTAGACATTTTGCTGAGCATTCAGTTGTTTCTGGTGACTCTTCACCTTGTTGAGAAAAGAACTGCCTTTTGGCTCAGTAGTGTTGGTCTCTGGGAACATAATATGCCACATCTCTATTGACTGTATTGCCTTTCCACTGAACACAAAGTTCAAATCTATAAGTTTTCTGCTCCTAACTGCCTGAAAGGAGTCTTAAAGAAAACTTTCATTTCGGTTGGCCTTGTTTTTACTCTTTGAGAGTGCTTGGTATATAACAGTGTGATGAATGCTAATTAAGAAGGTAAGACAAAAGGACAGAATGTTTGCATAGTGTGTGCTGTTTCTTTTCAAACTGTCATCTACATCATCTGAAAAAAAAAAAAAGGATGTCATGGCTCTTGGGACAGTAATAATGAACAAGATCTTTTAACTATCATAGTGGGTGTTAAAAATTTCTACAGCTCTGTATGTTAGCTAACATAATCACCCAGTGTTTTTTGAATTCCACTAAATTGAGTCTAATCAGATAAATCTGGGGGAAATGTATACTTTCAATTCAAGCGAATATTAAATGACCTAATATGCTGAAATCTAACAGGGAATCTTCTAGCTGCTGCTACCACTTACAGCTCTTGCCTAGGTAGGCAATCCTGACATGACATAATGTCAAAATATGGCATGTATGGACACATATATGATGGATGGGTGGATTAAATTAATTTCTAAAATATTAAAAAAAAGAAACATTCCCTTGAAATTACCAGAATTGTTTGATATTTGCTAGTAAGAAACCAGATGCACTATCCTCAACATGACTATGTAGAACATGTGGATTCACACAGGCTCAGTGCAGCCCTGGCTCTCCTTGTTCCAGCATAAGTAGACTGTGTGAGGCTTTGGGCTTTGCAAATTGCTAGCAATAAGAGCCTGTGAAATGACAAACCTGGGGTAATAGTAGCAGGAGTCAGTGATTAACAAGCATGGGCAAGAGAACAAGGACAAGAGGTGAAGACAACAAAGTCTCAAAACCTTTGCTGTCTCCAGTTTCTTCCATTCTCCTTTAATGCTCTTAGAAAAGTGGAAATCCAGGATTTTTTTCGTTTTTATACTATCTAGCAGTGCTCACCATAGCACTGATGCCATGTCCTAGCACCCCCCCCTTCTTTTCTCACAAAAACTACAACTCCATACAATAGTTTGTTTATACCCATGTCTTCCTTTGACTGTATCATTACTTTTCTTTTTCCTCAGATTGTGCAGGTTCTGGGAAGCACAATCTCTCCCTGTGTTTGTCATTACACAGTGAGAAAGATAGTGATTGTAACCTATATAGATGGCCATAATATATTTGTCAAAAAGTGATCCTAGAGGCTAATCTGTGCCAAGCATTTATGTTCTAAGCAGTCAAGACACCAGGGAAGGTACAGCATAACCCAACACAAACTGCTATACCACAGCCATTGAGACAGCATTGGGCCCTACCATATTGGCAGTACGAATCACTGGCAGCATTATGTCCCTTTACCTACAGAAACAAAAGCTGACTGACACGTTTCTGGCAGGCTGATACTGCTCCAAGATACCTATTTTCAATGCTCTTCCATTCCTTCTCCCTCTATTAAGGACAAAAAAAATCTACAGAAGGGAAGCACATATAATGTGCAGTACCATCACATGTAGCTTTCAAAACAGGAGAGTGTCTTCCAAAGCAGATCAAATAACCAGTACTAACAAACCCCTCAATGCAAGCAGGGGCTAATTATTAACCCACACTAACAAATGAAAGCAGCAGCATTTCAGCTGTCCCCTTAGTGTTAAAATTCAAAATGTCGAAATGAGAAACGTTATAGATGGAGCCTAGCAAATGTCCTGACCCTCTCTCTCACCAATCTGTCTTGCCTGCCCATGAGATCCAGTAGACTGACAGGCAATTTGCATGAACCTTTGTACTATGTAAGTTCCAGTAAGTCCTTCTTTCAGAAAGCTTTTCATTCCTGCTCACTATAAGAGGCGAAAAAGTGTCTGTGTGAAGAGAACAAGTAAATTTGGCAGAAAGCAACCCATCAACTCCCATTAGCACTAGTCTTGGATATGGCAGCTGGGATAGGCCAATGGCCATAACTAGCCACTTTCTCATCATTTTACTTATCCGCCTGAGAGATAGTGATGAGATCTTATTGGCACAATTGGCATCTAAGTCCTGTCAGACTATCTTATCTCAGACTTAGTCAAGATTGATTGGACAGATGAAGCTACAGAGCTAAAAACTACTGAGAATGACACATTTTATGACATGAAACGGTCATTTCTTCAAGGAAGAGGAAGGATTATTTCTCTCTTACCATTTCCCTAGCAACAGAGCAAATGAGGGTTCCTTTTTCATTTACAGAAGAGCCTTGATTTCAGAATTGTCAGAAAATAGAAACATCTGCTTGTAACCAAGGCAGCCTCTGAATAGCACAGGACTTTCAGTTAAAACCCTAAGAGCTTTTTAAGGCCTCATGTCTTCTTATGACAATTATTTCAGATAAAAGGATATTACAAAGCCTGAGGTATGGGAAGGCTTTCAGCACGCCATGTAGTGCTCATAATCCCTCCCTAGGAGAGAATTGCTTGACAAATACTATAAATAGGAGTCTACATAAGAGGAGAAATAATTATTCATCTGCTGATAAATTGTGACAGATCGTCTTTCCTATACAACTTGAGTAAAAGACATAATCAGAAAGTCCTTGGTCTGTTAACGGGCAAATAGCACTCTAAATCCAAACTACCTTGAAAAATACTGAGCTTTAAAACATTGATTTACATATTTCTCTTCGTCAGTGAGGTAGTATCACTGAACTCTAAGCATAATACTGACATCAGACTGTGGAGCTTTTGTTTGCATTTTTTTTTACTTTTTCACCCTATTAGTGTTTAGTGGGGTTATTTTCATTCCCACTAAATTCAGTCTAAGCTCTCAAGCATTGCTTTTTGTCAGGGAGGCTGGCAACTCTCTCAATTGAGAGAAAGGGTTGAAACGAATCATACTTAATTCATTAAACCAATAGATGAAACCTAAAATTTCTTACCAACTGCTACACTTTTCTTTAGTCAGAGTCCTTCTGTCAGTTTCAAATGGACACGCAGGTGATTCGGGAGAACAAAGCAAAAATATTCTGCAACCTCCAAGTATAAACCCACTATGTAATGATTGCTGGAGTCTCCAAAATAAAAATTTCAGCTAGTCTCATTTCTTATAGAGACTGAATAAATTTTTAGGCAAGGAATTAAGATGACTATACAAATATATGTCATAAAATAGAATCTAGAAATGAAAACAGGCACAATCTCCACAGCTTCTTTACTACTGTCCTGCCAATTTGCAGGGAGAGAAGATGATTAGTGCTGAAAATGAATGAGAGAGTTATTTCTCTTTTTCCGCCAAACCAATTATTTTTAGAATCATTGTGCTGCTGACAGTTTGGGGCCTGCTATGATAGCAGATCTGAAAAATCAGAAAAACATGTCTCTAGTGTACAAAAGGATAATGATTTTTAAGAGATTTAAAAATGCATGAACACATAACAACCTGTCTTCCAAAAATCTTCCACTGAAGCCATGGGGGGAAAAAAATAGTAGTTTTAACCATGTCATATGGCCACATTTTTCAGATATTTATAGATTATATTTTTTTGGAACAGCTTAGGGTTTGGTTGTGTTTTTTATTTTTGCCCATGAAATGAAATATTTAAAATAAAATTATAATATTTCATATTTAAAATGAACCCTCCATGCCAGATTTCTGAAGAATAATGATGCTAAAAATAAAACGTTACCAGGGAAACTGAATGGAACAGAAATTAGCAAGACGGCCTGATCTAAAGCCACTGAAATAAATGGGAACAGGATCAAACTACACTGAAGAAAATAAATCTGTATTCCAGAATTTCCTCCTTTCACATTTCAGTGGCTTATGTTCCATGTCTCTAAAGAAATCAGTTTGAACTGAAATAACACATAACCTGTCAATAGAATACAGGTTCCTAAGATTCACTGGGCTGGGTACTGTGAATTCAGCAACAGAAGCATTTGCATGGGCATTTTTAAAGAGGACTCTGGCCCATTTTTGCTTCCTTATCCTTTAAGGCCACAGACTAAAAACAGGAAACAGACTTCAATTGAGGAAATACTAGAAAAGAGCAGAGAAGATGACAATTTAGCTGACTGCACTGGAAACCTGCAAGGCACATTTTAACCCGGACTTTTTACCTTGTGGAAGAAATGTGACGACAGGTGGCAGGCACAGGTAACATGTGGCATCCCAGAATGACAAAACAGAATACACGACTGGCTGATGGAGTAAAAGGGCTGACCAGTTGGATATCTGGCTCAGCAAGAATGCAGGAAAGGAAGTTGCTTCATGGCAAGGAGGAATGAGAGTGAAGTCCATGTTCCAGTGCTCAGGATAAGGCAGACACTGCAAAGAAAATTCAGTTGTATAATGGTCTGTGTTTCCACATAAATATAAAGAAAGCAACAAGAATAAAAAGACAAACTGGCTCAATTTGCTCTCAGAACTAAAAGATATTTTCCTTGAGAACATTATTTACCAACTTTATTTTTGTGTCATTGACGTCTGCTACTATTAATTACTTGGCTAATACTTCCTAATCCTGGGACCATAGGTCATAACTGCTTTTTTGGAGAGGGAGAACAAGAAAAATGGGGGAAACTGAATAAAATCCACTTCACTTTGTTTCATCAGTAACAGAAAGGCACAGCTGAATGCTAGTGCTCTCAGGACTCCCAAAACTGTATTCTCACAGTACTAGGCCAAACATGCAGATCTCACCCAAAAGAAGTAGTTTTGTTAAAATCTGTCATTGTCCTATGACAAAGCCTAAAGTCCAGATGCAATCTTTGTACAAGAAACACTACACTAACATCCCAAGAGATCAAATATTTGTATGTGCAAGTACCATTATTGCAATCCATGGAAATACTTATATAATTATGCCCACACTAATGTGATCAAGATTCTGCAGTTTTACTCCTGACAGACACCTGTTCTTGAATGCCATGTTACTGCCTGTAACTGGTTAGTTCTGTCTTTTTATTCAGTACTAGCTTTTGTTGTTGTATTTTGTTTTTCAGTGTCAAGACCTTCTTACCAAGTCTGCTTTGTTTCTTCCAGCAATATAGGAAATCTCAGAGCACTGTATTTCACTACAGCTGATGAGGCTACTCTTTATATAATTTCATGCAAATTTCTTAATTTACTAGCAGGGCAGTGGGGAGGAGAGACAGAAAAAAACCTCCTGTTAAGCAATTCAGCATTTCCAACTAAATCAAAAATGAGGTAGGTTCTGCTCTTGTTTACATTGACACAGTGTAGAGGGCTTTGTACAGGCAAAGGCAGGGAAATACTTCAGCCATAAAGTATATTACTGTTAAAGTGACAAGCATGATTTTGCCAAAGTAGTCTGTCTAAGAACTTGTAGAGAAGTTAAATCACTGCACTATTCAGTGAAGGTACCCAGAGAAGCAGATACCCAATTATTTCTTAAATTCAGTTTTAAACTCAAAACAGGACTTATTTCACGTAGATTTGCAATAAGGTTTATTTTAAAGTGGGGGAAAATGTTGACATCTACAAAGCTGAAACAGATTTCCCACCCATTTCTTCAAAAGCAACTCAAAGGCTGGTTTATTTGTTCCAAGTTCCCCATTCCAAAGCCAATCTTCCATTTAGGAGTCAGTTCTGGACTCCCATATAAGGTTATTGCAATTATTGCAATTAAAGTCCTTCAACAGCAAAGGCTTTACTCTGTTAGTATCTCTGGTTATAAAACAAAGCGAATACACAGCTCCTGGCATGTTGTCTGAATGCCCTCAGCAGGGGGGTGAACAAGACTCACAATATCTACTTAGTGCCAACTGACTACAAGGGGTCCCCAAGTCTGGTTTGCACTGAACTGATTTCCCCCTCGGCAGAAGAGATAATAACTTGAGTCAGTTTTAGATAACTAAAATTGTGTCTGTTCTTTCACTTACATCAGCAACTCTTCCATCTTATGTTTCTAAACTCTTTCTGAGAAAGTCAAAAGGCAGAAAATTATTGAGGATACATTTAATTAAGCATTTAATTTCAGCATACAGATACACACATTTATAAGGAGTACAGAGCCACCTATCACAAAGTAAAAACCCCCAAACTTCTCTATTTTTGAATAGGTCAGTCTGCTGCTATAAAATAGCCAATCAACTATTTTCAGACAAAAGTCATTACTTCAGGTTTAAATTATTTACAACTCCAGACTTGACATCTCCATCCCACATTCACTAATTTTAGCACCAACCACCAGCTTATTTCTTCACCCACAACTTCACTGTGGTATTGGTATCAGAGATCTCTGCCACAACACCTGTTCCTACTCAGTGATGGCAGAAAGGCTCCCCTATTTCACTATTGCTCCCCAACTGAAGAAATCTTCATGTCTACATCCTTCATCAAAAGAGTGAAAGCTTAATACTTACCAAAGTAACTACCTGAATACCTGTCTGCCCTTGAGGATCACAGTGTAAAACTCTGCATCCCTGCACTCCTTCTAGTTAAACACCAAAGAGAATCCGTACTGCCTATGACACTGACAGCTTCATGCAAATCAAGCCAGTCCGAACTCAGAGGACACACTGTCTGATAGAAGCATGCTGTCACATATGAAAGCAGACAAATTCCACATAAGAATGTCTATAGTATATTGCATCTTCAAAGCACTGGTGTAGTATAATTATTTGATCCTTGTAGCACAGCAGTGAGCTAAAGAAGGAATTTTTTATACATAATACATACATAATACATACATAATGAGTTATATACATAATTTATACATAATAAACAAGAAGAAAAATCTATGAGGCTTGCTATGTTTGCAGGGTCTTCTCAGACCTCTCACCTCTGCACTTCAGAGGTTACCTCACACACAGGTGTAATGGCGGCTGTACTTGGTATAAAAGTTTTTAAAAAATCCTGTAGCGCTGGCCACACACACCATGGCTTCCTGCCACTGAACTCCACACTTTCAGAGTTCCAAATTCTGCTGAAGAAGTCACTGTAACCTGTGATACAAGGGAAGGACAGCAGCTTTAACTAGAAGTGCAAAAAATGTGTTGGTATGTAACAAAAGTTCAAAGTTTTAAGGCTACCTGGCTAGAGCTAGGGGAGGGAAAGGAATCTGAAGAACTTTGTCTCAGTTGCTGCAGTCCCACTTGTAAAAGACTGAAATGACAAGTTTGGGATGGTTCAATTTGGGATGATTCAGACACGTCCCTCTTTCAGAAAAAGTCAGACATAGAATGACAAGAAATTATATCCTCTCTGAGATTTCTTACATAGCACAGACAGTTGCAGTGATGTCAGGAAGCTAAACATCAGATGACTACTTCCAAATTCAGATCCTTGTCTGCTCTTGAAAATTAATTAAGGTTGAATTTACAACTTTGAGGCAGGTCACCTGCTACTCTGCCTAAAATTAACTCAATGAGTCAGGTGGCACTGCTTGCATTCCTCAAAAAATTTTTCCCTCTCCCCGCTGGGAACCCAATCTGATGTGCCCTACTTCTATGACCTGTTCTTCAAGAGGAAAATAAGGCTGGATCTAGACCAGGTCCTCAAATTTTGAAATCAATCAACAGTATTATTTACTGAAAAGCCAGTGTTCTGTAACATCAAGTAAAAATAAATGCTCATATTGCAATTAAAAACAATAAGCTAATGAGGAGGTAGGCTTAGAGTATTCTCAAAAGATTTTGAGGGACTAAGTTTTACAGTCTTAAATAAATATACATTGTTCTGGGGAAGATCTTGAAATTAATAAAAGTAATCAAGACCCTGTATATTTCATGTTGCTTTTATGTGTTGGTAACCTGATATACAGACAGAAGTCAACATTCAAAGGAAATGCCTTCCACCCATCTGCAATAAGCTGAACGTACAGAAGGGAAAACAGACTGATGAAGTGTTATAATTTCATTTGATATAGATAGATTATAAATACCTGTAAAATAGCCATTTATACATATATACATTTAGTTCCTTATCTAAATGTAAACTATGGATCATTATCATTTTCTGTAGTCAGGCTTCTGTCATGACTGGTTGTTAAGGGCATTCATTTCCTCTCCTAAATCTCTTCCATACACTCATCCTTCCATACACTACACCTACATATTTTTTTTTCATTATCTGCAGTTTTAAAGGGTACTGGATTGTACATTACACAAAGATTTTCAGCCTAGTGCACTTAAGGCACACAAAAATCTCAAAAATTTCCATGAGATGAAGCACCCACAGCGCAATGGGGTACACAAGTACACTAAAGTTGATTGCATTGTGTTGAACAAAGTCTACATAAAATAAGAATTTAGAACAAGATTCAAAAGAAAGATGGCAATAGACAAAAGTAGATGTGCTGGCTACAAAAAGTTAATCATGAAATGAAAACCAGTCAGTCTCACAGATAAACTACTTTTCAAATTCATATCTTCAAATAAACTGAAGCCTTCCTTCATCCTTCCATCCTCCATATAGCTTTCACATCTGCCAAATAATTATCAAATAATTCCCTTTCACTGTCTATTGAGTCATTTTCTTCACTAGCATCACCTCATCTCCCTGTTGCACCAATTCTTCTCTTTCATTTCACAGTTCATGGTCAATTACTGTTTGTTCCATTTCTTCTAATTTACCTTCTCATCATAATCTTTACTAGATGTATTAAACAGTAAGGATTCATTACTCCTAAATGTTTGTAACAGTGATTCTATGGAGCCTGCGGGTGTTAGTATAATGGCCTGTCAAAAATAAAGTGCATAAAAGAAGAAGTAATTATAGAAATACCTGTACACCATTATAACCTATATCCTCTTACCTGTATTTCAGGGGATAGATATATCTGCAAACTTCACTTGTGTTTGAATCAGGAAAAATATTTTCAGGGGCTTGTGTGAATGTAGAAAGGCTGTTCTAAATAAATAAATTCAAAGTCTGGGACTACTGTTTTGATTAACGTAATCCCAAAGAAGAGAACTGACATGGAGACAACTCATTCCATGAAAAGGCTGATTTTTTTTTAATTTTTTTTTTTTATGCTTTCCTATATAGAAGGATATGCACCTGGAAACATCGTGCTCAACAGAACTATGCATATTAGACCACAGCCAGTGCAGCCAGCAATGAATAATTGTGCTCTAATTCTGGCTCGTCAATGTCAACAGTAAGATCCAGGTAACAGGGATAATTCCTAAATGTCAACTAAATAGCAAAATACTGTCAGCAGCTGCTTGTCTCCTTTTCCATACTATGGACACAGCAGTACCACGTGCCTCTGCTTGCATGTTCCCACACAGAGAGTACAAGTGCTTGCTTGGTACCTAAGCTCAGAGCAGCAGCCTAGTAACTTACTGCCTGTCCTTTCCCATTGTACATGGTATATGAAATGCTGGGCTGGTCTGCAAAGTCTTTATAAGCACTTCAGACTCCGAGAAAAACAAGCTGATCTTCTGGATTGTGGGATGAAGAGGAAACATTTCTGAAGGGTGAGAGAAACTGTCCTCACTTGAAAAATTACATTATACAGTAGATTGTAAAGAAACCTAGATAAAGCCTGTGCAATGATGCAGTAAGTTAACAGTGTTGTGTTGGGGTCCATGTGTCCTGCATTATTGCCAAACAGCCATAGTATCAGTTTCAATGAAATTTCAATCTGTTGATTTTCTCTACTGCACTAGAAGATATTCTTCTTTATATTCGAGTCCTTAGTATATAGTCTATATGTATGTGGTTAGAAGACAAGAAGTTGAATAAACTTTGTCATTTTGTACAATTTATAACAAAAATTAAAATGTAAATTGTTCTTGGGTTCAATAATTTTTAATAGCATTGGCACTTTTATATTCTATTTTATCTGAAATTGTCAGCAATTATTTTAGAGTCTGTACTGCAGAAATGAGTATTTACCTAAAGCCAAAAGAACAACCTGAAGTAGTTCATTTGCTTGAGAAGCAGCTCTGCACATCTAACTTTTAACACAAGATCAAATAAACTTTACCTCCCTCCCCTCCAAAAATTTCACCTCAACTTCTCTCGCTTGCTTTATTTTCTCCTGCTTGCATTCTAATGGCAAACCAACATCAACCTGTTTTCTCCCAGCAACATTCTACCTTACTGACAAGCCCATATGCTTCTGTGACATACAATGACTGCATACGAGAATGTCTGCTAAGGACACTTGGAAACATGATAATATTTTGTAACACATGTAGATAATAAGCAGGTACAGAAGAGGATATCACTATTTTGAGATATATAATATCATTAGTATGCAAAATACAAATTTATAAAATAAGAACAGACTGCATCTTTTTAGTAGAAAATGATAAAATTGTAACTGCCTCTAATGCAAAGAAGATTCATAGCCAGCAAGAGTTGTAGAAAGAGCCATATGGTAGCTTTTCTGAATGATTTAACTAAAGTTCATGAGAAAACAGGAGATAACCTGCAAGAAAAAGCAAGTGATAGCACAAGTCCATGTAAATTATCAGATACCACATATAACACCTAGCTTGCACAGTCTACATACCTCATAAAAAAAGAATATTAAAAATATATGCATTCCCAGTTGTTGCTTAGACTTGAATTTATATGTTTGCTATTCTAGATAGCAAACATATATATGATTTGTATTTATTTATGTGTGTATATATATACATACACACACAACTATATTATTTCAGAATATACTAAAAATAGTTGCAGGGTATAATTTAAATAGCTTTTCAAAATCCTGAAATCAAATTCTAAACTGAATTATTAATTTCCATCATGTAGAAAAAGTTTTTAAAATTAGCTTCATTCTAAGTTGAAATCAAAACACACTTTCCTTTATGAAATGTAAATTCAGAGCTTTAACCAATGCTATGCAGGGGCTATACAAGAGACAAGGATAGAGCACTGCATAAGCTGTGTCATGATGAACGTTAATACACAGCTGAAACGCAGTTAACAGATGTTCTACCTCCCCATTTGACTAAGATAATAACTAACTCGTATTACTGCACGACATCGTGCATTTTATTATTAACTTAACCATCTGAAACATAAAAAAAAGTGCTAGAGCTGATCAGACCTGAACTCAGTCTAAGTGACATTCAACTGGCTTTCAGACTTTTACTACCATAAATGCAAGTGAAGCTGTTGAATATGTCAGCGTAGCCAAACGGCAGCAGCTGTTTAGATTCTACCCCTCTTCCCAGTAGGAAGGTGGCTTATCAGAAAGAAAGATAAAATCCCATGATACCTAGCTTTAATTCTCTGCTCTGTTTTTGAATAGTGCAGTGTAGTGGAAAAAGCAAGCTTACTGAACCTGATAAAAGCAGATTTCTGCTCAAGATTTAAGCAGAAGTACAGGCTGTGATGGAGTAGCTTTGCCCTTCCCAACAAGCTCACTTGTCAATGGGAAATATCTACTGCACGTTCACAAAATGGTCTGAGGAGAAAGAACTGGGTTTTGAAACAGCTTGGACAGTTTGAAAAAAGGAAAGGCATTGGCTGCTCATTGAAAAAATATCTCTTTCTGTGGCAGCGCTGTAGCAGCAGCCTGGCTGATGGCGGAACGGACAGATGGCTGCACATCCACCTGGTGGCTGAAATAATTATATCACCAAGTATTTCTGAGTTACAAAGAACAGCAGGATACAAAAACAGCAACTAAAATGTATTCTCCTACAATTGTACCAACACATTTTTATAGGTGCTTTAGCTGAAATGTAAGCCTGACATAATGTACATCCAGTGTTTGAGGTTACCAGCTGGCTATTACAAAAGACATGTAAGAATCAACATTTCTTTAAATCCAGGTTTCACTTCCACGTTCTTCAAATCTGTAACTCAGTGAAACAGGCAAAGCCTATGGAATTCTCTATACTTAATGTCAGCTATGACTGATAAACACAACCCTTGTCTAATGTTGGTCTATGGACTATGGTCTGTTTTCTTGACATTTATAAAGTTCTTTGAGACTAATAATCCTATGTGCTTGTGTATCTTGTAATCAGGATTGATTGGAGCTTCAAAGTGAAAACTGAAAGTGTTAGAAGAATTAGTGCTAGAATGGCTTGATGAAGAAAAATCTCTCAGGTTATGGAAGACCAAGCAGCAATATCAATACAATAACGTAAGAAAAATCTCAACTGCTTAAATTTCTATGGTTCAGAGGGTTCTCAAACAATGTCTTTGTGGTAATACAGGGGGCCTGGTGCAAACTGGATTTAATGCAGTCATGTTAAATGACTGATATCCTACAACAGAGCCACCTTTTACTAGTATCTGTTTTGAACCCTTGCAAGGATAACTATTGTGCAATTTCCTGGTATTTTCTATGCAATGTATTATCATCTATAGTCTGGTCATGGGTGGGAAGATGATAAACCTTTCTTTTTCAAAACATACAGCACTGCTGCTCTTACATTCTTGCTATTCTGTTCTAAGAAAACTGCAGCTGCCACTATGAATACATTAAGGCCTCATAAACCAGCTGTCCTTAAATATCACACCTCTCCATAGACGAGTATCCCATACAGCCACAATTTTTGTTTTCATTCTTTTCATCCATGTGAGTTACAAATGAACAAACTCACACAGACATTTTTGATACCTCTGATGAACCATATTATTCTGGGTCATAACTTTCACTCTCCAAAGTGCAATTGCAAAACATCCAAAAGCAAGACATTATACATCTGCATGGTTCCTAATAGTTAAAAATGCAGACTGCTTTAGGATTGCACAAAATTATTAATGTTAACTCCCCTTTTCTAGTTCCAGATGAGACCTTGTTTATAGAACCTCCTGCAGAAAGCCTCTAAAGGCAACTTGGGAAACACAAAACACTAAAAAGCTGTTTTCTGTGTCTCATTTGGAGCAGGAACATAATGTTAAAAGCAGTTAAGCGCCTGACAAATTAAGAATTTACAAGAAAATTACTTCAAACAGTTAGTGCTTAAAAGACAGAGCTTCATCAAAATATAAACTAGATTAAAAGCAAATATAAACTGCATTCCTATGATTGCTAAAATGTAAAACTCCCAAATTAAAGAAACAGAGGAATTTAATTTTTCTAAAACTTGTCTAGTATTTCCCTGCAAAATTAGACAGAATTCCCAGGAATCCAGTCAGTTTTATTAGGAAAACATTCACGTGTCTGGAAATCTCAAACAGAAGCTGCTATCCCAAATCACACATTTATAGCACGTGTTACCAGTGCTAAACATCCTGATAAAATACATGAACTAATAACTTCACTCTTCATGTCCAATGTGTCAGTAAAATTACACCGGAGTAACAGAGAACAACCACAGCTTGCAACTGCAGAGAAACGCACCTGAATTCATCATTAGGAGGATGGGGAGCATACCCATCACATGCCTTATATCACCCACAATACAGGATGACATACTGATTCAGCTTTAAACTTTGTAATACCCCTAAAGAAATAAACTTTAAAAGCAGAAAAAAACCCAGACTTTTTAAAATGTGTGTAAGGTAGTGAAAACAAAATCCTCCAAGTCTTTTGCTCAGATTCAGTATTAAGACTGCTAAAACCAGTATTTTCCAAAAATACTTACTGCAACCCTGTGGGAAACTTTGTATTAGAGAAAAAAAAATACTTACCAGGACAGCAGGTACAGATATGCAGATTTAATGTTGCTATAGAAGTCTAGTAACCTTCTACCTTGGTCTAGCTGACATAATCACTAGTGTCACTACTGTCAGTACAGAACTTTGATTTAGTGTGGGGTATCATGCCCCGTACCAATATTATTTATGTATTCTATCTTTCTTTTCATTTTTAGGAGACATTTCAGATTCGAGTTAACGATATATAGCAAGAATTTAATGAAACATTTAATATCTTCATCATAGGTTTGTATCTTAAAATCATATCTGTCATGGGATTGGTTTTTGTAGTTATAACTACAAAACAACATTTGTCATCTTTTAACTGGTCTTTGTTATGATTAAAATGGTTTCTAACAGCAATTAGCTAATGATAAAAACACTTTCATGCATTTCCATAGTAGATAGATTGAAATGACATTTTTTTCCCCTGTGGCTTTGTCATTTATTTCTACACAGCAGAAAAACAAACTAAAGCCAACATTTTTGTATGACTGCTGAAAAGATTTCTTTTGTGGTTTTTTTTATTTCTCTCTCCATCTACTCCACCTCCACAGCTGCCAGCTTCACCCTAACCTCTTGCTTCCACTGGCAATGTTGATCACAAGATTCCGTATCATACAGTAAAGTTTTCAGATGGGTTGTCATTCAATACAGGGAGGCAGCCATGATTTAAAATTCCCACTTTCTAGCAGAATATTTCCACACTATAATGTGAGAATGAAGAATTCTGCCTCTTTCTCTTCAGCATTCGACATTTCTTCTTGCTTTTCAGCAGCAAAATTCACACAAAAATCACTCAAAAGTCCAAACAAATCTATTCTAAATAGTTCTCGCTTTTTCAAAAAAACCCAAACCTTAACCCACGATGGTTACCTACTTTCATTCACATTGCAAAAAAACAAAGACATTAGTTGAGTGTGGTTTTTTAACTTAAAACTTGTTTTTTGGTTTTCTCAGGGTGACTTTTTGTGGTTTTCCTTTACTTTTAGAATGAAACATAGTATTTTTGTTCAGTTGTTCTAAATAAAACACTCACTAAGGTGAGTTATTTCTTTGGCAGATCAAATGTCTCATTTAGATATGACATTTAATTTATAAAGATTTTTAAGCACTTTCAGAGGCTCACACAGATGCCATAATACATCTCCATGGATCTCATCTATGAAGGACAGGCTAGGGCCCACCTACAGGCTTAAACAGACTGCTGTGAAATGATATACAGAGGTAGTAATGCATAAAGCAGAAAACAATTAATAGGTAAACTATTTTTCCATCAGTGGCAAAACTCAGGTTTTTAACTGAGGGAAAAATCAGTGTAGGGAAAAGGACAATCACTACAGCTACAACAAAAGAAGTGATTTTCCTTTTCCCTACACTTTGTACAGTCTCTCACTGTCACACAGCAGCTATCAAGAGTAACTGCTAAAGATTTTGAATAAAATTTTCACAAATGGCTACAAAAATTACAACACAATAGAAAACCAGATTCAGTGTCAATGGGAACATCAAGGCTTTCAATACGTCAGTATTCCTCTCCAAAAACTAACATTAAAAATATTCACATTAAAAATTGTGTCCAGTACCTAATGCATACAGTTACTCAGTACCCTGTCATATGAAACCTCAGCTTTGCTGAAAAAGAGATCTTAAATGCCTTCTCTTCTGCCTTGTGCTGTAAGAACTCTCCTAACAGCAGCAGTCTTTCTTGAAAACAATAATACTAAAAGCACAAGCCTGACAGCTCTGTAAGAGCAGGTGCCTGTCACATGCAATGACAGATATTATACATCCACCCACCCATAATGACACAGCCTAAAATTATTATTTTTTTAATCATTTGGTGTTGTTAAAAATGTCTTATGGAGAAGGAAACAACTTTTTAAAAAACAATGCTAAGAGCTAGTTATAACAGAATACTTTACAGTACACACCTGTTCTCAAATTCATTTGAAAAAGCCAGAACTCCAATGAAAGTATGTTTTCCATTCTGCTTTTGTGAGCCTGCAATGTATTTTCCCTTCTCTCCTTCATAACCACAAGAGTGATCAGAGCTACAGTAATATTATATTAGGTTGACATGTCTTGAGAGCTTTGATTATTTCTGTCAAAGTCACCGTGGAAAGTTAAATGTAATTTAACAGCCAAATTGTTCAATAGTAGTTCTAAGATAAAGTGGTTTTGACCTTGATCATTTCTCCATAACAGAGGTAACAGTAAGCCTCCTGGCACTGGTCAAAGGGCACAGGATTACCCTGATAATCTAAGAAAAAAGTTGTAGCTAAGGAGGAGTGTTGTCTTCAGTCTAAGTTGTCACAGACTGAAGTACCTGATTCTAAATTTTAACTATGTTTGGGATGGATGCCTCACTTAAACCAGTGGACGGTGCTACTCCAAAATTCTCTCCATGAAGGGGATACAAACACTGATTATTTTTTTTATAAGATTTCCTTTTAGAAGCAGCAGCAGCATTAACACCAAAAGTAAATATAAGCCCATTTTGGGGAGCAGGAGTTGAAGATGAGAGTACTTGGAACAATTTTACAGCCAAATTTTCAATGTCAGTTCCCTACAAAAAAAAAAACCTGTCCCAAAAAAAGCCAACAATCCATCAATGATGTCACTTACCACTGCTACCTTTTATCACAGCTTCACTAAGAATATGTGCAAAGAATATTACAAGTAATATAAGTGAAAAGTGGAGGGGGAACTTTAGATACACCAGAAAGATCAAAAACCACATCATTAGGAACACGATTTTGGCCAGCTATAAGTCCTGAACTCTTACTTTTTTCCTCAAATACATACATACAATATACACACGATATATCCATATTAGCATATATAAGCAATATGAACAATTAATATAATATGGAGATGCTGATTTTGATCAGAATAAAAGAAAAAACATTACTATATTTTAGTCTATAATTAAAAATAAACTTTGAGGCTTTATAAATGCTAGCAACTGCTTTTTGTGTGTGTGTGCACACGAGTGTGCATGCCCTTGGCGTCTTAAGAGTTAATGCTCATTTGAAACCAGCCATAAATGGGATTGTAGCAATAGCATTTACATTTCAGTGCAGTACCTTGCCATAAGATCTCCACTACTGTACTGCACCAGACTGTGTGGTATGAAAAGAATATTCTTTAACATTTCAATCTCATTAACATAGTTTTAAAACTGATGCAACCTTGTAACAAAGCTCTGAAATCTGAAGAATACTAACATGGAAGCCCACTTTTAGATATTTGACCAGTAGCTTGTTCTCGCAGTTAAGAGAAACTCCACATTTTCAGATCGGGGTTTTTGAAAGCGAGCTATCAGGCCAAAATTTTAAAGCAGAAATGGCACACAGGCAGCTGGCATCCAGGCTCTATTATAATGCATATTTAAATATCTAGTTCAGATTCACAGTTCAACTAAAGGCAATTGTTTTTAGCTACCAGTACTAATGAAGCACAACTTCATTTTCAAAAGCACTGGATGCTTGCACCTTTTATTGAATTTTATGAAAGCATTGGATAACATTTAAGATATTTATTTAGATACCTGAATTTGTATTAACTTTGAAAATAATGAACTTCAACTTCAGAAAAACTAGAAAGGATTATCTGAATTAGGATGTATTAGACAAAAAAGGAAAGATTAGAATTATTTCACATGAATTAGTCATTACAGGACTTTCCCTGGCACTTGGCAAATGCACAGTGATTATGATTCCCTACTCAGGGAACCATATAGCCTAAAGTCATGACAGATTTGCTTTTCACAGTGGGCTGTCCCAAAAAGTTCTGGTGAACTAATAAAATTTCTCTGTGCTGTTTCTTAAAAGATGGTACCTATGGACAGCTGTGAGGGGCCAGGGAGCAGAGACTGAAAGATTTATGCTAATCAGAATTCACTTTAATACCCTTAAGTAAGGATTTACACTAAATCCTCTCCCTAATATTTTAATTCTAAGCCAAGGGGAACAAATTCTGACCCATGGTTTCCATGAGACAAATTTAATCCATTTGAAGATCAGGTTTTGTCATACCTACAAAACACTAAAACATAATATTATGGTGCAAAACAGCAAAATTTTCATTCAATATCAATCTTTGGCAGAAAATTTGACATCAATCTGTCTGGGAAACTTAAAGATGCACACCAGGCTAGTACATTGGGAAAAGACACTACTGAAACTATAGCCCATGGAGCTTGTCAAAGTGCTGACCTGGAATAACTTCTGTTCTTCCACAAAGACACTAAAACACTCCTTGAAGAAGTCATCCTCCTGTCACAACCAGCATGGTATTAGCATGGCGTAGTGTCTAAGGGAGCTGTAAGGAGTCTAGAAGAGCCAGCTAGAACCCAGCATTGCCACAAAAAGCTACCACTGGTGCCTCAGAAACATAATACATTTCTGAAACAGAACATGTTTAGTATGTTTGACACTTTCTTGTCCTACTTCACACAACCCATGCCCTATAAAATGCTTAAGTGCTAGTACTTACGTGAATGCTTAAGCAAGAGCCTGAAGCTTCACTTTTCTTAAAAGTACCATAATTAAAAAACAAGTGAGGAAAAAATTATGACAGCTGATGAACTTTATGAATTGAACTACCAGAAATATCTGCTGTAGCAGAATAACAGAGACTTTAGAGCTAGTTTGTGGGTGGCTCTCTGTATGTAGGTGGGTTGCAGACCACAGTATATAGCTGCACAATACACACAAAAAATACAACTATAATTCTGGCTCTTTCATTTTCACTAGCGAGGATCTGAAAACTAAACTAGCAATCCCAGTAGTTACCTAGAAAAACATGAAGCCTGGGCTAAACTGAAGACAGTATCACGAGAAAAACGATTGTCTCATAGTACATCTCAAAGGCCTCCAGGACCCAGCCCATGTCTCAGATTAAGAGATACAGCAGTAGCTCACCTAGAAAAATAGCTACAGTGGATACAAAGAAACTGCTCCTATGCTGATAACTTGCCTACTAAGTGCATTCAGATTGTACCACAGGGCTCTGCTCTCCTGTGACTTACTGACAAAACCTTCAAAGTTCTCAGTCTGTCAAGGTCTTCTGCAGCAGGATGCCTGGAAATCCATATAGGTACATTTATTCCCTCACCTTTGGGCTCCTCTTACCAGATCATCCTAAACTTTCTACAGTCAGTGGAAAAATGCAGCTTTGTACAGTAGGGAATTCCAAGCCTCTGAAGTTCTGCCTTAAATGTGCTGCCTGGGAGATCTGACCTCTCTCCTTGAACAACACTAAGAGTCTGTGTAGATCCAACAGCTCAGTGAGCAGTTATGTCAGGAGGCTGAGTATGGTGTGCATCCCCTTGCTGCTCAGTAATCCTGGGTGCTGGTGTGACTAATGAGGCAGAGCGGCCATGGAAGTTGCTGATCTGGAGACACAGCACCATTAAAATTTTAAGTGCCTACTTATTCATTCGTGAAGACATTCACTCACATCAGCAAAATACTGGAGCACAGGGGGCCCCCTGCTCTCTGTTATAAATAGGATTACATTCTAGTCCCTAAATTACTTTGTATATGTCAAGCACCAGCATTTTTGTATTCAACATAAGGGCTACAGTCAGGATAGTCATAGTCTGTTCAGGACAATTCAGTACAGTGCCAATGTGAAAGCTCTTACAGAAGTTTCCATTATAATATTTTGGTGACTATGCTGCTGCATAGATCAATAAAAAAACTGGGTCTCCTTGGTTTAATGAAGTAATTTAAAATATGACAAATGTCTTATATTGTCTTTTTAATTAAACTGAAGCAAACAAACCCAGTATTCGTTGGATCAGAAATGGATATAAGGGTACTGGAGGTAAACGGAAATTATTTGACTAATTATTTTCAATTAAAAACATGGCATTGTCAAAGCTAAAACATTTTGTGGAAAAGAAACCCTCTAACAGATTTCTTGTTTAAGAGAAATGCAAAAATCTCTATGGATATACAAATAGCTTATGCTGGTTTTTCGAAACACAGAAAAAACCAGTTTTGATTAGAATTTCCTTTTATATCTAAAAATATCAATTTTAAATATAAAATAAGGATTAAAAATAAATATTTCAAAATAATTTGAAGTAAATATTTTAATTTTACTGACTGCATCTTCTCTGTAAGATTATTAAAATTTTCTAGGGTCCAAATTTCAATACAATAAAGAAGGTCCTTAAATAGTGAATATTTATAGGATGGGAAAACCATTTCCTGCCCTGCTGTAAAAAAATTGCTTTTATTAAAAATTGCTCAGCTTGCTTTAAACCATATACAAAATCATGTTTTTATTCACTTTAACTAATGCATCAGTAAATAAGAACCCCATCTCCACAGTCATGCCTTTTGTGGAATAAATGTTACATGCAGGGGAGAAAATTGTCACAACTGTAGAGTTGTTTCATTTCCAGCAGGTGAGTTGCCTGTAGAGTATCTTATACACAAAAAGCCTTTTAAATTGTTTCTTTTTGCAGTTGTGTAAAATGCACAATCATTGAAAAAAAAAAAAAAGCTGAAGGGGATAATGGCAGGCAGGCTAAGCATACAGCAATTGGCAGGGAAATTTCTTTTCCAAATCCAAGATATTTGGCAGGCAGGCCTTTGGAACACACATATTAGCTGGCATTTATATTGGAAATCAGAAGAGTGTTCTGGTAACAACTACTATCTTTCACATTCTGTCAGAGCCCACAATATTTGTTTTGTACAGCCCAATCAACAATTTCTCAAACACTTTCTGTTAATATTTCCTGAGAGTTAGCTAGAGACCCAGCTGGTAGACATGGCAACATAAAAGCCAGGTTGAAGCACTAACAAAATTGTTGAAAACAACAATAATATAATCACAGAACACACAGTTTTACTAATGAAAAAACAGCTGAGTTTTCAAATCTTTCCTGGTTCATAGAATAGCATGAGAAGCTTAGATTTTAGAAATACAAGGCCAGTTCCTGAGATCCATAAGTTGATACTTATTCATGTAAATCAGTCCAAAATTCTCAGCTGGAATTTTCTCACATGATGGTAGTGAGCTCTATAAAGACTCAGTGGCTTAAGCACATAGATTTTTAATCATGTCATATCTGTCTTAAATCCATGCAGTAATTTAATTTGTGTCCAACAGGACATTCTCACCCTCCAAAACAAGCTTTTTCCCTCCCTTCTTTTCACTACCGTTAAAAAAAGATTTCCATACTGGGATCTCCCACCATGCTGTCTGCACTTGACAGCATGTCATCCACTCAGTTTTGTTCAAGTTTCAAGCCTACAGTATTCATAAGCTCTCTAAACTGCAATTCAGAATATTTTCTACAGCAGATGTTTTTTCTTGCTTCTGCTTTCATATTTAGCAAGATTTTAAAAAGAAAAAAATCAGCACAGATTAAAATGAAAGATGATAGAAAAATAATTGCAGCCAGCTGAAGACTGGAAGGAAAACCTCTATTCAAGAACATCTAAATGATCAGCATCCAGGTCTAAGCCCGGATGCTAAGAAGTGACAGCGTCTTCTACTCCCAGTTTTTACTTCCTCTGAAATAATTAAGAGGGTGAGGACTGTTTGTTTTAAGTCTTCCTTATTTGCATTGCTCCAGTGTTTTGATGTGCATCTACCATGACTGAACTTAAGCATACAAGGCAAATAACCAATGATAGCCCAACATGTCCTGTGTGTGCAAAGTGACATGCACAAACACTGGAATTAGTAGGTGGGGACAGTGAGGCTCCTGTGTTCTTGAAAATGTCATCCACAACTCCTGCATGAAAACAATTTGTTCATTTTTTTTTTATATGATGAATCTTAGAAACATAGAATAGAGCTGTTTTGGCTGGAAAAGACCTTGAAGATCATCAAGCTCAACTGTTAATCTCGCACACTGCCAAATCCACCAATAAACCATGTCCCTAGGCACCACATCTACACATCTTTTAAATACCTCCAGGGATGGTGACTCAACCACTTCCCTGGGCAGTCTGTGCTAGTGCCTGACAATCCTTTCAGTGAAGAAATTTTTTCTGATGTTCAATCTAAGACTCCCCTGACACAACTTGAGGCCACTACCTCTTGTTGTATCACTTGTCATTTGGGAGAAGAGATCAAACCCCACCTCACTACAACCTCCTTGCAGGTAGTTGTAGACAGTGATAAGGTCTCCCTTCAGCCTCCTTTTTTTCAAACTAAACAACCCCAGTTCCCTCAACCCTTCTTCATAAGACTTGTGCTCTAGATCCTTCACCAACTTCATTGGTCTTCTTTGGACTCACTTCAGCACCTCAATGTCCTTCTTCTAGTGAGGAGCCCGAAACTGAACACAGTATTCAAGGTGCGGCCTCACCAGTGCCGAGTACAAGAGGACAGTCACTTCCCTAGTCCTGCTGGCCTCTATTCCTGATCCCAGCCAGGATGCTGTTGACTTTTTTGGCCACCCGGGCACACTGCTGGCTCATACTCAGCCAGCTGTTGATCAATCCATTTAACTCACAAAAGGTTCAAAGATTTTGTACTGCATGCACTTAAACATCCATAACTAAACATGGCCACAATACACTTATTCCTTTGGGTACTCAGACTTGATATCAACACTTCCTTGTTTTGGGGGAAGGCTGTCAGCAAATCAGCCAGAATCTAGTGCAGAGTAAACTTAAAGTCTAACACTCAAATCCACATTAAAATATATTGGAGTGGGGTTTATATGTGTCATTTACATTCCCACTGTTACATAACTTTGTGTAGTTAATGTGCTGCTGTATATCAGATTCATGCAATTGAGTTACTTTTTTCAATCTAGGTAATATTTTTGCAACAAGTGAAAAAATTCAGCTGATAGTGATGAACTTCAAAACTTCTGTTAAAACAAAATGTATTAAATCATTAGAAAATTGTCTAAAGGTTAGTGACAGTAGTAACAAGAGAAACTCACTTTTTAAGATGAGACAACAAAATACTCTGTTCACATTATAAGATGAACAGGAAACCAGGTGGTTTTGTTGTCTAAGAGACTGTATAAGGAACCTCAAACACATAGAAATGCAAATATGCCCAGTAAGAGGAAGAATGCAGATAGCGTTAAAAGTAAGAGGAGAGTCAAAAAAAATAAAAATAGCAGATAGGATTTTGTTTGCAAGGCCACTGCAGGGCTTCAGAAAGAAGCAAAGAACAGAAATTCCTGGGCAATCACATGCTGTCAGATAGTGCTGATCATTATTATACAGACAACAGGGGGATCTTTATTTGTAACTTAGGAGGGATTTTGAGTAACACGCTACTCCATTTTTTGGCAGGAAGGTAAAAATACCCTGAAAACAAATATTCTCTGTGTAAAGTATCCATGACCACCTCTACTGAACCTCTCACACAAATCATTTGTCCTGTAGTTCAGAGTTCTCCAGGTCAAAGTCTGAACAGTGCTAAGTTGTTATCTAGAACAAGTAAAGGTACAAATTATTTTCAGTGCTGAGATGTTAGGTTTAAGTCAGAGCTCTGGTTTAATTCCATTCACTTTTATGGAGTCTATATTCGTTAAGTAGATTTAGCTACTGGATTTCAAAACAAAGAGTCCAGTATATTATGGCACTGCTTTACCTAACATTCTGACAAAGCAATGTCAAAGAACATCATAAGCTTTAGCTAGGAACCACAAAAAGTAAAGTAAAGTAAAAGGTACTTTGAGGGAAAAAAAAAGAAAAATCTCAGAAAAGTGTGCAGAAAGCAGAAGCCACTGAACAAAATAACCCCTTACAGCATTTTATTGAACTGAGTATAGCTCTCATTTGGTCTCTAACTCCTGGTGAGAAAGTTACCAATATTTTGGAGGGATAAAATGTTCAAAAGCACAAGTGTTATCCTGAAGAACTAATCTGTTACTTGCAAACAAAGGAAAAAAAAAAAAGAGCTAATATTTGGTGTTACTTGATATTGTTACATGCATCAATGTTATTACTTAGCTAGAGGAACAGCTTCAACACTTACTTATTGAGAAGCAATTTGTGCTCCTGACAGTAATGTGCTCTTATTGCCAGGTTTATTAGACATCACAAGAACTTAGGAAAACACCAAAGTAAAAAATGAAAGAGCAATCAACCAGAAGAGGGAGTCAAAAAACCCCATTGGTTATCTGAAATGTAAATATAAGGGCATTTCAATTAATCTGACTCTCAGCCACTCATTTCCTACCAATGCATCTCAAATGAGGCAGAGACCAGATAGCATGCCTGGTGTTGTACTCCACCACTCCAGTACATTAGTATTATGCGCTACAGTCCTGAGAGTCGATTTTTCCCTTCTTTATCATGGTTACAAACATTATTAGTAGAGTGCAGCAATAGGTGTGTCTATATTCAGTGGACTAGATAACCACAAAATTGTTTCCTTAAAGCAAGCAACTTGACTAGACTAGCCTTACTGCTCACATAAAAATACAGTATTCCTATGCCATACATACAGCACTCTGTTTTCTAAAGCTTCCATGCAATTTCATTGTGTCTGTAGTGGCTATCTTGTGGCTAACCTGTAAATACAAACATATCCAAGAAAAATGATACACCTCCGAGTTTGATCTTTGAACCAAATTCCCCCTTCATTTAAACAAGGTCTCCAGTGATGCTAGCTGAACAAGAACTCCTAGAATTATCTTCCTTTGTCTTTCATCTTGTTCTAAGAGTCAAATATAACCACCTTCCAACAGATACCGATTATTCTTACTAAATACATTAAAAAATTCATGTTACCATGCCCACTGCTGATTCAAACAGTTGCAATTAATTTATGATAGATTTAGGAAGTCAACCACTGATGTATGACAGAAATTAGTTTATTCCATTCTGATTTCAATACTATTCTTTACCATCAAAGACATAAAAAAATCAGCCTTGGAATAAGAGTTATGTCCTATTTCATTGTGCATTTTTTACTGAGTAACAGACAGATTTAGAGAGTTAAAATGTAAAAAGATACGCAACAGTCACTACTTTGCCATATTTGAGATGCCAATTTTAAAAAGTCAGCCTTATATTCAGGTGCAACTAATGTGAAAGGGATGTAATTAAGACTTCATTGATTGTGAACACATTAATACCTCTGTTATGAGAGGCATTATAACACTCTCTCATGCACGCTTCACAGCCAACTGAATGTTAGATGTGAATAGAATTACAAATCCAAGAAAAATCAAAACTTTTTTTCCCTGTTTCTTTTTCATTTCTTCCCCCCACCTCTCAGAGCTTTAAAAGTCTGTTTTGGAAGAAAGGAAAAACACTGCATACCTATTCCTCTCATTAAATCAGTGTTTATAGAAGCTTAAGGCTTAAAAAGCAAAAATACTCAGAGATGCTTCAGTACATCTTGCTGGATCTAAATGCTGTTTCACATACTATTATGTAACATTCAAGAGGAATGCAGAAATACAGGTGAAATAAACAAGCAGTCCTTCAAACATATCTTCCAGTTCACTGGCAACCTGCAGTGAGACTATGGAGGAGACAGAGCCAGGCCCTTCACAGTGGTGCATGGCAGGAGAGAGAGAGGCAGTGGGGGTAAGCTGAAACAAGAGAGGCTCAGGCTGGCTGTAAGGTAGAACTTTCCTATTATGTAGTCAGGTAGTGAAGCAGGTCTCCCAAGGAGTCTGTGCTATCTCCCTCCTCGGATGTTTTCAAGAATGAACAAAGACCTGAGCAACCTGATATGAGCTAATGGCTAACCGTGCTTCGAGGTTAGACTAGATAACTCTATAATCCTAATCTTTGCAATAAGATGCTATGATGACAAGGTCCTACCTTTGCAGATGTAAAGATCTTATAGAAGCTTTCTTTTTCATAAATAATTCAGCTGGTCAAGAGAGGTGATGATCCTGTTGTATTTAACACTGGTATACCCTCACCTTGAGTACTGTGTGCAACTTGGGGCCCCACAATTTAAGAAGGATGATAAGGTACCCAAATGCATTCAGAGAAGGGCAACGAAGCTGGTGAAAGGGCTGGAAGGAGAGTCCTAGGAGGAGCAGCTAAGGGCTTTGGGCTTGTCTAGTTTGGAGAAAAGGAGGTTGAGGGGCAACCTCATTGCTCTCTACAGCCTCCTGAGGAGGGTAATCAGAGAGGGAGGTGTTGATTGCCCTGGTATCCTGTGATAGGATGCATAGGAATGGTTCAAAGCTGCCTCAGGAGATGTTTACACTGGATATTTGGAATCATTTCTTTACCGAGAGGGTGGTCAAACACTGGAACAGGCTTCCTAGAGAGGTGGTTGATGCCCCAAGCCTGTCAGTGTTTAAGAGGCATTTGGACAATGGCCCTAATAACATGCTTTAACCTTTTGTCAGCGCTGAAGTGGTCAGGCAGTTAGACCAGACGACGATTGTAGGTCCCTTCCAACTGAAATATTCCATTCTATTCCATTTCAAAAGGCCAAAAATCCTCCTGATCTCAGAAAGATAACTAGACTAGTACAACTAAGACACACCAGCTTGCATAGCCAACTTCACCCAAAGGAACAATTTCATTTAGCATCAGATCTGGTTACCTCTGCCTTCCCAGCCCACATGACCAGGTACCCATCTGTGGATAGCTCATGCAAAACAGTCCTTAGCACAAGTCCAGAGTGAGTCTTGAGTCATAATAAGAAAAATTAATCATTCTGCTTCATGCACTTCCACATGTAATTACTATTACAGATCTGAGCTGAAGGCAGTTACACAATTACAGAATCACAGAATCCTAGGGGTTGGAAGGGACCTCGAAAGATCATCTAGTCCAACCCCCTAATTCATCCACACATTTTTCTCCCATGTCTTCAGTGACTGCCTTAATTAACAGAATCCAAGCGCACTGACTGCATTTTATTTCAACTGTAAACATACTCTGTTTAGGGACTGACCAAGTCCATTCAAGTCAAGGAGGTGCATAAATTGTCCAGGAATTTTAATAGAAAATGTAAGCTTTAAGTGCCAACAGGACAACAGGCAACTGACACATCCATGGAACTACATTACCTATGCTCACTTTAGCTTACACTAAGTGCTTTTCCTCTCAAATACACCTTCCTGCCAAAGACAGCTGATTATTTATTTGCCTAGAATTCTTCAGTGCGCATTATATATCATCTTGTTCACATGTACAAGCTACTGCACTGATATTTTAAAACTCCAGAGAGAAAAAAAGATAAAATAATGACTACAGAAACAAACCCCTCACAAGCGCAGTAAACTGCAGAAGAATTATCATTTTTTTCATATAAACTTGTATGGATTGGCTATGCAAACACAGGAGTAGATGTTTATTCATAATGGTTCTGCACAAGCTGCTGCGAAATAAGCTCCAGAGAAAGAGTAGTGAACCTGAAGTGCTATAAGAAAATCTCAGGTATTGTATATTTTATGTCTCTGTAGTGCTACTGCACAGTAATGGCTAGTAGAGAACTGCACAGAACAACCAAGTCTCTCCTGAATATTTCATCAGAGATGTCAATCTCAAAGTTCTTAACAAATTTGTTACAATTGTATTAAATTCATTTATCAAGTAATGTCTGCAAAATGTATTTCAGAAGACTTATTCTGCCTGCTTGCCTAATTATATAAAAAAAAAGACAGTAGTGTGCAAAACTGAGTCTAGAAGCATTATTCATATTAACGGGCAGTAATCTTCTGCTTGGCTGATAAGCACATGTCGAATCATCTGCCGAAAAGGAACCATTTTTCTTATGTTTTTTCTTACTTATCTCACTTCGGTGAAATAAAATAAAGACACTAATCTTGTGCAATGGAAAACAAAAGCTAAGAAAACTGTTTAGACTAGCAAAATTTTCAGAAGTGAGTATAGGTCTTTGTGAGAGTTCGCACCAATCACTGCCAATCTCATGTTTTTTCATTACTGAGGTTCAATTAGCACCTCAGGAAAAAGCAATTCACTGCAAGGTTTTCATCAGGAGAGACTTACCCTTCTCTTCTCACATAACTGTAAAAGCTAACCAGTGTACTAATTTCTAGCAGGCAATTCCTTTCAGCCTCTACACAGAGCAGACAATGGCTACTAAACTAAAACACCAGTTTGCTAACTAATTATCAATTAAAAACCACCTCAGCAATTTATAAGACAAATAAGAAGATTTATTATGTCAAAACATTATCATGATGATGGAGTTGAAACAACCCAGCTTTACTATAGTAGCATTATCATGAAACACAAATCCAGATGCTATGCAACTGAGAGAATAGGGATACCACAAGAATACAAGGATCCAATAGGGTTTAAAATATTACTTCATTCTTATGAAACCATATTTTAGCACTTCTCTTGGAATGCATATTCTAGGTTCTGGCAGCTTCTGTTTAGGATTTCTGTAGATAAAAAAAATAAGCAATTAGCAAATTACCACTGTAATTATATGCATGGGAATTCGAGGGCAAAATATAGTCAGAAACAGTATCTCTTTACTTCCATCTGCAAAAGCAAAAAAGGGTTTTCTACAATAACGTACGATCTTGTATAAAAGACCTGTATCAAAACCAATATTGCTAATTAATGTTCTGCTAAAAATTTATTTTTTAGAAGACTGTCATTGATGTAAGCCTTCTCTTACCAAGAAACAGCTTAAAAGTGCAATAAGAAAAAGTAATAAATGAACCCCTCTTGAAAAGTGAAGTAGTCCATCTTGCTTGTTGTGAAGAAAAATAAGGTTTCTGTTCAGTAGCTGTGCAAAAGAATCAGCATGGATCTAAGTATGCTACTGAACGTCAAAAAGAATATTGAAATACCTGTGTGCCCTGTTCAGCCATTCATATTGGTGCATCAGGGCTTTTTATTATGACCCTTATTCCCAACAATGTAAAACTAAGTCTTTGAGAGCTAACTAGCATACGTCTTCATAACACCACCATAGGTAACAACAGATGAAATAACCCTCTGCTGAATTTCCTACCACAGTTAGAGACACAGTCTGGCAATCAGTCTATAACAGTATGACATCCTAAAAATGCATAGAGATTTACTCTCTTTAATATCATAGAATGCACTTAAGTACTCAATCTTCCATTCCCTATATCTTTTGGAAAGGGCTCACAAGTCTTACTACTGTGTTCAGTCCATGTCTATAGGAACAGAGCACAACATGCATGGCCAGATCCCAGCATATTTAAGATATTTCATTCCATAACCACTCCATGCCACTGTGGGAATCCGAGCACATTTTGCACAAGAAGGGAGCATATGGGCTGGTTTTGTTTTGCTCATTTTTTTTCCCCCTAAGAGCATCTCCCAGAGAGAACAGCTTTGTGCATACTGCTGTTCAGAACAGTCCGTCCCAACAAGAGAAGATGACACCAAGGGAAGAATTGTTTACTGCCATGTAGAAAAGATTTAAAATGGAATTCCTTTTAATGAAGGAATCTTAGTAGATATCAGCCAAGACATTCAAACTGACAAAAACATGGTCACAAATTTACTGAATTTAACCACACATTTCTCAGAGATTAAAAACTAATTGGCAGATGCCAAAGGGGGAAAAAAAGTGATGTGGCATATTGCATCTTTTTATGACAGATGGTTACAAATGGATTAATGAGGTGAGTACTGAATTTCTAGGTTGTGGTTAATATTTAAACTCCAGCCAGCAGACACCTCTAAGATTTTTACACCTGAGTAGTAAAGAGGCCTACTTAATTGAACTGTTGGAAACACTGTGCTAATTTGGAAAGTATCTTCCAAAGGAAAAAAAAATAATAAATATTGGAAAGTAGGGCATGGGGTAGGGCGGTCATCCAAAGCAGGGGGTGGAAAGACCTTGTCACAATGCTGGTATGGAATTGGAAATTCATTTTTCACTTCTGAGAAGCAATGATGAGGAGAGACACAAACTTCATGAGTTCTTATTAAACTTTGTCAGTCAAGTGAAGACAAAGAAAAGGATCAGTAAGATACATCATTTTTTCTCTTCACTTTTAGACAATTTTAGAATGGTAAAAACTTACTTTTCCATAAAAAAAAAGACAAGACCCTAAACCTAATCAAAAGAAAGTTAATCTGCAAAAATTACTATTGTCACTGCACTTAGGACATCATAATAGTTACATGTATTCATGGGAGGATCAAGGGATTAAAAGCAGCCCTGCTAAGAAGGACTTGGGGGTACTGGTAGACAAAAGGCTGGACAGGAGCCGGCAATGTGCCCTCACAGCCCAGAAAGCCAACCATATCCTAGGCTGCATCAGAAGAACTGTGACCAGCAGAACAATGGAGGTGATTCTGCCCCTCTACTCTGCTCTGGTAAGACCCCTCCTGGAATACTGTGTCCAGCTCTGGAGCCCTCAGTACAGGAAAGACAGGAACCTGTTGGAACAAGTCCAGAGAAGGGCCACAAAAATGATCAGAGGCCTGGAACACCTGTCCTACAAGGAAAGGCTGAGAGAGTTGGGGTTGTTCAGCTTGGAGGAGAGAAGGCTCCGAGGAGACCTCACTGCTGTCTCTCTATGCCTAAAGGAAACCTATATGAAAGATGAGGACAGGGTTTTTAGCAGAACCTGTCGTGATAATAGACCAATAGTAGATTAATAATAGATATAAATAGTAGATTAATAATAGATTCATGCTGTGGTAACCACAGACAGAAAATACAGTCACTAGACCTTGGCTGCACAAATGCTCTTGGAAGGACGTCTACCCTGGTCATGCAATTTCCTTGCTTAAAAATCATCTTTCTGCAGTGTGTTTGATAGCTAATGACCAACCTGTCACACCCCGCTGCATCCCATTTTACACAGTTCTGACTGCAAATCAACACAGGCCTCAATACCCCAGTCACCATCCTGACCTGTTGTGGGGCAATGAGACAGGATCTCTGTCTTCAGCGTGGGCTGGGCTATACACTCCATGAATCAAACGCCCCTAAGGGTTTTTTCTTGACAGAAAGGGGTAAGAAACTCCTTAATATTGCATTAATACTGCCAAGTAACTTGTGACAAAATAAAAGACTGATACTTCAATTCAAACTGCAGCCCATATATCTGTTCACCTCTCTTTACAAGTTCTTTATAGGAAGCATTCATTTCTATAAAAGGCTGTTACACAAATTGTTACATAATGTATTTCTGTAACTTTGGGAGAATAAAAAATATACATATATGTAATATACATAAATACATACATATATGTAATATACATCAATATATTAGATAAAAACATTCCATATATGTTTAGATATTTTATATAAAATATATATTTATGTAAATAAAATGCAGAATATGCTCCCTAATGACTGAAAATACCCACAGGATTTGCCAGATTTGTCTCTTATACTATGTTTCAGCATATCCCAGGTAGACATTCAAGAGGTAAAATAATTAGCTGAACTGCAATACACAGTGATTGTCCAAAATGGTACTTAAAATTCTGCTCTAATAAATGTGATGAAACCCTTAATGACTTCAAGCAGTAAGGGGAGGGGGAATGGAGGAACAGAGTTTGAAGCTGTTTTCATTATGAAAACTGACAGCTCTTGGTTCCAATTTCACCCCAAACTGCCATAGAGATTAATATTTTTCTTTTAAAGCCACATTTTTATAAGAGATTGTGTTTTCCTCTGAAAGCAGAAGAGCCCCATTCAAAGACATTTCCATTTGTTTTTGTCAGATTCTGCCTAACTGGGCTGAGAGCCTACTGTAGCTCTGCAGATCTGTGACCTGCACTTCACTCCCTCCAGGCACTATAAATAATTTCCATGGAAACAGCACTGAAGAAGATATCTGCAAGACAGGAAGATATCTATAGCCTTTGTGTCAGATTTATGTTTTTTATTTTTTCCTCTCCATTTTCTCAGTTGAACCAACATTAAATACATTTATTTTATAAAATACTTTACACACACAACTAGAGTTAAAAAAAAATTAAAGATACAGGAGGAAAAAACTGAAGGAGATTCCTACTCCACAATATTTATGCATCTGTCTATAGCTTATCTTCATATCCTGCCTTCCCATTTGCCCCGAGGAAAGAGTACATTGCATCTACCCTGCACCTTTTTCACCCAAGGAAGAATTCTGCCTTAGTCATCAGGACTGGAGCTGATCATCTGTATAAGGTATTTAATGAGGAGTGTTCTAATTCACACTCTGATGATGCTGAGAAGAAAAGCAGATACATGTGAAATCAAAGCTGAAGATCTCTGTAACAGCCTCATCAGACCACAGAGGGGAGAACTGAACACGGTGGGTTGCACTGCAGCCTAGCCAGGTGCAAATCTGCAGCTCTTCAGGCCTGGATGTCAATTTATCACGCAGTGAAAATCAGACAACTTCCCAGCCACTTCTCTTTCAGCAATGGAAAGATAATGCTCAATGTGTGGATGTAGCAAAGATAATCTGGAAATCTACCAAACCCTGTTCCCTCGTGATTCCCCAATCAATGAGAGTCCAGTACAGTCCAGTTCTCCTGACCACAGAAACACCATGGCTTTAGGCCCTTCCCTGCAAACTGTACAGCTGGTATAGTTTTCATTGTCCACTGAAGCTGCAGATGACTAGACCCAAGTAATAAGAGTTTCCTTACTCCAAAACCAGTTTACGGATACAGGGAGAAACAGAGATTGCCTATTCTCTCCTTTGGCTGGGTTTATACAACCTGTCTATAGCTTAGGGGACAAGGGAAGTAAGTCAAAACATCAGCTTGAAACTCAATCACAAGCACCTAAGGAGAAATAAATGTAATCACAGCTTTGTTTTTTTCTTTTCAGTATAAAGACAGTTGGCACTGAATATAATAAGAAAATTAAATAATTACTCTCAGCTGTGTTATAAGATTTTTTTGAGCTCCTTTTCCCCACATGTTCCTCCTGTAAGATCTAGTTTATTCTCACATAAGCTTTGAGTGCTGACCAGTAATTTTTTTTTTTATTAAAACACATCAGATTCCACATCATCTTTTACATTTTTATCTGTATTTTAATCTAATTCATCACAAGATACGTTTGTATTTATTTGTTTCTGTAGTTGCTGAAATCCAGATTGTTCAACTAAGTCCAGTAGTTTTAAGTCCAGTAGTTAGAAGAACAAGAGTATCAAAACTGAAAATAAGAAATAATTTTCTAATCTAAGATATCCTGAAGGTGACTGTTCTTTAGATTATGCTCAGACCCCTACTCTGTCAGAATTCACACTGTAACTACTTCAGATACCACCAAACTTTATGTACACTACTTAATTTCTCTGTGCCTTTTCTTATCACTCTAAAATGAGCATCTCATAATAATTATCAATCTTCTTTAACAGAATTATTAAGAACGTTAATTAATGTTTCTAGCACTCCTGAGATTCTCAGATGAAAAAACAGCACACTTAAGAAGGGCTTTGACGAAACTTTCAATTCACTGTCATAATCACAATTAAATTAAGGAGAAAATTCATACTGTTATTCTGAGATTCTCTTTTCTTCAGTTCACTTATTTTATTTTTTTCTACAAGATGCTGTTTGCTGCAAAGCATCTTAACTGATTTGAAATTCCATATTATAACTTGTACTGAAAAAATGTAAATTGCATCCATCACACATTAATTAATTGGATCCAGGCAACATAGGTGCGGTTAGATCATGTTTTTGCAATCACCCCTGTGCAAAGAGATGGACTCAGCACCTTTCACCTCTTTCATTCCCGAAAGTAGCCACGTTAGACAAAAAAAGGACACGTAGCAGCATCATTGTTCCTTAACTCCTGGCAACAACCAGATAACTCATCAGAATCTGTTCACTGGGAACAGCAACTTGCAAGAACATATATTAAATCTACCCTGATCTTCTGGCCACTGTAGTTATGTACTTTGACATTCAGTCCTTAGTTTCTCCTGTCGACCATTTTGAATAAACAACAGAATAACAAATTATTTTACAAAATTTTTTTTAAAAAAATCAAGAATATGTGAATTAAGAAACAGAAAAAAAAAAGAAAGAAATACTTGTTTCCTTCTGGCAGTTTTCAGCAGACAGACAGTCCTTTCATTTACTTAAAGTTATTAGCTGGATGTTCCTGAGAGACATCCATTTAGTGTCTGCAACAATTACCTAATAAGAAATCTTATAAAATACAGTAAAATAAGTAATTTTCAGAATCACATTCAGAGTTTAAGATCATGACACTTGATTCACCAGAGATTACAGACTGTTATTAAAAATAGATGGTCATTTTAACTTTCTGAATACCTGACTACTGGCTACAGAGCACCATGCAGTCCAGCCTCTGACAGCTCAAGGGAGGAAAACGAGACATAAGCCATTGGCAAAACAGGACTGTCTCTGCAGTGCCTTAAAAAAAAATCAGTTTTCTGCCAAATGTTTTTAGCTGAAAACTTTCTGACTGTGTTTCAGACGACTAAGAAACTCCCACACACAAAGCCACCTTCTGAATTGTTCTACTGAGGAAAAAAATTAGTAAAAACATTGTTTCTGCATTCAAATTTGTGTGAATACTTATACCTCTGGAAGTCAGTGCAAGCTAATATGCCTGGGGAAATTTTTCCCTTTAGTACTTTTTTCAGTTTGCTTTACATAGACCTTCATCTGTTCTTTGTCAACTCATTCCCTTTGGAATAAAGTACTCAAGAGATTCCCCCACTACCCCTTCAATTTGGCCCCTTTAAAGTTGCTGCTGCAGCAGCAGAAAATTGATACATTTTTAACTCCAGTAGCCAGTGAGGAAAGCTGAAAACAGAAACAAATGAAACTATAAGCAAAAATTAACATAAATAAAAAGAATATTAATAAATGTTTTTTATTATCTTTTTGAGGGACTGACTTATGATGTCAGAATGAATGAGGCCAATAATAATAGTAAAATATTTCATTTTCACTCTATTTATAGGACCAGAAAATTTTCAATTCTGGCTCTACCAGATTGCTAGAGTTTGATGCAAGTTACTACTTTTCTGCACTTAAATACACAAGATTTCTGAAGAAGCTTTAGCACAGTAGTACAAAACCTGCTTAAAGCACTTGACAGATGTTAGAAATAAAATTATTATATATAATTTATAGATACATAATATCTATATGTTGCTTAAAATATATTAACTTTTTATATTGTTACAGTAACACATGCCTGTTATATGTATAGATACTTTATATATTTATATTAAAATATCATACCTATTTGTGTCTATTTAAGGGGAAGTTACCATAATCTGATCCATAAACTTTAAGAGTACTTGGATTCCATCTAAATATATAGAAAATAACCAAAGATGGTATCACAGTTATGTAAGTGTCATAGTTACAGTGAAAATATAGGAACACAAACATTCACATACAGAAGGTTTAGGCTGACTTAATAGAGTCTTTCAATACCTGCAACAAGGTTCTTGGGAAGATAGAGCTTTTTACATAGATGCCTGGCAGAAGGATGACAGACAACAGACATGAACTAAAATGGAAGGTTCTGACTTGACAGTAGCAAAGTAGTTTTTGACAGTGACAGGACATGGAAGCAGTGAAACAAGTCATCCATGTAGCCCAAGAAGTCTCTACACTTGGAGGCTTTAAAAACCCTGAGAAACCTACTTTGAACTCAGTGCCGACCCTGTCCTGCAAAGTGGGTTGGACTGGATTCAGGGTCATACCCAACCTGCATGAGTCTGCGAGTCTGATGTGTCTGTGTAAAAGCCAGAAATAGAATTTCTTACACAAATAGATTCTGAAGCATTCCAGACTCTGGGCTTTTCAATTTTTTTATCCTATAATTCTGATTTTTGAAATGAGAAAGAAATCCCAAGGATATGGGAGAAACATCTCAAGGTCTCTGGCTGTTTTGGAAGAGAACTGGCAGACAACCACAATCATGTCATTGCAAGACAGAGTTGCTGCTTGATTCCAGTGCTGTGGTCACTTCCTGTAAATGCCTTCTTCCGTACAACTCACCACCACCCAAAAGCAGTGGCTTAAGCTTTGGCAGTGCAGAGCACCACACTAAGATTCACAGTTTCAATTCAAAAGTGATAGGTAAGAAACAGTATATGGCAGGCCTCCATGCAGTTATTTACACCTCTGAGCATTAGACCTTCCACACCTGTTTGTATTTATCCTAACTACCTGTTTGACATAGCTGACCTACCTGAATAACTAATCTCTCAAGCCAAATGCAATACTGAAACATAAAGTTTAATTTAAAAGCAAAAGCTCCAGAAATACTCAAGTGAGTAGGGTATTCAGTTACAGGTTGTATGCAAGGCGGGGTTTGCTTTGCTGGTAACTGCTAAACACACTCCTTGAAGCCTGGGAGATCCTTCAGCAAAGCTAAGGGTACTGTCAATTTCAAGATGGTTTTTCATTGCCAGAGTGTTCCTATACAAAGCTATGGTGAATTAAAACCCTGCTATTCCCACCACAGTTTCTGGTGCTGGGTGATTTGTGTCTCTGGTAGCATACATGTAAAATCATGGCGGTGAGCAACCCACAGGTAACAGCTACAGGCTTTGAACCTCAGCTGTAGATTTGGAGTGGCCTGGGAACTAGTTGATACTTTTCTATTCTCAGATGATTCACCTCCTTTTACAGATATTAAATTCTGTGATGTAATTACTAAAAAGGCTTTCACAATCTTCTTGCTCAGAGATCAGTACTGAAATCATCTGGGATTAGGCTATAATTAATTATGAACAGCATTCTTTACAAGCACATTCACTTTTATGAACAAATCTAGCTTTTGCAATAGTTTTTGCTCCTCACAGCTATTTGATTTATGGTTGGGCTAAGCAAGTTTCAGTCAGTGGTCCCCTTCCATGATTGTGCAAGTGGGTCACTGCAATGTCTCAGAATGTAGGCTGCATTCTGCATTCTTCCTAAACACAAGAAACACTTAAGACATCAGAATTCTCCGGTAATTGGGCATGGCATAAGCCTCAGGCTCCTGCTACGTTAGTTTTACAAAGGACAATATAATGCTACAGTCTTGAATTGTAGTATCTAGGATTATCTTCAAACTGTGTTGAAGAAAAATAATAGTTAAAATGCTGCAGAAGGGATTTAAAACACCACTGTTTTTTACAAGATGGGAAACATACAGATTTATCATATAGCTTTATATAGTTTAAAAATGCTTCTGTAAATAGATCCTAGGACTTCTGTTTCTGAGGACATACAGCATCTCAGAAGCAGCAATACAGATACACTCACTGAAGCAGAAGCCAAACATTGTTTACATAACTCCACCCCCCCAAAAACAAGACTTGCTTTCACTCAGATAGTCATACAGCTGCAGACACTGTGCTTTGCAGAAATTGAAGGGGGGGTACGGGACTAAAAGCAGGGTTGTTTGGTTTTTTCCCCTTAATGCTCTTTAATTTTTGTCTCGTCCTGCCCCCTGGTGGGACCACAGGCCGCGGGTCTCGGTTTCACAACGTAACCCCAAATCACGTTGCATTTCTTATATAATTTTGTGAAAAAGATTGTGTGTAACATCATATAGGAATGATTTAATTAAATACTAAGGGAAATACAATATTATTCTTATTTAATAAAAGACTGCATTGATTTATCTAAAAGCAGCTGCAGAATTTTCACAATGTTGCAATAAATATACTTTCTATTCTAGACAGATATTTTATAGTCACAATTAAATGAGAATGGATAGTAAAACATATATATAAGCTTAAAATGTTCATTATTCAATGGTGTTTTAGTAAGAGCTCAAGGTATAGCATCATCTATAGCATAAGAGAAAGTTTGTTTATTTCCAGATAACACAAATAATCAACAAAGGATCAACAAAGATGATGGCACAGACCTGCCACTGGTTACAGCTTGGTGGCTGAAAAGGTACTTCAGGTCTAACAGGTAGAAAGGACAGAAGCAGAATCAAAGGCTTTCAAAATGTTAACACTTGTCATTCATTTAATTGTTGCAATTCTGCTCTCACTGAATGATTTCCACTAAGAGTTACAAAATAAGGTACTACCAGCACAGATAAATGCTAATTTTAACCTCTTCAGCATATTCAGCCATGTTTAGATTATTTTTGACACATATAGATTGCAACCTTAATTCCTTCATATCAGTTCAGCTCAAAACACTGCTGCATACTCACGAACTCCCTCAGGCAGCCAGGTCAACCACTGGCATTTCAGCATTCTCTTGCCTTGCACTACAGGTGCTGTAGACTCTAATTGCTGCAGGCAGCACATTCTGCTCTTGTCTACACTAAAGCTGTAGTGGAGATGGAAAAAATCTAGCCCCACTCGGTTCACTGAAGGTTTGACAGTGAAAACACCAGCACTGCAGTCTCTGAACACACCAGAGCCTTTGAGGCAATAACGTTTGCAAGGGTTCACTGTTGAAATAATAATGCCAAGACCAGGATGTGACATTGGAGTACACTCACCTTCGCCACGCTCCAGGAACCCCCACAGGCCTCTTGATAAGCCAGAGTCTCAACAGCCACCAGAGCCCTGGCCACCTTGTTTTCTTCAGGTGCATCTGTCCTCATCATCCATCCAAAAACCAAATGGATTCTTACACCTTCCCTTAGCTTCCTGCTGCAAAGAGCAAAAGTTATTTTTTAAAGTATATATATACAAGCTGATAGAAAAGCTCAGTCCTGTTCTCACCCAGACAACAGAAATCAAAAGTAACTGTTGAGGCATATGTAAGAACAAAACACTACAATATCGGAAAATATCAGAAACCAGAGCATACTGGTCTATCCTGCAGAGGCCTGTGAAAATGCCCCAGGCTGCATGACACAGGATTTCACAATGTTCCTGACTGATCACAAACCTGGTAAGAAAGGGTAGGTTGCAGGTGAAGATGAACTGTCAACTGCAGACTAAAACCAGAATGTTTAGAGAACAATTTCTTATGGCTATATTACCACAGGACCACCTTTCCTCTACTTATCCACTCAACCCAGACTAATGCGTACTTGGGTACTTAGGGATTATATACCTTTACAAAACCCAGGTACGGGGGTACATAGGATCATGTTTTCTGGGCCATTCAATGGCATATTTTAATAATGCTTTAACCACGCAATTAAAACCTGACGAGATCTTGGTTTGTCAGGCGTACAAGTAGGTGCTATAAAGTCAAATTAAAAAAGAGAGCTCTCACTCTGTTTAAAATGGAGCACAGAAAAGATTCTGGTTCATCTCCAGTGACTGTAATTTAGTCCCTGATTTATACAAATTTATATTCTAAGTAATTCAGATGAGGAATACTCAGGTAAGTAACAGCATTGATTTTAATATTCTAACTGCATACAGGAAATAAGTAAATAAATAAATAAGCAGGAAGCTTTGCGAAATAAGAAAGTATCTGATTTTTTGTGGTACTTTGGATTATAAAACACTACCATAGTTAAAGTTGTTTGGTTGGGCCACCCAGCCCACAGGTTTTTTACAGGCTCAGGGAAGAGGCAGATAGCCAAACCCTGCCCACTCACAGTCTGTGAGTTGGAGCAACCCTCCTGAAGCAAAAAATAACACAGGCCTGCCCCACTTCTAGGACACTGAAAGGGCCTCTCAGGGATCAGCCTCGGTGTTAAGTTCTGTAGAAGCGGCAGAATAGAAGAAATTCCCACCTAGCAAGCCCTAGGGCTTTCAAGACCTCTTTGTGTAACACCTCTCTTTTTACCTGCTGTGATGCTCCAAAGTTTTTGCCCCAAAGCACAAAGAGTTGGAGCTAACTGAGGGACGAGTGGCAAAGGCTTCAGACATAGCTTCCAGGCTTGCTGCTTCGCATCTTGGGGATGCTGATCAGGAGAGCTGACCTCTTTCATCAAACCAAAAGATACAGCTGGAGAAAAAAAGACAAGTTTTCAAGACACTTGGTCCTTAACAACTTTTCTGTGGTCAAAAAAATTTTTTTCCAGCCAACTGGTCTTTCTAATATAAGGCAATGCCTCTGCCTATCCATCTTGCGTACTCACTAAGGACTTAAAGCTATCTGAATAAAAGAAAATCTCTGGTATAAGAAAACACAGACAATTCCTTTAACAAATAGGACCAGCTGGTACATGTGTCTTGTCCCTGGCCAGTTTTTGCTGTGGACCACTGATGGTCCTCCCTCACATTAGCAGTGTGCAGCAGATTCCTAGAAAATCTTGTATCTGTTTCCTTTAAGACAGGATAGTTTTACACAGTATAGTTTCTATATCCTCACAAACTCTTTCCCTCAACCTGTAATGAGGGAAGAGGGAAGTGAACCTAAAGTAGGAAAATATTTCAGTGATCTTGTAAGACGTGCGAGGAATTCTATACAAGAGATTACTTCTACCTAATCACTCAATGGCTTCCATATAATCATTAAGCATCTGACCATATTCTTCAGAAAGATGTGCTGCTTGGCAATTCCAGTCATCCCACTGTGAGACCATTACAGGATTTACTCTTTTTGCCCAGGATACAGCCAGCATAAATTATCTGACCTCCCAGACAAGATATTCAGCTGCTTGAAGGAAAGCAGCAAAATACATGTCACAAATACACAAAAAATTCTGCATTTCCCAGAAGTGTTAAGTACAGCAGAAGCTATCAACATGGTTGTGCGTGCACACACATGTGCAATAGAGTACCAGTTATTCAGACAAATAGCAGAAAAACAAATTCCAGTTGTGCAAATTTTAAAAATCTATTCAAGCTCATGTTCTGTAAGGCTGCATCACACGTAACATGTCGTACTGCACAAAGTATATTGCAAATATTTGCTTTCACTATAAAAAGAAACAAACTGTAGATAATGAAATATCACACTGCCTTTGGAAAAGAAAACAGAACAAGGGGGGCCGAGAGGGCTATCTGTACTCGGCCCACTGGCAGAAGGGACTGCATTTCAGCAGTTGTCTGAAATGTGTGTGATCTCATACAGTCTGAGCAAGTTGAAATTGAATTCTCCTTAGTGAAACGAGTCATTGCAACCTTCCACTCACTTCCACAATCACACCCATGCCTGGCTAACTATTTGAGCTGGTCAAAATTACAATGAAAGAAATACACCATCAGCTAAAAAGCACTTGCATGAGAGAACCGATTTTGAGAAATGAAGCTTTTCCCAAGAGGCAGCTGTTAGCAGCTAAAGGTGGAAAGATATTTCCAACCTGGTTCTCCCAAAACATATTTTTTACCCCAAGAGACACTGCGAACGGTTGGCTTTTTATCTTAATTCAGGATGAAAAAAATTCTTTAAGGAAAAAAAAAAATCACCTGAATGTTTTCCTGAGGAAAATTCCATTTCCCAGCTGCCTTCCTAACTCCTCCGAGCAGTCTCTCTTTGCAAAAGCACTTTTACCAAAGTTCTTCCAGTAGGCAATATTTCATGGAATATGTTTGAAAGAGATGCTTATCACTCAAAAGATGCAAAGACATGTCTTAGCTTCTCCCAATGAATAATGTAACTCTCCCCTCAGATCCGCCAAACAAGAAAGCACCTCAGCCGAGCCGCAAACAAGATGGCCGCCCCTGTCAGCTGCTGCTCCAGCACATGCTGCTGGGAACACTCTCGCCGCTCACTTCACAAAGTGCAGGCTGTTAGCTGGACAATAAAGGCTACATATGCAAACATGAGTCTAATCTATTTCTTGTTTATGACCTATTAATAAGCTAAAAAATAAGAGCTTGGAATTAATTGTTGAGGATACTCAGTACACACACCAAGAGAAAAAAGAAAAAACAGAAGCCTCCGGTCAAATTTTCTTCTAGAAGTTGCTATATAGAGACAGAATCTTCCTTTTGTTCACCTACTTCTTAATCCTTGATAAATATTTAGTATGGTTAGCACATAAGGTCCACAAAGGGTCATTAAATCCTCTAACTTTATATTTAGAAACCCACAGAATTTCTTCAAAACCAACAACCACCCACTTTTTACTTGAAGCAATGAAAAGTCCATCACCCATCTCCCCATTCCTTCCAGTCGTTAACACACCTGCCTTACAAAAATTTCACTTGAAATAGTGAAATACAATCAGGAGTCACCTTCTTTATTTCAGCAGGATTACAAATAGGAATGGTCCCCCTAACATGGCTGTAGTGATCAGAGACAAAGAAGTGGACAGTTTTGGCTGGGCAGAGGTGGCAGCTTTGAGAGATCATCCTTTAGAAATCATGCTGACTGCATATGCCCTCAGAGTCAAGAGCCATCAGGGAGCACAGTTTCTTCTTCCTACCTTCACCACAGGTACCATAATTATTATTTTTATCTTCCTACTAGTACACAAAGTCTCTTCTGCTACTGCTGTTTGGTACATTTGTCAGTAGATTTCCATAAGTTATATTATGTGAAAATCTGGACCTTCATTAAAATAAAGTAATGAGATAACTTTTATTCCTGCATTCAGTTATAAAAAATACATCTATTTTTAGGAGGCAGTTTATACACCTAGGAGTGATATTATTATTCCTTTGCTCCTGTGACTTCTCCAAGAGAAAAAGAAAAAAAATTGTTTGTACTACATCAGTGATTATATCCCCCTAACAGTGTCTGACTGTGCTAGGCACAGTAAATGCATGAAACAATAAAGTGGCTTTGTGCCTTGAAGAGGTTACACTTTAAGCATAGAAATATGGAAAAATAGATGGAGAAAACCCTGTAGTATTAATATTGCATGCACCTGAAAGGATTATTCTCACCATGCACAAATTAGACTGTACACTGTTGGCACTTGTGCTGAAAGTCCTCGGTCCAATACCACATCTTGCAGGACTGTAAGTGGAATTAGGTTTTCTTTCAAAGTCTGCAGATTGAGTGCTCCCTCCCGCACATTTCATTATACTGCTGTCAAAGTTCATTCTCACTGGCATTGTCATTTTTATTTTGAAAATGCATTCGGATTGCAAGAGGCTGCAATGGGAAGAATCACTGACACAATTTTGGCACACTTTTCTGTAAGCAGTAGATGGAAACTCTGTCTGCATTGCAGGCATGACAATCAGCATATCTCACGGGTAAGACTACTAGTTTCCCTTATCTGAAAGCAACACAACATAGCTGCACCCATAGTCATCATTTACTTTAGTATCAGCGCGCCTGTCAGCAACAGGGGAAAAGGAGAACTTAGTACAATCTAGCACATTCTGCTTGAATATGCATGGTCTGGAGCATTTCTGCATCAAACAACTGACTTGAAAGTCCAGATGGTTTGCAAGCAGTGCTCTTACAAGTGATTTTCACTCTGACCAAGCCAATTTAAAATCTGTTACACTTGTCTCTACCGAGAACAGCTTTGGGCTTTTCTCAAACACATTGTAGAATGGTTTTCATTTGGGGGAAGATTTGTTTCTTTTTCTTAAGCCTAATACATTTGAACTTCCATAGAAGGACTAATCAAACCAAAAGAATACTCCATCGTAAGCTGTGCGTGGATCAGTTGGACTGCTGTTCATGTTGCCGAGAGATTTCTCCCAGTGGATTTGAATTGGGAACAGGAAGAGACCATATGGTAGTAAAGATAATTTACATAGCACTTGTTATCACCAAATATCACAAAGCACCTTGCAAATCACCTACACTTTCACCGTACAGGAAGAACTTCACTCAGAACTGAAATGCAAATACCTTTGGGGTAAAACTCAGCAAATAAATGACACACAGTAATGCTATGAAACAACTTGTAACTAGTGAAGAATTAAGTCATAGCAAACAAATTCTGGAAGAAACATGGGCAGAAAAAACACAGTTACAAATCTGTCGTAATCTGCACAGTTTCACCCTATATGTGAAGAAATAATTTATTAAAACTAGTTTCTTTTAATAAATGCAACTTAGTTGAAATGATATGCAAATATAGACATTGAAAACAGAACATAAGACAAGTGAACAACTTATATTAGTTTTGCAGACTTACTATGTATATGTGCAGTAAATGTGTACACATCATCTTACTTCCAATGCCCCAAAAGGTAACATGGACAAGAAAAGTCACACCATTTTTTGTATTTGTTATTAGGAAGTAGTGTGGGAGGCTCTGGACAGTTTCTGATACTGTCATGCATATCATTACATAAGTTACATTAATCAAGAAAAAGCAGTTGTTTCAAATACAATACAACTTTCTATTTCTAGGAGAAAGAACATGTGATTGAGTGCAATACACATCAGAGCCAGCAAAGAGTCAGCATTTAATTTTCAAATGAAACATAAAACTGCTTTAGTGAGTTCTGTTACTTGCAAATATTACCTTCTTCGGTTACCATTCTACCACTTCCAGACTAAGGCTTTGTTTCAGCCCAGAATCTGTCTTATCTCCTGTAGATACATTCATATTATGTTTATGTGCTGTAAGAAGGCAATTCTAGACCCTGCTCAACAAATCAAATGAATACTAAGTAGACATACATCATTTAATTTATGCTGCATATTTATAGAGCTCCCAGAAGAATTTACTACAAAAATCATTCACTGCTCTTAAAACAAAACTGGAAATGTAGTTTTTATAGAGATTTTTGAGATGAGGATTTTCAAAGACCCTGAAAGTTCAGCTGCCAGCCCCTAAAGTGTTTTCTTGGGACTGTTCAAACCCTTAAAACTGACCGACAAGATACCGTGTCAGTATATTCCTGTTCGCTCCAAAGGAATAGCAGCAGAGACTGAATAGCAACACACCAATACGTGGCCATCTTTAAAATTGTGGGTTAGAAAAGACACGAAAGATTTCATCAATAGAAACACAGATGTCTGAGGGGGAGCAGCACAGCCATGTACTGAGGTTCTGTCTGCTTAACAACATGCACCTCATTAGCATTTCTGGAAAACATGCACTAGCAGTATCACTCCACAATTATGATGCCCATTTTCATGGTCATGTTTTGTTCACCCTCCTGATTGCAGTACTTACAATGAGAGGTGCAGAATAGCACGAATGCAGTGCACTCAATCCCCAGGAGCAATTTTTTTTTTTAATTTTTAAAGTACGAGTCATATGTACTAAAAGGATATGAAAAGACTATTATTAAACTACCTTTAAATATACTTAATGGCACCATATGCTGACTCACGAATTCCTGTCCTCTGAGCGCATACAAAGTGGAAGGCCTAATTGTGAATGCTTCATTACTATGTTGATAAATGTACCATATCATTCATTCCTTTTCAGAAAAAAATCACAAGCCTTTTTTAATACAATGTTTTAAGGATAGAACTCCAATATATCTATATGGGAGAGCAATCTTCGCTTCTGTAGTAAAAACAATAATCATAGCATTTACCATACTTTAGATCTTCAAAGTGCTGTATGGATATTAAGCAATTCATCCCTGTTGGCAAGGATTTTAGTTTGCATTGGACAGTAAGTAGAAGCAGATATCTTACTCCCCCCTGCCCCATCAAGGTATTTTCCCCTTCCTGTTTTACTGTACATGTGCTAGATGAGGGCTTTACTTTGTGCAAGGGAATCCCAGACATCCCTTACTGGTATGACTGGAAGGTTTGAATCTGCTTTTGCCAGCCAGAGGAACCCATCAGATGTCATCTATTACATGTATGATCTCTCAGGAATGGAAAGGAGAGTCAGCTTTCTTCTGAGGCCTGCTCTCTTGCTGTAACACTGAGCTTCCCTCGGTAAGTTTCACATGAAAATATCCTTTTTCTTCTAGCTCAAATGGCCTTATTTACTATCACAACTAAAAGAACCAGAATAAGCCAGAATCTCATCTTTTTCAAGTGTTGGGGTAGAAACTCATGATGAGAGCAGTCCCAGGCTTAAACAAATATAAGGACAAAAATTATTGTCCTTAGTTTTTTCAAAGTAGCCCAGTGAAGCAGAGCTTGACAATTCCTGCTGCTTTTAGGAGACCACCTCTTTTTCAGATGGCAGGAAGTGCAGGCAAGAGAGTCAGTTCTGCTCTACAAACTATGACCAGCTGTACAGTAACTGAGATTTGTAGAGCTAGAGCCTGTCATAGCAACAGTAAGAGTCTGCCCTTCCAGAAAACAGCTGAACTTAATATGTACTGCACTCCAATCCCATCCAGAAACTCAGATGCTGGTACAGTCCCAGTTCCTCCTTGCAGCACCTCTTCTTTCTGTAAGTGTTCAGTAGTATAAAGTACTCATGTCCTTGAAATTTCCAATTAAACCCCAGGAGAGTGAGAAGTTTGCAGATGTAACAAATTAATTCAGTAGTCTCTGTTGGCAGAAGAGCATTCGATGTTCAAGTGCATTACAGCCATTTATCTTTTGCTTATCCAGGAAACTATAAGCTTGTGAGGGGAACATTATCAAGAAACAGTAAAATAAAACCATTGGAGCAGTTTGGCAATCCCACTTCAAAATAGCAGCAGTAAGGTATATCCACAGTAGCTGTGAACATGCTGGGACCTTGTGTTACTTCATGGTCTTCCTTTCCTCTCTGATAATGGTGCATGTTCTGAAAGTGCTCTGCCACACACTTGCTTGCTCCAGGACTGTATGGCTACCTCTGCAGAAGCAATTCTGAAGACTTGTATTAAAACCCAACTTCCTGTTTTCATGACCAAGGCAAACAAGCAGACCTAGAGAAAACAGCCCCTACACAGTGATCATCTTGTTCTTTGCCAATACCAGTAAACAGTGCCCCAGAAAGACACGGGCTGGTATTTTGTAACTTCTCTATCACACAACAAAAAAGGCATTAGATTCTTAGGTGCTCATGTCAATCATCTTTGATTCACACATCAATTGTTAAGCTTTCTCTTGAAAAACTAGCATGCACATGGCTTGTATTTTCCATTATATCCAGAGCTATGTTCTGAATTCTGTCTTGGAGGCTGCAGTAGCTACCCATTATGTTTTGATGACAAGAATTAGGAAGGTAATATTTGTAACTGATAGGACTTGCTAGAAGAATTTATACAGCTGAGGAAAAAATACAAGATTTCTGGGTCTGAAAGGATGAAGCAGAATTGCTTCTCTCTGATACCACACAGAAAAATTTCTAAGCTGATTTATTGCATAGCTTAGGAGAGATCAACACATGTACACAGAACAAAATCAGTGTTTTCTTTTCTTCTTCTCAGAACCATAAACCTATATTTCAAAAGCCACCGCTGAGTGGAGGATGAGATGGAAAGGTTGAACTCTGACTCAGTGTTCAAGGATAGGTCTCCTGCTACTTAACCCAGTAATTTTCTCAGTCTTCTGTTGCATTCAATGCTGCCATCATCTGGCTCCTTTCATAAAACCCGACATTTTCTAAATCTCAGTTATCTCCAGGTCTGAGTTTTTCTCTGGGTAGGAAGCTTCTATGCTTTTTGTGAAGATATTTCACAGTAAGGATTTGCCTTTGTCCAGGCAGTAAGCCTCTCTCTCCAGCCACCATGCTCCCAGAGTATTTACCCAGCCCCTTGGCCAGGCATCCAGCTTCCTTTGCCTAACAAAGCGCTCAAGACAAAGAGAAGTTGTTGATTTATGCGTCTTTTCATACTCAGACATACTATTCTGATTCCAACTCTCCTCAGTCATCCACTGGAGATTTCTTGATAGCAAGCCAGTTACTTTTAGCGTGCCAGCCTCCATGGTCCTGACTATGTCCTCCTAACAAGGGAATGCAGACATCTGGTCATGGAAAACACCTTTTCTCCTACAGTAAATGGGTGTTACCAACTCCTCCAGTGATTAACTTAAATATAAACAGGTTGTTTACTTAATCTGAGGCAAATATTATTCTCTGCCTGACAGGGCAATGATAAAAAGTGAGAGAACCTTTCCAATCAGCTTACACTGATCCGAGGACACACTGCTTCTAAGAGATCACAACCTTCACCACCTTCCCATTTGACTGGCAACCACAGTACTGCGTAAAGATTCAGAAACATTGATCTGGCTAAAAACTGGACTTTTGATGGCTGATAAAACTCTCAGGAACCATAAAAGGACTGACATTAATGCAGACATGGGGGAGAACAATACATGCAATAAACTTTGTTTCATATTTAGATTGCAGCACACTGCTCTGGGTTCTCAGGTAAGACTTCTTTCTTTTAGCATTTCCAATGCTTGTCTTTTTTTCTACTCTGTTCTTCACAGGAGCCCTATAGTCTCTGCACATGCCAGACAAAAGTCTGCTCAGCAAAACATGTCCAGCTGCTTTGTCTTCCAACCAAAGGATTTACTGAACCTGTTATGTAGGTAATAAGGACAAGAAAGCAAGGCTGCCTGCCTCTCTGCTGTCCAGCCACACCCCAGTTCCCAGTGCAGGACAGAAAGACACTACATAAAACATTTTTGTTGTACATGAACTGCAAACAAGCAAACATAACAGACAGCCTCTATCGCACAGCACATCAATTAATGCATGCAGGACAGGACACTAATCGATCATCGTATGGAGAGAACAGGATGGGGTTACTGGGGGACACTCCAATATGCTTTCCTTCATTCTTTTTTCTGAACGATTGCCCAGGAGATGTAGGCTGTATAAGGCTCTGCTGGAGCTTGGAATGCACATTTTTCAGAGTATTGGAATTACTGCATACAAAAAAAGACTTTTGGGCCTATAATTTAGAATTAATAAGTCTCGGGGCAAACCAGAAAAAAGGGCATATTTGCATAGGAACAGTAAAGAGAAACAAACCTAAAAAGAGAAAATAAGAAAGAAGGCTTGGTCTTACAAACTTTAAGAATGGCTACCTGGATTTAATCTCCACAGATGAGTCTTGAGAAATCCTGCAGAATCAAAACTGAAGTAAATAGAGACTTCTTTAATGAACAAAGTAAAAACATGGCTAATATTGGATATGCAGAAACAACCACATATTCCACCTGAGTACTAAATTCAAATGAGTGTGCTGAAATTTACAGATCCTCCGTTTGCTATTTATTTTTGTATCAACAGAATGTATTGAGAGATGGGACAAAGTGGCTGGAGGATGTGACAGCTGAATCAAACCTCCATTCTGAATTGGACCTGTATCATTACACTCAGGTCTTCAGCATCACTGCATGCCTCCCCCTGAAAAGCTTCACTGTCCTGAATACTAGATGAAGGCCTCCCTCATGCATCCTGGCAGAACTGCGCTGAGATTTTCAGACCCATTTAGGAGCTGGTAGAAATGCAACTGGGGTCCCAAGCCTTGTAAGAAGTCTCAATCCTAAAGAGCCAACACAGAAAGCAAATGTGTAGCTCTGTAAGAATACTCACATCAGCACAGTTAAATATTGGAAGCTCAAGGAAATACCTTACACACAATATTTTGCAGAGGAAAGGCAAACAACTCCTTTATTGGCCCTATATAGCACCCCTGGCATCTATTTATTACACAGCCAACTTTCCTAACCTTCACCTGTGTAACTTTAGAGTAAGGAGGAGATACAGAAGTAGTAAATCATGTAGAAACACGTGCCACATGTTCCTCACTCATGGATTAAAATAAAAGAAGAATACTTCATTTCATTTTTCAAGCAGACTCTGTGTTTCTGGAGAGTGCTGATGTTCTGTGATATCTGAGCAAGATAGCACTAGGACTGTACACGCTGTATTCCTCCTTGCTTTCTTAATAAAAGAATAATGTGCAGTGGTGCAGAAGCAACACAACATGCTGCTATGAAGGAGACCTCAAAGCCCAGTCAGCTGCTTCACTGGTGTGTATTAAAATTAATGAGTTTCTGCTACAGAAAGAGATGTCCTTACATGGGAATGAGATCTATGATCTTTGTACTATAGCACAACCACTGAGCAGCATAAAAATCTGCACAGTTCAGTCTCAAATAATAAATTTCTTTTAACAGGAAGAAAGTGAGGACAGATTGAATACACTTACTATATATATTGAAAGAGAGGATAGGAGAGCTTTTCATTTGCATCTTAAGTACCTTCCCATTAGTAAAGATTGGATTGCGCCTCCCCTGCCCCCACCCCCCCCCATTTATATAGCTAACAGAGCAAAAAATTGGCAATATTGAATGCCAGCCAGCACCTGAGGCTGCTAACTCAGCCAATATAGCCACAATACTTAATGGGTCTCAATTACAGAGCCCTTATTTTTGTGCATAGGAACATATAACTGGAGGTCAGTACTTTTCATTAATATTTTTGATTAACACATCCTTCACAGAGTTTTTAATGCTTCCAAATTAATGAAGCAAAATTTTGAAGCAGCTATTTGCTTGGTAGCATTGGTACAATTTTTAAAATGCTGTTTCATTAAGACAACACAATTTTATCCCAAATCCTTTAAGGCTTCATCCAGCTGCAAAGAGGAGTCAATAACACAATGGTACACTAACATCTCTTTGAAGCTTATTTCCTGCCTCTAAGTTCCAGCGAGGAACAAAAAGGACTAGCATGTTTCATATCTGAAAAGCACATCAAGTATTTTGTGAGTTCAACTCAAGCCATTTGCTTGGACTGAACTTCTAACTGGAGGACAATTTTACCGTAGTTTATATAAATTTGGCATAATTGCCCAAAATCTTAAGGAAGATCACTTTCTTTTCTTTATGCTAGAGACACATCAACCTCAGATGTATCAGTGAATGCCAGCTTCAGCCATAGTATAGAATTACAGGTGCCAAATCGTGGTAAAAATCAGCAAACCAGGATCAGCTCAAAACTGCTCTGAACTGCCCTATAAGGACCAAATATTCCCATTTTACTGAGGATATTTGATCTCAAACTATTCAGATTTGACATTCACACACTTTTTGTTACAAAGTTCAACCTACAGAGAACTCCGAGCTTTTACAAAGCAGGAAAGAGAAAGGGGAAAAATCTTGAAGAATCCTCAACAATCCACTCTGCTAATGTGTGCAGCTTTCCAAAATTACCTTTTATGTTCCAGTAGCTGTAATTTGTGCCTAAAAATCTTTGCTATGTCACTGATGTTGAACTCAGTGTTTCCACAGTATATCTGCCTCAGTTTGCAAACTGCTTCTGTTCCATTTAATCAAGTTTAGCCTATTAATAGTATCGTGTGAAGGGCAGTTATTTTGTTTATCTCATTAAAATCCAGAAATTTGCTACACTGTCATGCCATTAAATCCCAGCCTGTCTAGGAGCATTCCATTAGGACTGCATTAGTTCATCATTACTGAAATTTATTTTTCTTTTAGCCTCACTAGAGTCAAGCTTTCTCAACAAAGATACCATATGGAAGAAACATAACATCTGAAGGTCAGCCTCTATCACTTCTTGTTTGGGAGAAGGTTTTTGGGAAGGCAAGAAAGATGATGGAAATTAAAATGTGTCTCAGAAGACTCCAGAAACGGCTATTTATATGGCTTAAGGAGAGAATGCTCCATTTTGTCACTTCCCCTTTGCTAGCTGGCAAACCTCCCTTTCTCTCATGCTCCACTCCCCTGGAGTGGAAGCACTTCTCTGGTGTAGAAGGGGCAAGCCTGAAGTTAAGCTCCAGAGAGTACCTGGGGAATACTCTGATTCTGGAGATATTTGAACCCAAACACAGTTGATTCCAGCTTCTCTAATTTAGCTAAAGCAGAACCCCAGCACTGAGCAATCTGACGTATATTCAGTAAAACCTCAGACTAGGCTCTGGCAAAGAAGAGATTTCCTTCCTCCTTCCCTCCTAAAATAGAAAAAGTGCAACTGGATGTGTGGTCTCACAGAAACATGAGAGACGTTTCCACAAGGACTTCCAAGAGACAGACACCACCGCCATTAAAAGGAATCACTCTAACAAGACGGAGGCCATGTACACATCAGCAAGGACTGGGGTCCACTAGAAAAAGAACTGTGGAACGAAACAGTTGGCGCTGGTGACCTAACATCCTCATTATGCATATTTCATGAGAGTTTACCTCAGACAAGAACTAATCAGGTCCCATTAGGGGCTGAATGCAGTTGGTGAGCATTGAGCGTCTTCTTGGAACATACAGTCCTCCTCAGTTTCATCTGAAAGAGATCAAATAAAGCACCCCAAGAGTGTTTCACGATGTGAATCAAAGCACGTTTAGCAGGGACAAGCAGATTGGCTTCGGAAGCACATTTCTGATCTGAACTAAATCACTAACCTAGACACACTATAAATTCTTCTGTGTGAAACGCTAACTGCAGAATATAGAGAGGAATAAAATACATTCTGTGCTATGCCCAGAGATGCACTCCTGAAAAGTGGAATCAGGATGCGTCTTCCCAAGTGAGGTGATGCTATGTGAAAGACAGACAGGCAGGCAAATTTTTAAACTAGATAATGGAATGTGGCAATTCAAGGTAATTTTACTCCCTCTAAGAGTAAAATTTGCTTTTACATTTTAAGCAAATGAGAGCAACTATGCAGCATGAGTCACAGAGCGAAGCACCAAGAGGAGTGTCTCCTACAGTGTCTTGAATCTTTCTCCAGTGACATTCAAATGACAGAAAAAAAAAAATCAGAATTTTTTACAGGCTTAAGACCTTTGACACTCTGTTTTTCTGTATCAAGCCTTTGTCACCCCAAATTAACCAAAGTTATTTTGACATACCTAAATAAAAATAAAATTATTTTTATTCAGACAAAAAGTAAATGTAGTAACAAAATTTCAAAGCAGTCCATTTTCAGCACTCTGAGAGGCTGGAAGACATTAACATTTGTATATATTTGCTTGGAAACATTTACAACACACTTAAAAAAGCAGGCAGCTAAGTTAGCCCAGATTTCTACTGCCAGAAATCAAATTCAGAGTGGCACTTCAGTGTTTCAGATGAAAGTCTGGCAGTACTTCATGCAGGAAAATGATGCATAGGAAATAACACAGTGAGGGTGGGTCACTTTCATGTAACAGAAAATTAACCAATATGTTATTAAACTTCTAATTTAAATTAATTTCAAGTATGCTAATCTAAAAGGTGATCAATGTCAAATGAAACAATTTCTATCCATTGCAGTGGATCAGTTCTTAACTACCATGGATGATATTTGCAAGTCTGCGGAGACTTCAAGTCAAGATAAATTTGCATTTCAACTTCTCCATAAAATGCCTCAATTTTAAGACAGCCTAAGTATGTACAGCTCTTGACTGACTTAGGCAGCACTTCATGAGAACTATGTAGAAAAGATGAGACTTCACACACTGCTACTGCCTCTCATATCTGACCAGTTGAACAAAAAATAACGCATAAATCCATCTGCTGCCCTGAGCTGTCCAGTTGCCAGCCCACCATGCTACAGCCTCCCTGTCCTAGTTAAACTGAGCAACAATTAAAAAAAATGACATCTTAACAGAGGAGGAAAAGTCATTCTTTTTCTTTAAAGCTGTTTTGGGTTAAAATTCAACAGCAGCAAAAGAGTAATCAAGAAAGTATCATTACATTTATAATATTGTGTAGCAGTTTGGAAACAAAATTATCTCTTCAGACAAGCAAAGTTCCTGTAGTACAACAAACAATATTTAGATTATTTCAAGCTACAGACACTACTATATGAAGATAAAAGTCTCAACGTAAAGAAAAGTCAACATGGTCTGTGTCCTTAACGTACATCTATGCATATTTTTGAATGTCCAAAATAAAACCTGTAGAGCACTAACTGCATGTTCCTGTCTTTTGCATTACATAGACCCAGACAATGCTTTCATGAATGAACGAGAAAATTTTTCTGTTATGAGGGATGGGAGATCATCTTACCAGTCACAGTCTGGCAGGTATCTCTCTGTTTTGTCCAGTCTTTTCTGAATATTTGTGTGTTCATTACATTCCCATCCCACTTATAGTGTTACTATTCAGGTATTGGTTTACCCGAATTTGACAGAAACATTCCCAGTAGACCAGAATTAACCTGTAAGCAATGCTTGAACACAGCACACAGTAAGTCTTTATTAAATATATCTATATATAGGTGATGCATAAATTATATAATTATAATACCATAACTACAGTTCTGACCCCCTTTTTAAAGGCTGACGGGCCTATAGCAAAAAGTAATCCCATGCATACGTCTTTAGAGGTCAACAATACAAAAGAGAAATATTAAAAAATAAGCTATACTGTTTCTGTCCAAGTAAGAAGCACAAACTTTTTAATTAACTAGGACTCTCACATTGTTTTAAAAACATGCCCTAAGGCATTAAACGGTTAATAATCAAACTTGAGATTCAGTGCTCTGTTCCTGTTGGTAGTGGCCTTTCTGTTGAAATGCTGCTGAAACCTGTGCAAGTCCCTGCAACACCAGAGAGATCCCGTAAGAGGGAGACTCTATCACACCAGACCTCGCAAAGGAGATCATTACAATATTTAGAAGCTATTTTATCAAGACCTAATCCACAATACAGCCAGATACACTACAGACATCCTGCAAAGATCGAAATGTGAAGAATTCATTTTAAAGAAAATATATTTAAAATTACAACATTTAGGTTCTTATGCAATCTAAAGATGCAAATCGTGCATAAAGGATTTGATATTCAAGTCAGCATAGTTAAAAATACTTTTACATCTCCTTTAAAATTATTTCTTCACTAGTATTTAGCATTTTTTTAATCCTTTCCTGAAGATAAATAAATACACACAAGAAGCACAGGATTTTTAGGCTTTTTACCTGGCCAAGTGTAGAAAGGATGACTACAAAATTATATTTTCCAGTTCCTTTACATTTACCTAGCCAAAAATGGGACTATGTGTTAAGAGGGAAGGCTACAAGGTGGTACCATGACATGGTTCACAAGCCTTCAGCTCTACTGATAGGAGGCCAAAACTCTGGAACTAGTGAGTCTCGGAAACCAGCAGATTTCTCCATCAACAACGAGCAAACCTTATTTATAGCTGGCAATCTTGCACAGCAGGAGTCATCTCTGAGAAATCATAGTATCACAGAATGGTTTGAGTTGGAAGGGACCTTGAAGATCACCTAGTTCCAACCTATCTGCCATGGACAGGGACACCTTCCACCAAACATTTCTGATCTGTTCCCTTTCTCCCTGGTTCCTTAACTCTTTGTTCCCAACATATCTGTTTAGAGAAACAACTTTCCAGATTTTTCAAATTGTCTAATATACAACTTGAATGAGACTCCATATTCTTTTGCCCAAATCTCCTCTAAATAGATACATCAGTAACAAAGAGTTAAGGAAGCAGGGACATTTGATACAGATATTCTCTGTTACAGATGTATGCTGAATCCTGCACAGGCTGAGATACGGCTCACAGAGCAACTATGGCATCCTGTCAAATACACAGCCACGTTTCCTTTCATTCTTCACACACATCACTAGATCAATAAGTCAAGGTGTCATGAAACTTGACACAGGAAAGTTGAACAGGTGCTATAAAATTAGTGCTTTTAAAGCAATTTTGCATGAAACAAAACATGTATTGATTCCATTTCCAACACAGTACTCTCATTGAATCTCTAAGAAAATTCAGCATTCCTGACCACAAAATTCAACTCTAGAATGCATTTGCTGTGATTTTTCCTGAAGACTGTCAACACACTTATTTAATTTAAAATAATTATATCAAATTTTATAATTTTTCTAAAAAGCAACATTTAGGACGTGCCTAGCATTTTTATCTGTCCAGAAAAGACAGTAAATCACCACAATCTTTACCTCACCTGCAAATTTACTTTGGTTATGTCCAGAGCAAAGGGTCACAATAAATGCCAAAGTAAGGGCTACGCCCACTAATAAATCACACAGCCCTATGTCTCTTATTTAGCAAGTTAAATATTTACTAGATTATAACCAGCAAACAACACAAGTAAGTCCCTTAGATGATAACTGATCTATCAGAGGGAAAGTCTTTAGCAAGTATTTCTTAGCCACACCATGGACATTTCTAAAATATCTTTTTCCACCTGTTTTTCTTAACCCCATAAAAGAAGGTGAAAACTCACCTGGATGTATATGTGCATGAATAAAGCACAACAGCACAGCATCAAAAGGATTTATCATCTCAGACTGTACTACTTTCAGTCCTCTACGCCATCATCATTTACAAAGTGGTAGCGATAATTGTGACATCCAAACGCAGTCTGATGCTTTGGTTCCTGAACATCAAAAACAAAAAAGGTAAGATCTCAACTTCTTAAAATCTATTTAATCTGCATACTGCTCTTAAGAAATGTGACTATCAAAATCTGTCTTTCCATAGTATTTTGATCCTGCTCTTCATTCTGTTTTTCTTGCTTACTAAAAAAAATTCCTAGTTTACACATCTACACTTATGGTATGGATCTGGATTAGGAGTTCTTGTGCTTTCAGATGTGGGAGGATGAGACCAAGAACTATTTGTATTAATGCAGCATACCTTCAATGCATTTGTGCTCATTCACAATAGATGAGTATCTATTTCAAAGTTAGAACTACACAAATCTTAAAATATCCATGACTGTGACTATAGCTGTTCTTGGGAGATGAGGAGGAAAAGGGAGAGAGAGGACAGAAAGACAGATGAAGAAGGGTATATTGAAATATAGTTAAATTTAATCCAACTGTTCTAAACCTGCTTCTGTGACATTAAACAGTATTAGAGAGTGATTTTGAATACAGAAGAAACACAGTGGTCACCGTGCTGATTTGGTTATCAGCAGAGCAGCCATGCACAGCAATAATCACAGTGCACACAGACTGTGTGGTTTGGCTTTAATTTAAACTACAATTTTTCACTGTTAGAACTAGAACTATTCATTTTAATAAGACAGTCTAATTAGCCAGTTCTAATTTAAACATTCTGCATGATCAGTAATGGCAGTAAAAAGCATAGTGAGAAGAGGCATCACTGAGAAGCAAGTATAAAGATGACTTTTGCCTTGCTCTGTACATCTTCTTCTTGGACAACAGAGTTATATCCCGCAATGGATTGCCTCAAACATCCCCCACACTGAGTTTTCCGCTGTCTTATGTGGTGATTCTATTATCAGAAGTTGCATTCTCGTGAATTCTTATGTTTGACCTAACCTCTCATTCCTTAGCCTCCATAAATTATAACTCCTGCTCAGCTTTTCTCACTCTTAAAATGGGTTATTTCACCTTTCTAACACTCTAGCACCTTAATCTTCTCTTTAGGTTGCTGAAAACAGATAATTCCAATCTTCTCTCTCCTGCCTCTCTAAATTATATCCTTCTGTTGCTCTTTTATTTCAATTCCTCTTCTTCCAATTTTCTCTGCTGCGTTCTGCCCCTGCCCTCCCCAGCTCTCTCACCTCGTCTGAGTTTGCCTGCACAAACGGAGTTTATTTCAAATGCAAGGGGCTTTCCTTTCACACAAAGGAGAAGTCTGCCCTGGCTGTTTACCTTTCTCTCACATCCTGCTTTAATAGTGATGCTCAGAATATTCATTTCAGATTGAACTCTCAGAGTTAAGCACAATCATTTTTGCCTGCTTTGTGGTAAATTACAACCCTGGGGATTTATAGATTTGGATTTATTTTGGCAGAGACATTTGTCTGGTTTAGACAAATAAGCAGATGAATTAGGATTTGCTTTAGAAATGACCAAATTTCTCCTATGCTTTTTTCTCACTCATTTAACTATAGCTGTCAGTGTTCATTATTTCACTTCAATAATACACATAACATACGGTTGGTTTTTTTCATTAATATGTTTAGTTACAAATTAAATTAAGGTTTTCCTATGCAGGTTACCATGGGTTATTATTTCTACCTAGGAATGTAGAATCGCAGTTCCACTAGCAATCAACACGCCATGCACATCACAATAGAAGTTGAAGTTTTTACACAAAGGGATCCAAGCATAGCAGGGGAATGGACACAAAGATGAGAAAGGAGAATCACAGGTGATGAATGTGGTGTGAATTACTAGAACACTTTGCTAAACTCTAAATTAGCTGTAGATATGTTTACATGGCAATGTTTGGTCAAGAAATGGACATCAGCATTACCTTAGGTAAGCAAAATGTAACTGTGTACACAGCCATAGCCAAAAATATAAAGGCCGAAAATGTGAATCACAGAATTTGAGCATGTATTTATTAGCACAAATCATTAGCACAAATTTGTCTAAAATATTGTACGCGCGCTGATCTTTACATCTATGTAAAGGATTTTGGAGAATTAGAACAGACTTGAGGAAGGGTAAAGAGAAGACCTTACTCCCTGAAAAATAGAGAATATTAAAATCACTTATTTTAGAAACAATGCATAAGGAAGCAGAAAGTAAGGAAGATGAAAACCTCCTAATCTGTGTGAACCTCTGTTCAAAAACAAGAAGGCATTTCATAAAAGGTAGAAAATCAAAATAATACTTTTACACTCACTGGGGCTAATCGAACTGTAGAACCTCTTGCCACAGTAGGCTGTTGAAACCTATGATTCAATATTAAGAAAGGGATGAAGTAGTTATTTCCAGAAATATCAAGTACAATATCAGCTTTGTAGAAAAATTATTCTGAACTCATGCCAATCTCTAACTGCTACAGATCAGGTAAAGCCCATGAGAGAAGAGGGAAGGGCAAATTATCCCTTGTGTGCCTACTGTGAGGCTGGTAGGCTTTTATCAGAAGTATCAGTACTGGGTTCTGCAGTGCTGGCAAAGGGATAATAGGCAAAGATTCGGCTTGGTTCCCTCCCAGGATGGCATTTCAATTTTCCTAGATTTGACACTAGTCAACAGTTTGGTAGAGTAAAGCTCCTAAATGTTCATATTGGGGGAGATAAAGAATGCACCTTGTCTTGAAAATGCAACATAAATTCTTTCATTCCTGTTAAAATGCTGATTTAATATATTTTCAAAGTCTGTGGACTTTCACTTGCCCACAGGCTAGACTTGCTCTAACCTGCATTATTGTGGGGTTTTTTTATACAAAGTCAAGAACATTGTTTTGTCATCAAGAAAACTAGCATGGCAGAAAGAGGCTCCGTAGTCAGCAGAGGGAGTCAGCCACTTTCAGAAAGCAACTCATCTGTTTTAGGAACGCAAATGTCCTGTGGAGATGCCCATCTTCACTGACTGCAAAAGGAATCTAAAGTCTATCTTACACTTATAGTAAAACTCGTACATGAAATTGATGGAATGGCACTCTCCCACAAACTTCTAAACAATACTGGTGTGCAATTAATTTAATATCAAGATGTCTGTCTCAATAAAGAACTGCTCTGCTAACTTCCTGTGACAAGTATTAAGCAGATGCAGATTAATACATAGTGAAGATTTTCACTGACTTTGGTTTTAAAAATATCACTCATTTTAAAAATTAAAATAAATCCAACCTCAGGCACAGAAAAGGCTGAAATAAAATTCTGGCAGCTTCAGTCCAAAAACCAGCCATTGATTTCTATAGCCTAAAGAACAGATGTATAAAATCATCCCAGTATTTCTGTGCTTCTGTTGGCTAAAGTGTCATGGTAAATTCCTTTCAGAAATCCAGGACCCAGATGAACATAAAGGTTTTCCAGTTTTTCAGCAGTGCTCTAGTGCCATTCCTCTTCCAATTTGCATCAGAAAAATGTTTTTCAAAAAATTCCTGGTGGTACTGTGTCAGGAGTGCACAGAACATGGCTATATAGAGCAAAAGGCAGATAGCAAACAGCAGTGCTGTGATTGCCTGGCACTGTCTGTATCACCTTCAGGCTGGGACTTGTACAAATCAGTCACAACCAGCTATGTAACTGATAACAATGTTTGCACACAGAGCAGCAGAAGCCCGTATGATTTCACTAATTTAAGTACTTAGAAGCAGCAAAGAGAAGGCATAATAGGTTATGTCTATATGAAAGTCAGAAGGTAGAAGGGTTCAGGGGAGGGAAGGAAAGCTGGGTGTTGAGGGGAAGTCTGGACTGACTCCGAGTGACAGCAATAAAAGCCTGTTTGATTACAGTCTATCAGTGCCCACAATTTCCAACAGTGCTACATAGCAGGACTCAGTGGTAATAACCAAAACTCAACACCTATCCAGCTGTTTCCAGGTGATATTTTCTGTTACAAAACAGAGTAACTTTACAGAGACATTTGAATTAGAGTAAACTGGTACTCACAGAACATACTCACAACTTAAGACTCAAGAGAGCTGCTTCTATTCTTCAAGTTTTGGAATTCCACAGGAAATTCACAGTCTGCTATGGAAATACAGTCTCAGATTCCCCACTACTGTATATTCCATACATGCCAGTGGACAATGTGATTCCTAGCAAACACCATGAGGGTGTAGTTACAGGGTTTTTTTCTGCCTATAGTTTTGTGTCTATAACACTCAACCTTCACTTACGATCATTTTAGAAAGGTTTCTTTTGCCTATGCTAGAGCAAACACAGTTCTCTATTTAATTCCTGCACACCTTGAAGTACCTTTGTCCATACTGATTACTAAAGAGATTATAAGAATCAAGTTTCCCAAAGGCGACATGGCAAACAGTAAGTACGAAAGGGAAACCTCTAATAAGCAGCACTTAGGTATTAACCACTAGCTAGGGAGATTCCCACTATCTGTTGACTCACAGATATTTCAACAGGAAGATTACCCATGTCTGATAAGGAATATTCCCAGCACAGGAAGGTCTCATGCTGAATAGATGATAGCAATATTACTCTAACACTTCAGGAGCATCAAGCAGTGCAAACAGGTTCAAACACATTTGATTATGAATTCATTGTGGTATAAATAAACTATAACTCAGTTGTGTTATGCTAACAGTTTAATTCTCGAATTCATATATCATTTTCTACTTTCGACAAGCGACTGAAAAAGTCAACATAGGCCTCTGGACAATTAAATCATGGGAGAAGTGAATTTTTTCCTGGTTTACTGTATAACACTGTACTTACCTTTGACCTGTAATAAACCCCTGAAATGAGCATACCATAGCAATTTGCAGGCAATTAACAAATGTAAGAAATACTTTGGAGAGAACACTGACAGTGCAAGCATTTGATAGGCCTGCCAGTGAACATCCTTATGAAAACAAACACAGAATCTACTGCAGAGTTCCTTAACTTCTCAAAATGTCTGCTAGGGAACCAGATATCAAATGATGAATGACTTGTCACACCCTATTCCTGCAATGCAACCATTTCTAGCAATTACATAGTTAATGTAAACATGTGAATAAAGTTATATAAACCAGTTCTTTTAGCTGGTTTCTTTACTTGTTCTTTTCTGGCAGTTGCCATGTGAAAGTTACAGGAAAGCATGGTTCTTCTGTAATATATATACATAAACAGAATGACAACCAATTAATTCAGTAAATAATCCATTTCCTAATCTGGTTTGAAGATGGGGAAATCACAATACCTTAATATTTTACTATGAAATCTGGTCTAAAGTTTGTTACAGAAAGTTGGAATATTTTTACCTGCCCATTTATTTGTAGTTTCATTTCTGTACTTCCATCTATTTGCTAACTGAATGTGCAAAACTGCCTTAACTATAAAGTTATTCCATACACTAGATAAATTTGATAAATTACTCAAGAGATCAGCATTTTATATCCCGAACAAAATACCATGCAACCCTCTGGCTGCAGATTGCAGAAAAAGAACGAAGACAGTAGTCATGCTCTTTTGGGAGGCCTGAAAACGCTCACTAGAGAACAAAAAAGGTAGTCCCAAAAATTACATAAGACTTCTCTTAGGTAGGTTGCAGACATCTTTGTCACTGTAGTTGCACCCACAATACCTACCACTCCCATTTACAGAACAGGATAAACCAACTAAAAGTACATCAGGACACAGGCTCAGAGATCCTTGCACTTTAACAGCTGCACATGGAGGCAGACACGTGGCCCATGAGCACAGTTCTAAAGTTTCTGCTGATGACTGCAGTGGAATTTGGGTGTGAATCCATTCATCTGCCATCCCTCTATCTAGAATGTGATAAGGCCAAGCCAACAATTAATGCTACAGTTGTGCTTCTTCCTTAAATGCCTTCTTTTCCTGTTTGCCACATTTCCTTTTTCAAAAGGCTGTCTCCCGTGGGAATAAAAAGCTCAAGAAGCAAAATAAAACAACTTTTTGCATTTCACTATGAGAATTTTAGAGCATTCATCTTCCTTCACATTTCCAAATGTTTTTCCAGCTCACTGATATTTCAAAGATGTATTTGAGACTTGGGCACAAACAGTGCTTTGCTTCTACACTTAAGATTTTATTTCTTTGTATATGAAGATTACAAATTTTTTCCACTTTCAAATAGATGGCAGTACAACTTGCTTCATTCAGAAGAAAGTTTCCATTATCTGGAAACAGCTACTGTTGGCAATGTTAGCTGAGGAAACGTAAGCTGGAAAATATAGCAGTTGTTATGTGAAAGAGTAAAGTGAGAAAACTAACAAAGGTTTGTCTCCAAGCCTAGGTTTGTCCATCAGTTAGACTTTCATTGCTCTGGCCTCCAAAAGCAAGTACTTGTCTGCTACATAGACTGGAATGCCAAGTATTTGAAACTTGCTCTATATTGCAAGTGATTTGAGTCAGCCCTGTTGAAATCATGATAATGTGATGCTAAAGTCAGAGGATTGAGGAAAATCTACCATTTGGATTATCAGGTACAGAAAAATCTTTTTCATTCTTCAAGAAAAGAAACATCACAAGGAATATGAAGCAGCCAAGTGGAAAAAATCTGAACATGGGTTAGGTTCATCCTAGTCGGACCATGCAAACATTCATGCAAACAACAACTACTACTTTTTCTATCATCTTAAGAGGTAGATAAAATCAGTCCCTACATTAAGAGTGAAGGGAAAGGAGACGAGACATTTTTCTCTGATAGTGACCCTGGCTGTAACCTAGGTTAAAGACTGAAAAGACACCAGGTCTACTGTGGCTTTTTACACACAGCAAGGAGGATGAGGTAAAGAGACAGCATTGTAATAGCAAAGAGAATCCTATGAAGTCTTTTGGGCACGAAGAAACCTTTAAATGCAGTAATGGAAACAAAATGTTGTCACTGAAATAACCTTTACTCCTTGTTGACCCATCTCCTCATTAACCCACAGTATACTGATGGATGGGTCTAAGCACGATTCTCAATTGTTTTCATGAGATTTTTTTCATGTTTCTGAGAAACAGAAAACACAAAAACACTTCTCTGCAAATGCAGTTCTTGAACAGGGAGCAGGGTGACTCATGATGAATAATGAAAAGCTACACTAAACGCTGCATTCCATTAGAGAAAAGCTCTCAAAAGGGAATTCTCCTGCAAGATTCAGCACAGCCTTTATACTAAGAAGCTTGGGACTTAGTACAATTATAACTCCCGTGACTTCAAAAGACACCTAAAGAATGAATTTGGCCCTGTTTGTTTTGATAATGGCCAACTAGTCAAAAAATGAAAGCTAAAAGACTTACAAGACGTCAGGGCAATCTGATTTCTTCTTCCCCTAATGCAGTGACTGCAGAGCTCCCAGCTGACTGTGGAACAGCCAGGGTGATATGTGTCCTGGCTGTCATTTGTCCACATGCTGCTACTAGAAATCTAAGATTCATCTTCTCAAAAAGATTTCTTGGCAGATATCCCTTATTGAGCTGCAGAGTAGTTCAATGTACTGAAGCACATTAATGCAGTTTGTCTTGCACTTGGGCAGGGGACACATATATTCCTCTATAGACTTAATTCTTAGCTGCCATTTCCCATAAAGATTCTGCCTCAAGGCAACAAGCTTGACCTTGAATCTGCCCAGAGAGAGCTCATAATTATGTTTTGAGCTACAAATACTTTATTTCTAGGTGCTCTACACCTCCTCAGCCCCTGCATAGTAAAGATCACCACGCTCTGGGATTGCTCAGTGGAGTCCAAAGAGAGTCAGCAAATTCCATAAGAGAAATTCCTTACAATGAGGTGGGAAATTTTTCTAATTAATCCTTGTATTTCAAGATTTTCTTTTACATAGTGAAACAAAACCTAAACTGTATCTATCTACCAATGTATAATTTTACTTAAAGATTAGATTTTAGGGATGTTTAAACTAGTAATGTATGACTGCTGTTTTAGGACACGTACTGTGATCCATGCAAAACTGAGAAGATGGACACAGTCCATCCCCTCAGTGGGATTTTTGGTTGAAGTTCAAGAATTTTTGTTTCAAAATAAACATATTCTTTCCAAGAGGTTCACAAATTACAAAGAAATTACATTCTTTGAGGTGAGAATTGAACTGCAGTAAGAAGTGGTATTTCTCATCTACATGGAGCTTTTCAAGGGTTCCCAGGTAGAGGATTCAGGTTGTTTATTATTCCTAGCATAACTCTACAACATCTATCAGAATAACAGACAATGCTACTCAATCTTCCTTACAAAGTTGATGCTAGGGCTAAAGATTGCATGCGTGTCTTCAGAAAGATACCCACAAGAAATGTTATTTTAGAAAACTACCCCCAGCAGTCTATGAACGAGCCAAAAGCTAACTTCTCCATGCAACTGAAAATTACTCCTAGCTTTCCAGTCAATTTTGAGCATTACAAGAGTAATGTTCTTTTGGCTGGCTCCCTCAGTGCAGATGAGATGCTAAGCTGTTTGGCTGGCCTTTCCTCAAGCCCAAGCTTGCAATATCCCAGCAGATGCTATAAAGAAATTACATTGTGCAGCCAGGACTTTCTTTAATAAATTTGATCTCTACAAATAATTAAAGCTAATTCCCCCCCTACCTCGTGCCCAGGAGCAAACTTTGTGCTGTAACTCAGGGAACTAAAGCTCTTTGGAACCTCACGTTGGCCAGGGGTGCCCAGAGCTGCTCACGAAGATCAGGCCTGATTCTGTGCATTGTTAACAGAAATCTGAAGTAACTCTGTCAAGGTTACACATCAGATTTGGGGGAGTTATATTAGACATGAACTGGTGAACAGACATAGAGGATTGGGCTCTATAAATTGAAGATCATGTTCCATATGATTAAATCCTAGACACATTAAGTTGTTTATTTCCTTACGCTGCTGGCTGGAAGGATCACAATCAGTAACTATGATGTGTGTGCTAGAACTCACACGGCTCTCAGAGCCAAAGTATACAAGCATCTACGGACACTTCCTTGGCAACATTAGTTCCATTCAGTACAAAAACATGCAAAAGAAATTGCTGGTACCCTCAGAAAGAACCATTATCACATCAGGATTTCAGAAGGGGGAGAACTCTCTCATACTATAATCCCAGTTCAAACAGTGTCTTTCTGCTCTCACCGAGTTTCATGCAGTCTGATGACTGTGTCATTGTGTGGTTTCCACACTTAAGCTACTGTGTCATCCCGTATTTACCTGTCAGAACACAGACCAGGTCTCTTCATAGGCAGTGTAAACCCTGTCAGGATCTGACAAAACATGTACAGAATCTACCCACTCGCTACAGACAGCTGACATCTACAAGCCCTAGCAGGTTCATCCCTGGAGCAAGGCCAGTTTCTGTGCTTCCCTTTTTGAAAGCACTTCCTTTACTCTAGCTGAGCAAGTAATACAGGATGTGCTGTTGGTTAACCTGCCCGTGCTCTTAGTTCTCCTGCAAACCGTAGATGGTAGAGGTTTACTCTATTACTGTTCTTACTGATTCCATGCTGACTCCTACTCTATGTCCAGTATGTCCATCCTGTAACTCAATTTATTTGTCAGAACGAGGTATCAGCTGAGCAAGCCCTGTCTCATTCTCAGCGTGGGAGCTGAATTGCTGATCCAAGAGCTTCCAAGCTTTGTTATTATATACCTGCTGATGGCCAGACAAAAGACCAAACTATATATCATGAATAATGCTTCTTCAGCAACTTACTTTCTCATGTATCAGTTAGCTTTTTCCTAGTGTCCATCATGATCTCTGATCCTCACAATCTCTTCCCTGGTTTATGTGTTCTTGAGGTTATGTTTGTAATAAGATCTCTTCCAGAAGTTCAAGCATGATCTTTTTGAATGCTTCCAGAGGTGCTAAGGCACATCAATAAGTTAGTCATAGACATGAAATAGTACCAAAAGTAAAATGAAGTCAAATTAATCAAAAGCAAGTAGTGGACTTACTGTATCTTTTTGTATTCTTTTTTTTTTTTTTCATTTTCCAGACTTAAATACCCACTCTGGGGTTACATTTTCCCCTCATTTTGCTCATTGTCAGAACAACAGTCCAGAGAAATCTCCCACTACCAGAGGTGTTTTTCTGCTACTCCTCTATGACTGCTCATGAGAAACATGCTTATTCTTATATTTTGTGTGTTCGTGACCATGCTCCACCATGCCCTACCTTTCCCACTAAATTTTGTAACCTTTCAGGTAGTGAAATATTCTGTATCGTTCCCAAACTAAAGGGTATTGTTAGAAAAAACAACACTATAAATATCATATATCAGGTTATTGTCTAGAATAAACACAGAGAGCAGAGTTTAAAAATGAGCTATTTAGTTACAGCTAAAGTTAGGGGAGTGGAAGACTAAGTCCAGCAAGTTTTACGTGATCTTTGGTCCCAGTAAGCATTGAATCACATTATGCTATTTAAAGTATATTAAATACGTGTTTTCTACAGTGCACCTTGCCCAGTACAGATAAGGCCTCTAACATTATCAGAAAAGGTAGCACACATGAAGCATCACAGATTCAAAGTCAAGCCTTTTATTTTCTGTTTATAAGCTCACTGCTTGCACCATTGCCTGTTGAAGTCTTTGTAAAACTTCTAGCATGACTGGGGCGCAATAGGCTTCATTGGATGTAAGAGACTGCATAGACTGTGTTCTGTCACTTCTCTGAATGAAGGAGAGGTTATTTATATCTATAAATCTACATGCATAAGTGGAATATCTGGATTTGTGGACTTTACAGTCATAGGTACACACTTTGCTGATAGGTGCAGGCAGCTAGAGAGAAGGTGTTAGCAACTCTTTGCCCAGTGTTGTGGTTTGTGATGTGTATACATCACACAATAAACTATCACCACTGACTACCACTCATCAAGGCAGAAGGAATTCAATACCAACTAGAAGTCCAGTTATTGGCAAGTCACATTTTTCCTTTCAAAAGCCAATAAACAGCCCCTCTGAAAACAAGAGAAATTGTGGTTGCTCCTTGCACGAGTAGATATTTGCTGCACAATGAGACTTCCCGCTCTGCTGACAGAGGCAGAGTTTCTACAGCTCTTCTCTGCTTGGAGCTCACTGTCCTGGGTCTTCAGAAAACTGCCTGTAAGCACCACAAAAGCCAACTGAGTCCTCTTGAAAACCTGCCCCCATGTCCTGAGCCTGTCACACAAGCAACACATTTGTAAAGAGCAGTAGTGCCTACTGCAGCAAACATCCTTGTCACAAAGATTAAACTGAGGCAATAACGTTGTTGCAATATAACAGACATGGTGCTTCTGCCAAGTGGGAGAAGTACTATTCCTCACAGGTAGTTCATCTTCATGCCATCAGGCTGACCCCTAAGGAAACCCTGAATGCAAGGAGACACAGGATTTACCAGAACCTCTGCTTACAGGTTGTGTTTTCTGCTGTGTGTCAAAACAGCCAGGGACTCCTACACAAGCTGTGACTGAGGAAAAATTTTATGGCAGCCCCTGGCTCAGCCTCCAGTCTCCCAGGGTGAATTCTGCCACTCATCATCACCAAACAAAGTGCTGTCATCTGCTAATGCATAACATCAGTCTGGTTGCCGATTTAGAAAGGGCACTAAGATGAGATCTGAACCATAGCTCTCTGTGAAAATAGCCTGCTATATTCAAACAATTTCAGCACGCAGAGAATTGAGAAGTCAGTCAAGCCACACAGAGACATTTTTTGAGAGGTACTAAATCACAACAGGACCTTCCCTGGCAAATAGACAGGGGCAGGTTGTTTATAGCAAATGCAGCTACTCCTGAAAAAGGATGACGACAGCATAAAATGATTAGCATAGGAGACTGTTCAAGGGCAAATCACATTTGCTAATGATGACTATAGTATATTAGCCTGCTGCTGGGTCTGCACCATCCAAAATAATTTGTTAAAAGATAAAGTTATGACAACCAGTAAGGCACAGCAGCCTATTACAACAGAAATAGAATAGAGACACTCTTGGAAACATAGGCAGCTCATACCTCACAGCGAGCTCTTGCTTGTAACTTCCAGTGTTTTCAATGGGAATCGAGAAGCTGTTTCAGTTCTCTTCTGAGCTGGGCTGGCCTACATTTTGGTAGCACAATTTTGGCAATATCCCATTATTGCTATGGCTCATTGCAATTGTTATTTTGAGTGGATATCTGTAAGTCAAAAGGGCTGTTTAAAGTGACTTTTTCCCAGTGTTTAGTTTAGCAAATGACCATCATGTTCTGTAAATATGCCCTGTAACCATTACAGTAGGACTGTTGATGCTATTATAATACTGACAGCTAACTGCCAAAAACATCACCTACCTGTGACAAATAGCAAATTCTGATGTGTTAGATATTTTTGAAATTTCATTCGGTAGTGTGAAAAGTCAGAAGAAAATTCAAAAAACATTGATGGGAAATATTTTAAAATTGGCCTGAAAGCAATGTTCTCAGTTATTCAGCATGACATTTGTTTCTAAATAACTTGAAGAATTTTGTCTTCATTTGTCAAATATTAAATACATGTGGTAGATGAAGAGTTGAATATAAGTACCTTGTTTAGATATAAATCTTAAATAAATTTAGCTTAAGGGAAGAGTCTTACTCCCACCTGCACTCTTACTTGTGTCTGTCAGCTACTAGGAAACTTTATCTTCAGAGAAAAGCATGGAAATGTTTCATTAAAATCATAAAGTGCTGTCTGAGATAGTAAAGCAAACTTGGGTGTTCTCACAACATGAAAACAGAAACTGTGGAAGAACAAAGAGTGTTTCTGTATTAAGAGTGTTCCTTGTGTTATTCATGTTGTTTTTAAAACTAGCATTTAATTTCACTCACTTGAAGACAGACCTATACCACCAGCATCATACACAACACAACCTAAGAGACCAGTATGTAAGGAATATTTTCAAAATATCCTATGAGCACTTAAAACTACTCTGAGAGTTTCATTGTTTAGGCTAGAGACAAATAAACAGGGGGATTCAAACTGTGGTCAGTTTTGACTGCAGCCTGTCCATTCAGTCTGTGCAGAGTGAGAGCTATCACCCTGGAGAACAGCACCTTCCTCACCAAACACTGACAGAGGTAAACAGGTTTGCTCAGGGTTTATAGGATTAACATAGGATAAGAGAAAGGCTGAGGATTAGGATAGTGTCTAGAAGTGAGATGAGGAGGTGGAAGAGGCTGAGGCTCATGCGAGGTTTTTTGGAAAGCAGATGCTATCAGTTTGGAGAAAGCACCAGCCAGCAGCTCAGCTCTCAGTTTTGCTGAAGCTGCCATAATGATACAATAGTTAAGACAAAAGACTGCAATCAAAGGAATGAGGGCTTAAAAGAGAAGTTGTTTTTAACCCCCTACCAGGAGACACTGAACGAACCTATTCCAGTACCTGCATCATCAGTTCTAATTGACGATTTGCATACGGTAGCACCCAACTGACAGTGTTAGCTCAGCTGTGGACAGGCCAGTTAGTGCAAGCATGGGACACTCATGCAGCTCTGAAGATCCCCAACACACACCTTCATCTACTTTTCAGGACAGGGTCCAATGTCACTATCTGAACACAGACAAACTAAGCTAAGCGTAGCTAAGAGGTGTTGTCACAGCATGCAGAAATAGCTTATTTTCTGATCTATAATGCACTTCCTGAGAATTCACGCACATATAAAAAAATGGTTTTAACCCAGCTTCAGAAAGCCAGCAGTCCAGTCTCCCAATAAGGGGAACTTGTTTCTGAAGTTCTCTAAAGCCAAATAATTACTACAAAAGCAATTTTCTGCTTCTGTTAATAGGTAACCCTCAAGACATCTCTTAATTGCAGAAGTTGTTTGATTTGTGGCGGTGGCTGCAGGGTACTCTTAAAAAAAAGCAAATTAATTTTTATTTATTTAATCCACTATGCTACAACCAGTATTCAAAATAGGAACCTGAAATCATGGCCTGTCAGTATTTTTAACTGAGTTATTTACAGAATTATGAAATTAATGAGGGACTAGGAGATGCTAGAAGAAATAAGCCTATATGATTAAAAGGCATGAAGTTCTCTAGATTTGAGCAACACATATGAAATGAAACTGTATCAACCATGAAATAAATTCCATGCACTCATATTGGTGAAAGGAATCAGTTCAGAATAATACAATACGACCTTGCTGTAAGACATTTCTTAGGAGTAAAGAGAGCTAAAGTTCCCCAGCTGTGTTTAAGCTGACATTTCCTTCAGATAGATCGTTAGGTCCCCAAAAGTGCCTTCCTCTGCTATTTGGAGGTCCAAATTGATGTTATTGAAGCTGTTTGATCTATCTAACTTGAGCTCTTTAATTTCTGAGCTATAACGTTAAACAACTCAACAATAAATCAGTGCAATAGTTATTGAGATTTATGGTATAAATTGCAAGCAATACTTATGTAAGTGGCTGTCCCCTAAGAGAATCAACTGTTAATATCCTACACGAACATATAATTCACACAATTGGAGAAAGTGTATCTATATAAAGAACATTCTTGAATCTCAGTAGAAAAAAACCCATATGTATAAATAAATTACTAACTTTTTACTGGTGTTTGAAGTATAGACTATATAAAAAGGTGTTGATACTTACACTGACATGTGGTGCTCCTTCAGTGAAAGAACAGATTAGTGTATGTGCTACTCATTCCTTGGTTCTTCTCCCATAACTTGTCATACAAGCACAGAGCAGCCACAAGATAATGACAACTTTTTATTACAATCCTGAGCTACATTAGTCAGAGAACAGACCAACTATATTAAAGGAAGATAGCAGTTAACTAGAACTGCTGGAGTGTTCTTGATTTTTCCTTCAAACTACAAAATCCATTGTGTGCAATCTAGTGATGAATACAAGCAAGAAATGTGGATAAAGTTTCTAATCCAAGCCCCAAGAACTGGCTTCTTGAAGTCTCCTAACCCCATTGGCTCTAAATCTGACAATATAACTAGAACCCCTCTACAGCAAGCTATTATAATACTTCATGAAATAAAAAATTACCTGACAAGCCCCTTTTTCAGATTAACACTATGCATCAAAACCCTTTTCAAAAAGTCACTTGACCTACAGGCTAAATGCAACAGTGATATTTTTCAAACTTAAAACCGTTTTGCTAAAATAGATGATTAAAATAGTATCTAACTGCAGCCTTCAAAGGCCATCGGTCTCCAGGTGCATTTGAACAGTGAGAAAACTACACAAAGATTGTAACCATCTCCCAAACAACCAAAGATCCTGCTTGCTAGGCTGAAAAGAAATTTGCAAAGACACTCCTCACAAATGACATTTAATTAAGCAGTACCATAAGCTGCAGATTAGTTTGGCTTTCCTGATGTCACTGAGTAAAGAACTTGTTCACAGCTGAGAAGATACAACAAACAAAAAAAGAGCTTTTGTATTCTGCAAAAGGTTCTTTCATGCAACTTGCAGCCAAATAATTTTTTGTATTATTTATGGATGGTAATAAAACATTACCCTTTAATCTACCAGCAGTGTTCGAAAGGCTTATTTAACCTTCAGGTGGGAGAAAAAAAAACTGCCTCCATTGTGTTAACAAGTTGGTAAATTTACATTTAACAGCTTAGTTGGTCTAACAGTTTACCACTACTTCCCTTTCTTTCTACTCCTCCCTCCTCTTCCCCCACTCTTTCCCCCTCCTTTGCATTTTCCAGCAGCCACAGTTCCACCTCATCCTCTTCCTTTACCACATTTTGGAACTCATCAGACTTCTCTGGGAGATGATTTGACTCACTAGCTCAGCAATAGCCACCTTTTTGCTTGGTTAGTTTCCTGCCAGCCTAGCGAGTGGATTCAGTGAGCCGCCAGCCAAGTAAACTGTGGGAATACATGCCCAGGACCGAGAAAAACCAGGTGTCTCTTCTCAGCACCACACAGCCATTATATCAGTTCAAACTTCTCACGTAATTTCACCCTAAGTGAATTACCAAGTAAACAGTATAATATCACTCAGAGGATCCATTTCAGATTCAAGTGAAAAGAAGGAAGATAATATTACCTTTCTGTTAAGGAAATGTAGCTATGGAACAGGTCTGAAATGCTGACAATCAAAATAAATACTACAAAAAAATAAAGGAAACCATATTAGACCAAGGTTTTTTGCACCTAGTTAATAATCACTACTCTAAGGTAAGAGGTTAAGTAAATATATGGTGCTATGAGAAGCAGAAATGAAATATTCGAATCTGTTGAAAAACATAAGTTGGTGACATACTCCCACAGGCATCCAGATGACTATTCAGTTTCAGCTGCTTGCGCTGCATCGTTTGGCACTCCCTGCAGCAGGCGTCAGCCACTCAGTCAGAGTCCCTGTGTTATTCAGATGACCTACCCAGCACTGCAAATGAACAAGGGACAGCTGAAATCAACAGCTTGAGTGACTGACAAGTTTAGAGTTTTTCTCAGCCACTGCTTCCAAATAACAAGCTCCTCAGCAAAAAAATAGGTGGTCTTCACTGAATAAAATTGGCAAGAGCTGTTATCTGCCATAAATAATCTTATCAGCTCTGCTAACAAAGTTTTGCATAATCTTATCATGAATTTTTTCCATTAATACTTGGAAAGTCTTACGCAAAACAAATTGTATGTGGGACATTTTTTGCCCACCCACAGTGCAGGATACCAAGTATCTGGAGGCACAGGAAGGATTGCCAGAGTCTGAAGTCATCGCGTTTTCACAGCAGTTTCAAGTTTCAGATAAATAGCTAAGCACACATGCTTATTATACACATCAGTATAAGGTGTCTCATGGTCCCTGGACCACTGTAGAAAGGTAAGTGTGAGGACTGCAAGATGACCGAGTTCATCTAGCAACTCACTGCTGCCAAAAGAGTCACATTTCCTCCATTTTCTTCCTCTGGCTGCTCATCTCCCAGCCAGAATCCAACTCCTTCTTACCTCCTAATGCCACTTGTCTCCCATCGAGACTATTCAGCTCACTGGCACAGCAGATACTCATGGATTTAGGGGCATACGTTGGTTTGTTTGTTTTTGGGGGGGTTTTAAAATTACTTTTCTGACATAATAGCAAATTCAATTGGTTCACAGAGTAGTCAGAGGAAGGAAAGTGGCTGGAAAATGTTGCTAGAAGTGTGGGTGGTGAAAGCAATAATCCCTCCTAGCTCTGCTGAGAGCTATCAGGTAAGATTCATTCCATCTTGCAGAACACCTGAGCTCTGGTGCTCAGGGCAGACCTTGCTACAGGCACAGGTAGTTAGGCAGCTTCCAGGGGAGGAGGGTGAACACTCTGCCCATGCCTCAGGAGTTGGGAGTCAGCTGATGCAACCTACACAGCTCCCATTCTTCCGCCTGCAAATAAGCAGCTCGTCATTAGGGCAACTTGCTGGATAGCTTTCACCACCTCCACTCTCACTTCTGCCTCTTCTGCACCCCCCAGCTCCAGCTGCAGAAGCAAGGTTGTCTCCTAAGAAATACTTACTTCAGCTCTGCCTTCTTAGACCAAATCATCCATACTCTCAAGGCTTCCAATAGCAGCACCTGCACTCAGAGAAACCACATCTGGCTCTAAGCATTCACAAAAATCTGTCTGCAAGGCCTTAATTTTGCTCTGCAATCCCACTGAGGCCTAGTAGACCCAAACACCACTACTGCTCTCTTTGCATTTTCCGAGAGCATCAGAAAACAAGAATCAGAAGAATATGTCATGCAGTTTACCTCACTGTGGACAGCACAGTACCCATCTGCGCTTTGTTACTTTCCTCAGGATTTGGCCCTGGTTATGGAGTATTTGGTTCTGCTGAATGAAACACTACCAAACTGCCCAACAACCAAAGCTGGTTCTCAGAGCCGTGCTAAGAATTCCCCACGCAGTTGGCTGGCTAGGATTTAAAACTCTGCACTATTCTTAGAAGTGTATATCTGCAGCAGCTGGAAAATGCTGGGTTGCAAGCAATGCATTCAACAACATGTTTAAGGTTCTGATCCTGAGTATTTCAGACTCTTTGTGCTATTGTTTATTTCAGTTTACATCTTTTTAAAAAAAACCCACAATCCTATCACTTATTTAGGTACCTGAACACATTCTGTTAAGAATCTCACATTTAGTATCAGCAAGGTAATTACACTTAAACTATTCACTGAAGTGTGATTTTTAAATGAGATACAACAGAGTTTGTTAAAGCTACTTTGGAAAGCCTCCCAAGTTCAGAGTTTCATAAAACATTTCCAAAATACATGAGGCCAACAATTGACAAGTGTCTGGGAACATAAAAAAGGCTACAAAAACATGTTTAACTGATTAAAAAGTAATCAATAGACTGACAAAGTTCACTGTGTACTTTTAGAAAATAGGGGTAAGATGATCCATATTAAGCACAATAGCATTTATATGTAGGCTCCACTGTGCATGTAATACACACACTGACCATGGAAGAGATGGCAGAGCCCATGCTTCATTTTAAAGCTTCTCTATAATATTGAAAGATATCTGAAAAACAGATTTATTATATCATATTACTAAAATAATCAGTGCTCTAAAAAAAATTTGAAAGCAATGACCAACAACTGTTTCTTTAGTTTGATTTTAAAGATCTAATATACTCACAGTTATGAATAGCAACAGGAAGGGAGTTGTACCAACAGAAACATAATAGTTCAAGGCTTTTCCTCCCAGAGATTCAGGGTGAGTGTCTACTTAAGTAAAGAAGGTACAATTTAGCTTCATAAAACTATATAAAATTGAGATACTTGGATATCGTTTTGCTTCAGTGACAGGAACCAAGAAATTCATTATGTTAGAAGACCCGTCTAGTAGGGAGTTACTTCTCAAAAACTGGCCTTCTAGGCTCTCTCCTGAGAGCTAGCAGAGCTTCCTCCAAGATCCTAAAAATGCACACACTTTTTTATAATTTCCATTTTATAATTTCATGGGGGGACATGATGCATAGTGTCAGTACATTTGCTCACTGCAAGAATATAAAGTTCACTTTGATGCCAAGTCTGAAACGTTCTTTTCCTGTTTCAAACACAGCTACAGAAGGCAGCTCATCAAGAAGCAAAATAATCAGGCTAGTTAAGATGTACAAAATGGAGATTCATGAACTTAGTAGCCACTCGTTCCAGAAAGTATAGGCTATGTTTTCAACTGCTAACAATCTGATCAACTCTATTGCCTTCAAACTCACATTCTCAAATATATTTCTCAAAAAGTGAAAGCTTCTTACTCATTACCTTTAATGAGATGTTTCTTCTTAGAAGCAACTGCTTCCTACTACAATAATCTATAACTCACTGTACATGTGTTACCTTAGGTTAATGATTTCTTTCAAAAGAAATCCCAGTGTGATGAGTAGAGTAGAACTGAGGATGGTTTTTTTGTAGAGTACGGCCAGGGACAGCCACTACAGTTCTGAAGTGACAGGATTTCTCTACGCTAGTACTCAAACTTTGGCCCAGACAGGGACAACTGAACTTGCATTTCCAGCTGTGAGAGTGTTTGTGGTCCTGCTTCTAGATTCTGGTTCAAGATACTGCATTCTTCTAAATCCTCATCCATTTTTCTGAAAGACTTCATAATGCAATTGTTTCATCTTGTGCTTTAGATTCTCATTATTACTCCTACACTAGGTATCCAGTGCAAAATGGAAATGAACAAAGGAAGAAATGAAGCAAAAAAAATCCAACCTGTATGACTCATCATGCAATACATCAAACATAATCTGCATTACTCAGAGAATCTGTTCTACCAAAAAGACAGTCTGCAATTGCCACTTGCAGAAACACAGGCTAATGCGTTATTTTTCCAAAATACTATTTGTTCCTTTTTGCTTTAAGATTGTAGAATAGGTAAATAGTTTCCTCTGGATGTGTTTCTGGCAGGCAAATTTTAAAAAATACCTTGTTCCAAAAATCCTGTGGGCTGAAAACACAGCTGTTCAGATTCACTGATCTAACATCTAACACCAGGGATACTCCTATTGGTGAAGCAGGCTTAAGGGGTAGACAAAATGACAGCTGGTCCATTTCTTCTCTTGCACATAAATCCCATTTAAAATAGGATTAAGATAAATGGAAAACACCTATTGACTGAACAACAAATCCAGCCTAGCAAGGGGATATATATGATTTAAACAATGTAAAATGCTTAAAGTGAGCTTTAAATAGTTCCTTAATAATAATGGTTACTTAAAGAAGAAAGCAATATTTTACAAACCATCTTCAGGTTACTTCAAAATCTGGGGGGTTAGATTAGGGAAACACATGCTAAATACTTTTCTGGTCTGTAAATACATAACATCCCCAAGTAAGATTTTTTAAAAACATTTAAATAATTTGGAGCTTAAAGTTAGGAAAATACTTTAGGTCATAAAAAAAATCAAAGCAATGCAGTTGTATTAATTCTAATTTGAACTTGACCTCATTTCTCCACCCATTGAGAATGGAATCCCATTTATATCAGAGTACAGATTCTGGCCCAAAGCAAACTTCCCTATTTCTGATGTAATCATTTGCTATTTTAAATATTTTTTAAACATTCCAGAGTCCACATATGCACTTAAATTTTAAGATGATCTTTGCAGAAGACAGAGATTAAATAAGTTTGGAGAGGTTTTTTCAAAAATATAATAAGGCAAGCTACACTAACTTATATAAGATTAAACAGAAAGACACTCTCTCTATTGGCTTCTGCAGCAAGAATAAATTTAACTCAGTGGGGTGGCTGAACTTATTCTCAAATTCATAACTTGAACACAAATTCCCATTCAATCTGTCTCTTGATATACCTCAGTACAGTTGCCTTTGAACTTCACATTTGCTTTCATGTGGTAATTTTTTTTAATTTCAGGTGCTGACCAAATGAAGCATATATTAATATTTTTTAAAAAAATCATTGTAGAATAAAACATGGGGTCTTTGCAAGTTTGAACAAAATCTCAGGGTGGATCACAGTATAAACAAAACATTAATGCATTCTTAACTCCAGTATGGAGGAGGACAGTCTGCTTATATATATGGGTGAGTGATGACATACTAGAAGGATGGTAATTGAAATTAAATATTGATTCATATTGAATTATGAGAATGTAACCACCATCAAGCGTTCAGTTCCGTAACATCTTGGAACTTGCTTGCAATGTGCCTGATTTGCCACCAAGATTCAGGTGACTGTACTGACACGTAAAGTAAACCCCCTCACCAAATCCTGCTGAGTTTAGTCATCTCAATGAATTAGCAGGGGGAAAAAAAAAACAACCCATGCTGACTGACTCTCTTGTTGGTGTTCTTACAAACTTAAGTTACATCATACTGATGGTAACAAGGGGATTCCAGATTCGTATTACATCTTTATGCTTTTTGAATTCAGCTTAATCATGCTTAGAATTTTTTCCACAACTGGATTTTACTAGAGGTAGTTCCACTTGTTTTGCAAGTTTCCTAGATTGATTTTGGAAGGTTGACTCCCACACACGTAATTGGAAAGATCAAAATATACAACATCCCTTAGGGAGTATAATGCTGTTTTCAGCAGAAATCCACAGCAAACAACCCTTCAAGTCAGCTGAATGGAAATCCAGTGTGAGAGCCACTGGCATTTTAGACTCATCTTGGTAACACTGAAATGATGATCCTGAAATCCTTACTTAGACAAAGCTTCCCCCGAGTCCTAGATAGCTGACCAGTAATTGCACAGATTAACACTTGCATTCAATGACAGACCTGATTGCTTGAAGTTTATTTTACTTTAGGCTAGCAGTTCTAAGATTCTTCAGCTATGAATACAGTTTCTCTAAAAATTTCCTCTGGGAAACTAAGTTAAAACTGCCATCTCAAATAAACTCCATGCCATCTACCGTGCTAACATCACAACATGTTAAAGCGCACAGGTGAAATAAATTCCTTAAAAAGCAGGAATACTTAATAAGCTTAAAAAAATCTGTTTATCACCAGAAGCATACACAAAGGGAAGAAAGAGAAATAGGAACAGAATACAAGTTTACTTCTACCATGGTCCTGGAAGATTTAGTTTTGGGCATTTAACAGTTAAAGAAGCAATGGCATGCTGAGCACATTAAAACAAAGAGTTGGCAGCTTCTGAAGGAAAAGGGCTTGTGCTCCACTGTTCCAACTTGTCAGTCAACTCATGCCAGCACTCTCCACGTCTGCCTCTTCTACACACCCTCATTACATGTGTCTGTCTGGACTGATCTGCTCATCTGTTCAGGGACTCTCTTCACAAGTCAAAAACTCTGCCTTCTCTCTGCTCTGGAATTGGATCAAATCACCTCAGCTTTTTTTGTAGCCCCACCAGGAGGCTTTTTGCTGATGGTTTCATTCTGTTTTCCTTCACTACTTGTTTGTTTTTGATTTCCAGAATGGAGGAAGCTGAATTGCTGAAAGAAAGATTCCAGGCCATAACAGTAAGTGCTTATAGTTATACCTCCTTATTAAAAAAAAAGGCTTAGAAGTAGCATTGTGTTAATGAGATATTGTGTGCTTTCTGAAGAATGATTTATCCCAGGACAGAAAAAGAAAAAGAGACTTATGTCTGCTTGAAATTGTTCCTCTTTAATTCTGGTTTATAAGCTATTGCTTTAAGACAGCAAAGTTGCCTGTATTGACTTTATTATGGGTTATATTGCACTTTCAAATTAAATTCAAAGCAGTGAAAGTATGCGTGCAAATCAATACTGGACATTCTAAAATACGTATTACTATCGTCACAACCAAATGTTTGCCTGAAGGACAGCAGGTCAAAAGGCAGCTAGAGAATTCCAGAACAAATCAATTTTCCCATTTCACAACAAAACAGAGATGAAAGATTTTTGGGTTTGCACTGCAGCATTAAATACAATTTCTGAATTAGTGATGAACTATTGTAAATATTGCTGTCTGAAAAGTAAAAAAGGACAAGCTTGGATCAAGCAAATTCCTACCTGTCTGTTTTCAGAGGAAAAAAACAACACTGGAGACATTAGAAAACATTTTCATTTTCTCAAGGGAAATCTGATTTAAAAGGTTTAGTGTGTTTTAAAGAGACTACTGAGTTGTTTTTAAAAGTAATAAAGGAACTACTGAGTTATTTTTAAAAGGAATATAACCTGATGTAACAAAAATGGCTGAATCCAAGTCCTCTGATATGATCTCCACTGAAACCTATTCAGTTACAAAATAAACTCAAACATAATTTGGCCCTTTGGGATGAAAGGAAAACTCCAGAAGGCAATCTTTGAAAACAAATAATGACAGCAAAGGTATTTTTCACACTCTTAGCATGGTAGATTAGTTGTGAAACAACCAGTACTGGCTGAATTGAACTGGTGAGCAGAGTTAAAAAATAACTTATTGGAACCAAAATAAATGAGAGAAGGTGTAACTGGAAATCTACAGGACTTGAATAGGATGGACTTTAATTTGGTTGAGTTTTAATTATGACACTTGATAAAAGCCAACAGTCCCATTTATCATATTTACTTGAGATCTGACTCAAGCCCACGATACAGTAAAATTTGAAATGTTTTAGAGTACATTTGTTTGTTTAACCGTAATGGTATTTGAACCAGACTCATAACCTGGACTTTGTCTCTAGTGTATGGGCTCAAAAGAGAAGAAATATTTTGGTGCTCCAGAGAAGTCCAGGCCTGGCAATCTTTTATACTTGCTGGTATCTAGCAGGAGGAATGGGCCAGCACACCTGCCTGATGATTCCATCTATGAATATGCTAGGGTTAGCATCCCTTGGCTGTATCTTTGCCTCCATATGAATACTGGAGAGATATTTTTTTAAGGAACTGTGACAGCTTCCAGTGTCTTGCATTATAGGAAGTCATATTTGGGTTCTGACCATGGCTTCATTCATTACACTTGCTGCATAAAGAAACTATTTTGACCAGTTGAGAGCATTTAAATGAAACACTGAGTGTATTTGTTATAATGCATTGCAGAAATGAAGGAGCCCAAGTAAGGTGAAATTAGCATCAGGTTTAAGAATCTGCAGTACGAGTTGTCTAAAAAAACCCAACATGTCACAATTATGAGTTACTCAGTGGCTCTGGGAAGTTTTGTCCCAAGCAACGTGCCTGAGAATTTCAAGTGCTACCTACAAGATGTATGTTGTAAAGGATCTAACAGAGGATAGCAAGGGGCACTCAGAGCATAAACAACTACACTTGCACTGAAACCCTTCTGTTGTTAAATGCCTGGCTCCTTTACAGCATCCAGTCTCACAGAGCCACTAAGGGTTTTCAAATTCTTTTTTACATCTTCTCTATGTAGCAAAGTAAAAAAGAACACCCTATCATTATTATTTTAAAATTTCAGTGCTCCCATGGCTCTGTCCATCTTAACAAGAGCATAGTAAGAGAAGATTAGAGGACTTCTGACATCAACCAGATTATCTACAAGGGCAGAGTATGATGTTTAGTAGAAGTGTGGATCCCTTAGCTATCTAGGAATAAACATTTATTCCATTAGATGCATAGCCAAAGCTTTGTACAGCAGGACATAATTTGCAGATGAAGCATAGCAGAATACACTGTAGGAAGTGCCCTAACAGGTTTCAAAAATTATTCTGGCAACACAAGGTTCAAAAAGGTTCCTCATACATGTTCCTTAAATTTAGCTTTGGCATTTGACTTTCAGCTTTCTTTGACTAGATATATAAAAGACAATTTCAACCAATTTAATCTGGATAATTGTATAATGGATGTTTATCACCAGTCAGTGAAGTTAAAATATGCTAGAACACCAAAGACAAAAGTAGAAAACTTTAAGAAAAAAAATATTGGCTGTAAAAGAAACATAGACCTCTAACAAAAGGAACAGGCAAAAGTTTCATTACTGAATAGGTTCCTTACTACAGTTATTTTAAAATGCAGTCATTTGTGCCTTTACATTGATTTCTTTCTGCACAGTATTTTTGTGTACCACTTCTCATTTCAGACTGCCCAAACTCTTAGCACACATCTCCACTGGCACAAAAAAGAAAATTTAAATTGACTTAGAATATTTTTTTAATAGCATAGACCAAGTAAAAGTGCATTTTCTGGCTAAGAATCTTATCCAGAACTTTACTAAAGATAAAAAGCAGTTTCCTTAAGAATTGTAGCAATCTGTAAACACAAGCTCTTGTCATTCTTTGCTCATCTAATAATGGGTTGTTTAAAGGCCACTTATACATTAAGATCAGGAATATTTCCTAATTAAGAAGAGATGTGGTGGTCAAAGACCAGATGCTATTTCTCCAAAATCAGGACTGGCTGAGTAAAATCCAGCATAGCACCTCTTGGATAAAGTCTCTGAAAATGGACATGACAGAAATGTTACATACTGTAGGTGATCCTAAACCAGTAGCTTTGTTAGCTGTATTAAAGAGTTGTCCAAACTCAAAACCACTACAGAGGTTAGGGTATCTTGGGGCATCAGCTCTACCTGCTGTTTGGTGTATTAAAGAGGCAGACTAATACCATCGAGGAATAACAGTAACGTACATATGGTGTTTATAGACAGCTATTGCACTTCATAGACTGCAAGAGAGGAGAGATCACTGACATTCATTCACCTACTAAACGCCACCATACCATCAGCTGCTCTTGGCCAGCCCGTAGTCCTGTCCTTGATCTCCACAAGGCTAGGTGGTTTCTTCCTATCCTTCAACAAAGTGTCCCTATAGCCTGCGGCCCCACTACTAATTTCCAGTAAGAGTGAAGTGATTCAGCCAAGCACACTACAGCTCTTCCCGTTTCCAGATCCTGGGAAAACAGTGGAGAACAACTCTCAGCCTTATGCCCAGCACTTCCTTTCTGACTTTCTACACTCCTTACGCATAGCAAGTTTCTCAGTTGGGCTGAAAGGACAAGTCTCTTCTTATGTTTGTGAAGAACTTAACTCCTTCCCAAACCATACTTGTCTGAAAATAGAGTCAGTTAAAAAAGCCTATCAGTAATCTGTTCTAATTGAAAGGAAAGGGGGATTAGCTTCCAGTCAGTGAACACTTCTGCATAGCACAACAGATGATTTCATTTACTTCCCTAAAACATACCAAGAAACAAGTGCAAAAGTTGCCATGTCCAATAACAAGATTTTATAGCATTAAGGCTGACCAAGAGAATAGTCTATTAATATAGCTTGTAAGATTAAAAGTTAGTTTCCTTTGGCATGATTTCTTTCCCACTGGCTGCTGAGGACACAAAGTACCAAATCAGTGTTTGACCTCTTACAGAGGAGCTACAAGGGTACTCCACATGGCAGCAGTTGTCCAAAGACACAAGAGGCTCAAGTGCTGCCAGTGTCCATAGACTGTTGACTCATTTCTTTTTTTCTATAATCTGTAGTGAAAAGGATGAAGGTTGCACTACAGGAGATCAGTACTACTTGATGTTTTTTCTTCCAAAGTGCAACAGCCATGAAAACAGCCTTTACACAGACAAAAGTTGTTTTTTTTAAAAAAAATGAGAGGTATCAACAGCATGTATGAAGCACGCTGTGTTTCTCTGTGTGCATCTTTACCACTATTCGACTAATGAAATAAATTTCTATGTCTTTATTTATTCCTGTTTATTTCAGCTATTAGTCACAAGATACATAAACTCAGAGCTGCATTCACCACCAGTCCAGTTCATTCAGTGATGTATCACAGCTGCACAGTTTAGACCATGCAGACACTTTCCTCTCCTAAATGATGTGTAGGCTGTCTTAGGAATTTTGGTTTAACCTCATTTGGCATGTACGATTATGCTCAAATGTTATTTCTTGTTTTCTCCCCTATCCTTCCCAACAGTAACTTATTTTTAATGCTAAGAACTATGCACTGCTTGAGCGCCATATAACCCTTTAAATAAGGTTTTATTTGCATGGATTGATTTCACTCTACTGAACAACAAATTTTTTTCGCAACAAGTAGTATCTCTAAACAAAGTTTTATTGTTCTCAATTCATAGGACAAAAGAAAACTGCAAGAAGAAATTACACAGAAACGTCTAAAAGTGGAAGAGGAAAAACTGAAACACCAACATTTAAAGGTAAGTAAAGTGTTGGATTTATGTAACTAAAGATAGCCTTAAGTTGTTCAGCATGAATACAGGTTTTGGATTTTGAAATGCAAATCTCCATGCATTTAAGTCGTGCTTTTACTGTCAAATTTTCACAGCCTTTTGGAGTCTTGCCAGGACTGCATTTGACTTTAATAAGCATCACCCTTTGAAAAAAATTACACTCTGGAGCTAATGTTACTTGATCACATTCATGGCATAAAATGAGATCATAACCAGAAATAACTCACAGCTGAAAATTGAGCCTTACATTTCAGACTGGGTGTGTTCATTCCTTAATTCCACTACAACAACCTCCCTTGGTACAGGATGCAGCACAATCATGAGGTCTAATTCCACTTTCTTCAGGAAAAAACCCACCTATTTTTATCTGGCTATAGCATTTTTTCAGCTTGTTTAATGACTCTTTGGTACAATACTGTTTCTTTGTATATTAAAAAAAAAAAGCATAAATGCTACAAATATTGTCCTGAGATATGATCTGGTAAACTCAGGATTACAAAGTCCGAACTACTAAGAAACCAAAATATCCACCTTTGTAGACACTTGAAATAGCATCAATTTCTACCCAACACCACCATTCTTTAGAGGTCTATTGCCATTTGGCAGTACATGCCTTTTAGGGAGAAGAGATAAAATCTATGCTTCTAGAAATATGCAAGACTTGGTATTTTACATACCCTTTTAATTATGTGAGCAGATAAACAGTTTCAAGAAAGATATGTTGAATGCAATACCAGGAGCATGGCATGTCTCCTTGAGCAAATGTGGTAGAAGCATATTTAAAACAGACTCCTCTTCCAAATAGACACCTGACCCTGTGTTTCATCCACCCCCTTCTTTTGTGTCAAGCCAAAAAAAATGAGAAGTCATTATAAACTAGACCACGGGGCCAGGCAAGCCAATGCAAAAGTCACCCATGCTTAGGTTTTATTGGAAGGTAGTGACCATAAGGAGATGCCTGACCAATTGTGTAGTGTCTTGCCTGAAGTAGAGGGAAATACCTTCTCCGAGTTCTGTAACTAATGAGCAGCATTTGTCACAACAGTCACCAACATGTGACTGTCTTCCTCCATCTTAGCACATGGTTACATGGAGTACTGCAATTTATGTTTCAAGTTTCAAGCCTATAAATTCAGAACTACTCTTTTGTCCTTCTTTTAAGAAGGATAAACTGATCTGTTCTAGACAACCCGCTAATCCTCACTACTGCTGTGTGCAGAGTCCTAGGGCAGTTTCCTTACAGACTTAGTACATGCCTTCAGCTAACATTAATAGGTAAAACAGAGTTAAAAAGGTAAGAAAACAAAAACCCACCTTGCACTTATTCTGAACATATTTTATGGAATTTTACAGAAGCTAAAACAACCCTGGAAAAACATTACTGAAATGCTCCTCCTCTGGAAGAGTACGGATGTTGATTTGTTTGCCTGTTATATGAAAAGTCATACAGATATCATACAGATAAGCTTTTAAATTAAAATCAGTCATGCTGCATATGAGGTGAATCAAGGAGCTGTAGAGAAAATTATTCAGTTGGTAAAGAGTGATCAAGCATACACTTAAATATATATAGGTATGTATGGTGTATATATAGGTATCATTAGCTATTTGGAGCACCCAAAACAGAGATGACTACTTCCAGCTGAGTACTAAGACAGTCACCTAGTATCAGATGCAGCATTACTATATGGACATGCTCTGCTTGATGCCTTAGAAACCTTGTACTTCAACAAACACTCATGCTTCAGACAAATTCAGGTATTTCAATGGAGGCAAACAACACAAGAATCTAGTGCAGAAATTGCTTTAAAACAGATTTAGTCTTAAAATATTTAAGCACTTCAGTAAATCTTATCGAGGGTTCATTTCTCTATTGAGTCAGTTTGATTTCATTCAATTATACTCCTACCAGTTGTGCATGGTGAAATCTAGATCTCCTTGACCTATTCAACATAACTCACACCTGCCCCTTAGGAAACTATTGCAAGTTAGTAAATCTCACTGTCATATAGATGTTCCCGTTAGCTGGATATCAGTATCCTGTTCCTCATTTTGTCCTTCATTCCTATTTATAACCTTTGTGTCTATGCCTCAATAGAGCAGCCTTGAAACTCTGTTGTCTAAAGGCTGTTCCCAAACTACGCAATGTGTCATTCTTTCAGAAGCAGCTAATTAAATTAAAAAGATTACATGGCATTTAGTTGGGAGCAGCAGCAAACTATTCTAGGAAAAGGCAAAAATAACACTATTGTATTATGCCTGTATTTAGGGAGTTTGTTTTCTTGGGCCTAACCCTATACATATGTGAAGCTTTTCTTGATTTCAACGGGTGTTATCAGTTTCTGAGGTCTACAGTGCCAGCCCCACCGTAATTCTCACAAGGAATTATAGATTTTTGAAGACAGCAATGCTAGACTAATTCAGTTCCAGCCAGGATTAAAATCTCACTTTCCTAAGAGTCCTAATTACCACTAAAGTCTACACAGCTTAATTGAAAGGGTATTAATAACTGTGTTCCCTCCAACTTGAGAAAACAGTATTTTGTGGTCAATAAGAATCGTGCCAACACCAGACTACATGCACCTATCAGATCAGGTAAAACCATTCTATTAAAATCTGCATTTATTTCATTTGAGCATATGACAAAGCTGCCAGAAGTGCTGCCAAGTGATCCTACAGCCAGAGTCGAGGCTCAGGGAATCAGTCTTGAGCAGCTCTTGTTTCCCACAGATTTCCTAGAATCCAGTATGAGAGAACACTCTCCCACAGGGCTAAGGCAACTGTAAACATTGCTCCTACATGCCACAAAAAAAAACCCAAAACAAACCAACAACAACAAACAAACCCAACCAAAGTACCATGAAGTGCCACACAATTCACAGCAAGCCTGTTTCATCTGTACTTTCTATCATACCATGTATGTCACACATCAAGCAAGTTGAAAATTGCATTTAATTGCAGTCAAGTACTACATGCATCCTCCTCCACTAGTTGGGTCTCAGTAATAACCTCATGTAAAGTATACAATAAACAGAAAAGTGTAGGAAGCAACAGTTCAAGTGACTCAACACACAGGAAGCAGACAGGGATTCCAACAGCTGCTGCAAGCAGCACTGAGGTTAACACAACCTTCTCACCAGTGCTGGGCACCGCTCTGAGGTCTCAAAGCAGCAGAAGTCAAAATCCAATTCAATCTTCATCTACATTCTACAATAAACAAAGACTATATAGGGGGAAAAGAATGCAAAAACCTAACACAGAAATCAGACAGCTCAAGGAATCTAAATTACAAACAGAATATTCATAACCTTACACACATGTTTTTTTTCCCTGTTGGAAGAGTTTTTCAAAGGAGCCCTGACCCAGACTTCTTCCCCAAGGTAGCAACTGGATTTTTATTCCCGAGTTAGACTACAAGGAGTAAAACAATTGCAAGAAAGTTTGCCTGGTTTATAGCCTCTAGCCTACAAATATGAACTTATCTCCATTAATATTTTCTTTTTACACCAGGAATATTTTGGAGAGTTCTGATGACTTTCAGATGCCACCTTTCATACTGTAAAGCAGCTTTAGGAAGCAATCAATGCACACAGCCAAATTTTACAGTTTGAAAACAGATGAGAGATCCATTTACCTGTACACATGCAATACACACATTATAAGCCACTACTGTACAGAAAGAACTCCACAGGCACTAAACAGATCAGGACTTAAATATGTAAGACCTGGACTGCCCCTGTAACAGCAGTTCTTAATATGTAGCTGGTCTGCTGAAACACAACCAGACATCAGCAACCCATGCTCCACCTTTCCAGTCCCACTCTTACTCCAGACATCCTCATCAGATGAAACGCGAGTTCACTACCATAATTACTCAAGTTCCTGGTAAACTCCACAGAAAGCATTGCATCACTAACTCCCTAGAGATCTCTTCCCCTCCATGCAATGTTTCTTACATAAACTTTTCAACATGACCCCAGAAATCAGGGTTATTGAAATAAAAGTATAGTTCTTCTGACTGGGGTATTTTGTATGAGTCCGTAATCCACATGCTTTGATACAACTGTTTTGCTTTATTAAGGACAAACACATCACTGCATCCACTTACAAATATTAATGTGTTACAGGTAGCAACTGACATCCTCTATGTATTTGTTGGGTGGACTAATAAAATGGGACATTGTTCTTAACTAGTTTGTTTTTAAGTCAATCTCTCTTTTTTTTTTCTTTAATATTTCTCTTTCAGTGGCACTCATTGCTGTCAGGTTACCTTATGCACAAGAATGTGGATCACACCTAAGGCATCAAGACAAATATTGTATATGACTGAATAACCTAACTTTCAAACTACACTTATTTGTCTATATTTTTCCCTATCAGAAAAAGGCCTTGAGAGAAAAATGGCTCTTGGATGGTCTCAGTTCTCTAACTCCAAAAGAGCAAGAAGAAATGCAAAAGCAGAATCAGGAGGACCAACAACGGACTCATGAGCTGGAACAAGACATTCTCAGGTAGGGTTGTACCCCTGCCCTTCTGTCTGGATTAAAATGGTCCCTTCTTAAAAGTCCTATCTTATTCTGTAAAAGATTAAATTTTCAGCAAGGGCTAAACATATGCAGTTTAATACACACAGCAAAACAGTCTGTTATATTTTCTAGTCAGCTAGAATTATAGCATACACAATGCAAGCTTCCATACTGTGAATTTTATCAAACTGCACAATATCTTGCAGAGTATTTGTTTCTCTAGTTCCAGATATCCCTTTCATGCTGTACTCAATAGATGTAAGCCACAGTATATGGGGTTTGCTCTTTGAGTAAAAGCTGGAGTTTTAACAGAGATCTCCTTCATGTCATTTACATGTCTCACAGGGTTTGGAGCTCCGTTGTATTGTCCTAAATTTGTCATCAGCTCTGTGGCCTTAATTGTTATTTCCTCAGAGACCAAAACTAAGCACACATAGTAAGCTTTACTTCTCTGAATATAGCCATATGAACTTTTTTTCTAGCACAGCTAGAATTTATTGCTATTACAAGTAGTAAGACTGTAATCCAACTGGAGCTTCAAACCTGATTTGAAGGAATTAAATTAAATTAATTTAGGAATTAAAACTCCTTTAATTCATGTAGGTAAATTAGTGTCACAAAGGAATATTCCCTCTGCTTTCATTCTAGATTGGATCCAAAAGTCGACAAGAGGTTATAAATTTTAAAGTTTATCTGAATTAGGAGCTTCTAGGTCTTTTAAAAGATGCTCATAGGCACTTACAGGAAGATTTCTAAATGCATTTGTGCTTTAAGGAATGAGAAATGAATGTGCCAAACCCATCATTTGTCTCCGATTGCTTTCTTAAATCACAACATGGATCCTGGAGCAACATCTCAGTCCATCTCTATTTTTTTATAAGTACTAGAACTAGGTGCAAATACACTGTGAATAGGAAGACTGCACATTTACTACTGCATCACATGACCGAGAGCACACATATTGTAACAAACAAGGTGAAGGTTTCTCAGCTCATTCACTTGAGGTATGCCGGAGCCTGTAACACCCTAGCTATAGAAATGTGCCTGTTACCTTTCCATTGGAATTTTTGCCAGAGGCTTGGTTAACATTCAGCATGCACAAAAAATCCATTTTAGAATTCCTTTCCTACACAGGTGGGATGGAGGGACAACAGGTTTGGTTTGTCGTGTTGTTTTTTGTTTAGTTTGGTTTTCAATGGTTTCTCTTTATATGCCTGTATTTAAGAGAAATGTATTAGGTATGATTTTTTTCTGACAGTTCCAGATTGAGTTAATTACAAGCACAAGTGATGTTTGTATATCCAGATGGCTGATATTCCGACCATAAGCCAGCAATTTAAATGCTGATGAAAATGAAATGAAACAAGTTTACTTGCAACTGTAAATACTACAGAAAAAAAATATGCAATAAATATTTGATTGTAGTTGCTGGCCTTTCTCCTCTTATTAAAAATATTGTTCTTTTTCCAGGAATATTTGTTTTACTACTCTTGCTTAACAAAACCTGTGAATGGTTCCTCTTTTATTTTTATATATGCTGGTCTTTCACAGCAATTAATTTTTTTTTCAGGGTGAACTATGTATTTCTACAGCCATTTGTTGTTAATACCAGTGTTGCCAACTAACTTTTCCTGTGTGTGATCTTCTCCTGGGAAGCTCCACCAAATTGCTTCCTCTGTTCCTCCCTACTTCTTGATGTACATCTAAAATACTTCACATTTATTTGTAGTGAAATGAATCTGACAAATTACATCAGGATAAAATGAAAATATTAACTGACAAAGAAAGTATAAAAAAATGACAGTCTTCACTCCTAAAACAACAGCTTCATGGGTATAATGCATCCTAGAAATTAAAAACAGTACAGAAATGCTCCTAATTGCGTTCCTGAGGCACCCTGACTTAAGGGGACTTAATTCACAATTGCTGAAGTTCTAAAGACAGTTTAGAGGTTTGTAAGGCCTTGATACCAAAAGAAATATTTTCATTAGTGATATACTTACTCTTATAAACAAACAACCTACACACCTTAAGAGTCTTTGGCAGCTTTTATCTTTATGGTACCAAGAGGACTCAGACAAGGACATTTGATGGAGGCAGAAGAACATACCTCAAGTCATGTACGAACTTCCCTCTGAACTAGGAATTTAAACAGGTTTATTCACATCAAACATCTTTTGATATGAATTATACTTCCTACCACTCCACAATAGCTGACTAGCAAAGGCCTTACAACAACTGAGTTTCAAACCAGCCAGCAGCAATACAGAAACCTGGTGATAAAGAGTTCAGTATGAACAAAGTCCATCAAAAACAGTAAATACACACCATGCAGTATTCACACAGTGGTTTTGCTATGTCATAGATAGCACACAAGCTAACAAAAGCTTGCTTGACTACATATATGTGAAGTCACACCTTTAACATGCCCTGTAAATCAAAGATTGCTAAACTGATGATGTAGACACATCATGCAGTAGCAGTAAGATACATTGAGAAGCTCAGTAGAATTCTTTCTTCTGGGCATCTGATTATTAAACTTCACTTGATTCAGATAAATTCTGTCCATGTTGCTGACTAGTCTGCGTGGGTTTTATCTTCAGTTAAAAAAATCTGAATCAGTTTAAAGACTTTTTGAATACCCTTATACCAGTCTTTGTTTCTTTCTGCTGAGAGGACAATTGCAATTGTAGGTAGATTATTTGCAGTAGTGGCACAGGCCTTTCCATCACCATCCTAAATGTGTCTGTTTTGAAACATTCTTTACTTGAGTGTCAAACAGAGCTAGTGTGTATCTGCTAATCATTTTGGACTTGAGTAATTTTTGATAAAAGGAAGAGTTCCATACTTTGTATCAACAACAAAACAGTGAAGAACAAGTGGCCTAACCACCTTGCAGACAAACAGCCGAACACACTGGTTACAGACAAAAACAGTATTTACATTATCTGTCCTATTCACCCTCTTTACATGTTAGAAGTTTCAGTGAACATGTCTTGGTCAGTGCACAAGCTGAATGAAGAATTAGAAGTCCTATTTTCTCATTTAATTTTCAGCAAGTAGCACTCATTCTTGATGGAATTAGTTGCTAAACAACATACTTACAAATGCACAAACAACATCACAGTTAACTAAGGTCTATTCAATGGTTTGTAATGTGATACACGAAGGCAGGCTAAGGCTAGGTAGACTCCAGAGCTGCTAAAGCATTTGACTCACCTCAAAACATGTGAGGACTTGCTAGACTGCCTTTTCCTCTCAGTCCAGTATTCTCTAGGGTGTTATCCTCCTATCTGCTTTTCATTCTTAAACTATTTCTTTTTCTTCTGGAGTGGCAGTAGTGCCAATACCAGCTGATGGCCAGCAGCAGTCAGGTAAACTCTGTAGAATTTCTTAATTCAGCTACTACTTTGGCAGAGAAACCTCTAATTGAATATCTTGGCTTCTGAGGTTCCTTCTTTCATCCACACCTCCATACTACTTATTTTCCCCTCTCAAATAACAAAAACAACTCAAGGACAGAAAGGCAAATATCCAAAAGATTGATTTAATACAGTAGCTATGCCATTCTTCCATTTCTATACAAAGCACGGGAACACTGTCAAAAGACAGTTTCTCATAATTGCTAGTTTTGTTGTTAGACCCTTTCGAGACAAACACAAACTGTGATGTAACTTCATAAAAACATAGTTGATTTTGAAGTCTGTAAAGATTTAGACACACCAGAAAGATTCTGGCCTAACTTTTCAACTGCACAAATTCAAAAGGACTTCAATTTCTTTTAATTACACAGATTGCATCTTTTAAAAGTTTCCTTTCAACAAATTCCTGCATGCACACTTACATCATCTGAAATAGGACCATAAAAATCTATATCTAAGTATGAGTGCAAGAGAGATACTTAAGGTCTAGATACAATTCCCATTACACGGGTATGAGAATTTTTCTCTAACCCCACTGAGCACTGAATCAGTCCTCTTAATTACCATATGAAGTGGGTGTCAGGATGGGTGCGACAGCATATATAAACTTAAATAATATGTTTCTTGATCTCCCAGATAACTACATGGGGTTTGTCATCTTTGATTTATTTGGGGTTGTGTTTTCTACCTCTCTCCCCACTTCCCCCCCACCCCTTTTTTTTAATACCTTTCCAGATTTTTTTGTCCTCTTCTTCCACCTTTGTGTCTAGAAGTGTTTAAAGTCCAGACTGAAATAAACCCATAGTAAAGGTTAATGATTCTTCAGTTCATCATGCTTCTGTGAGCTTTAAATTATTAATTTTCACATTATGATAATACTGCAATCAAGTCTCACGTAAAAATACAACATTTCAATGTATTAAACAAATACTGCTCTGTAGTAAGTCCAGAAATATGGCACATGGTCATTGCATTAATTTCTTTATAACCCTCCAGGAACATTCATCCCCCTCATTATAAAATTTTAGCACTATAATCAGTACCCTTGAGCAGGTTTCTGAGGGCATCTTTCAGAGCTCAGGTCCAAAGTGTTAACTGGTTTTAAACATTTTTTAGCTTTTACTTTCATCCTGAAGGCATTTTTTTTCACGTCTCAGTTCCGCAGTCTGTAATACCTTTGTGTTTCAAAGAAGAGGATATTCTCACCAACAGATAAAAGTTCACATGGTATCGAGTTATTGTAGCTCTACAAATCTGAGTTTAAACAGGGCAAGAGAGACAGTGTTATCCAGACTCCTCAAGCAGTCACACAGAAGGAGATAAATAACGTTTCTCTGCCAGCCTGCATTCAATTTTTGTGGTCTGCTTACTTCAAAGGGAGGACAGGTTTCTATTATTAATGTTGCCTTTAGTGTAATATTGTGGATCCTATCGAAGGTTATGAAATTTGCTTTTGTTTTTTTCCTTCAAAAATGTTCTTCCAAAAATTAACCCAAAAAGAAGAAGCTAGATAAACCAGAAGACCAAAGCTATTTGGCACACACCTACAGCATGAGAAAACCAGTTCAAGTTCCTGTTCAGTTAAATCTGGACTTGATTCTTGATCTTTATGGAATAGTGACTTGGCGACCAGGATAATAAGGCAAATTTCTATCTAAAACCCAACAAATATGCACAGATACAGAAAGGAACATTCTTGACTAGAAAAAGGAAAAAAATAGGATATGGGTCACCTGCTTAAGCCCCTGCCTTAATCACCAGAGAATTTGGCTGAGATACTTTACCTTTGAGATGTGCTTTAACTGGGAATAGCTTTCTCTCTCTCTGTGATATATAGAGATTGGATATTTTAACTTGGACCTTTCTGTCAAGCATCTTAACGCTAAAAAAATGAAAACCCTAATTAGGAAAAAGGTGCCTTAAACATTGTACTCAGCTTTAACATAAAAAAACCCATGTAACATAGATTTAACACATAACAAAAAGAGGCAGTAAAGGGAGCTGTGACTCCTTTTAAATAATGTACAAACCTACAGAAGTTGATATCCCAAAAGAAATTTTGAGTGCTAAGCTTCAATCCCCTTTTACATAACAATAAGGGTTTTTTAGGAAAATAGCTAGCTCGTTAGCCAAGTTTTAACTAGCAGAATACTTCTGGTTTGCACTGCTAAAATCTGCAGAGAAGTCAATTACTGAGTGTCCTGCTGTCTTAGAGAATATCCAAAGTTAGTATATTTGGTATTCATAAGAGGCAGGCTTGTAGTCCTTGTAGTCTAGTCAAAGCTCGCGCTGACTAGACCTGGGTACAATCAAGGCTCTTCCTCTAATAAACAGACACTTAAAAAGTTGTTTTCTTGTTGGAAATCTCACCTAATTTCCATCTTGTAAAGTGATTGCTATTAGCACCTGATGTGACACATATCACACCTTCGTGAACCACCCACTTTCCTCTTGCAAATTCATTCGTAATACTTGTGAGGATATTGGGCAAACACTGCAAACATTAACTTTCCCAGATGCTTGTCCTAGGTGCATTGAACCAGTGTGTCTTACATGACTGCTGTTCTGCTGAAAAGGATAAGTTTTCCAGAAACAAGATTTTAGCACTTTTCCCAGAGAATTAAGAACAAAAAAATGCCAATGAGTGACTAAGAAGAACAAACGTAGGTCTCAAAAACCTTAGTCACAGCCCCAAAAGGAGCCCTTAAAACTTACTAGTACTTTTAAGTCTGTAGCTACACAAGATCTGGTCTAGTCTATCAGGAATGCTTACAATAGCATCCCACACCACAGTCATGCAGTATCTTGCATTTTTAATCAAAATTTTTTTCTCCCCTGAAGATTTAAGCTTTAAGTTGTCAGTCAAGCACTGTTATACCTGTTTTACCAAAGCAAAGAATTTTCAAGTCCCAGAACCCACATTCACACATGCAAAACCATAGAGAACTGTCCTGGCATCTTGGAGCTGAACATACACGCACCCCTCCCCCTCAGAAAGCCCCTTCATCATCCTGGGTGTTTGTAAATTCTTCATTCTCATTCCCAGACAGACTGGAAAACAGCAGATCTTCAACCTTTAGTCTCTTGAGCATCCTCCCACTATGAAGGTTGCTTAGTTTTCAAAATCCACACAATTAAAAAGTTATCAATTCATAAAAGTAGCCTGCAAAGCAAATCACTTGTGATTTCTAGCTGTATTAATTTAATATTATAAAATTAGCTGTTTTATTTACAAACAGTACTTGCAAATTCCATATATTATTTTACAAAAAATATGATACCCTCAGAAATACAAATGCAATTTGATTTCCATTGATAGAGGCGGTTCTTCTGGAATTGTACCTTCCAGTTATAGATTGACTAGAACTTCCCTCCACAGGGGATCCTCCTGAATACAATTAGGCTACATGTATATTTAAATATAGCATATGAGGTGATGTACTCTAGCCCTTTAAATACTACTAGTTACAATAACATTCTTCTGACTTTCTTACAACAAAAGAATTTGCTTCATTTCATCATGTGTACAAGTACACATGCAAAATTAAGAGGCACAAAGTCATAACACTAGTGTCTATTAGATTCCTACATCTTATTTACAAGGGAATAATCACATTTCTTGAGACAATGTAGGAGAGAAAATGTGCTTAGAGATGAGAAAATGCTGTGAAGACCTATATGACTTACCTCTTCACTCCTGAAAAATACGTTAATTTCATCCACTGTTTTCAACATACACTTGGAATCTACAGCAGGTACATTTAATAAAAAAAAGGAGAATACTATTTCACAGTACTTTCCTGATGCATGTGAAATTATAAGCTAATCTCATATTAGAGCAGGGTAAGTAGAACCAGGCCCACTAATGTCCATATTCACAATGTATTGAATCTGCAATACTGTTCTCTGCCTGGTATTAAATCAAAGGAAATTGTGATTGCAGACTGGAGAAGGAAATTGAGGCTCTGGAAAGAGAGGAAATGGAGGTCTCAGCTAAGGAAGCAGCAATTTTAAAGAAACTTAAGTCTGTTGAGAAAACAACAGAAGACATAATAAAGGTTAGTGACAAATAAGTCCAGAAGTGGACTTCATTACTTTTTCAGCATAATAACCGGGGAAAGGGAAACTAGCTGTAAGTGGTCATGAGTTTTGTCTAAAATGATGGTAGTTCAAATACAAGAGGGGTCAAGATGTTATATTGTTCAAGTGCCCAAATGTCTGTTTGCTTTTTTATGGGGGTGGGGGAGCAATTGCTATAATTACTCATCTATAGCACATCTCAAAAAAATAGTACCAACACCAACCAGCAACTTTGTACCTCAGGCAGAGACAGACATAACAGGAACAGAGCAAGCAGAGGCTGGCATATTCATACTCCTTCAGGTGATGTGCCCAGCTAAACTGCATCGTACTTTCCCCCAGGACCCCGAGAGGTTATAGCAAAACATGACAATATTATCCATCATTAGTCTTTGTCAAAAGATATTTTAAAATAATCTTAAACCACCTCAAAAATAGTGATTCTCCAGTTTTTCTTATACACGCACCGTCTCTCTTTCTCTGAAGAACCTCAGGGAGATAAGCATAACTGGAAAGCCAAAGCAGAGCCTTTGAAAATCTTTGAAGCAAACCAGCTTGGGCCACAGTGTGAGGCTGTGTCACTAATTAACACTTTGTAATGTCTTGTCCTTCCCTGTGTGACTTAGAACCACACTCGCAAAAAAGAGAAGAAAAATTAAGCTTTCTCCCTCACCATGCTCCAGCTGAGCAGGTTTCACTTTCAGCCCTTTCTCTGCATGAAGCGGTGAACACAAAAATTTACAACTATTAGGTAAAGCAAAGCACTGCCTAGTTAACATCTTAAAATTGACTAATTACATTTATTGTTAATGGTTCTTTTTCCTAGTCTGTGAAGACTGAAAAAGCAGGAGCTGAAAAAGGTACGTTTAGTCAAAAAAATATTTTTTAAAAGGTTCTTGTAGAAGTTTCTGAAAACATACTAAATACTTTGTGGTGGTTCTTTATTCAGAGGCAGCAGACTACATATACACCAGCATACCTGACCTTCCAAAGTCTTTCAGGCCTTTCACACTGAAAAATACAGCACATGCAGCCAACGATGATGAAGAAAAGAGAAAAGGTACTGCTTGTTAGTAACTCCAACGGGTGTTAATGTGTGTAAAGACTTCCTATAAATTTAATCTAATACACTTCAAAGGGAAGAATAAACATTACAGATATGAGAAAATGTTCTTATCATTTAAGTTGTTTTATGTTATTAGTGAGGTCATCAAAACTGAGAGGTGGGACATTGGTGTAAGGTACATACCACTGAGAATAAGAATCAAGTGTTTTCAATATTGACTTCAAGTTTTGACAGGATGGAAGGGGCATTCCATATGCAAATCCAATATATTGGTTATGTATGTGACAATTTCACATATTTAATAATTCATTCTTACAGTCATTCTCTGTCACTCCCAGAACTCTCCCATAATATTTCCTGCAGCTGCTGCATTACCAGTTTAAGTACTTGTTTATTTCAACAGCATTGTTTGCCATGGAAATTAAAGTTGAAAAAGACATGAAGACAGGAGAAAACACAGTGTTATCGACAATACCTCTTCCCTCAAAGGAGTTTAAAGAGACAGGAATTAAAGTCTATGATGATGGCAGGAAGTCAGTCTATGCAGTGTCCTCAAATGGCAGCACAACACAAAATGGGATGGATGAACTTGCTCCTGTTGAGGTGGAGGACCTGCTACGGCAGGCAACTGAAAAAAATTCCCAGTCTCCCACAGAGTATCATGAGCCTGTGTTTGCAAACAAATTCTGCAGGCCGGTTACTCCTCAGAAAGACAAATTAGTCCCTGGACCTAAACTGGAAGACACTCAGAGAAGAGAGATGAATGGATTTAGCAATCATCAGACAGAATTCTCCTCTAAAACAGAGCTCTTTATGCAGCAACATAAAGAGAATGGGCTTCATCTTCCAAAGGTAACACAGCTGAAGTCTCCCTCTCCAGTGCTTTCCCTTTCAGAGAAGAAAGTGCGCTCTGGTCCTGAGAACAGGGTGATACATAATGAAGAAAGAAAAGCTGCACATGAGGAATTAAAACCTTACCAGAATACAAAAGAAATACGTAATGAGACAAAGTTTTTAAGTCCCTGCCATGTTAATGAAACATCCACTGCACCTCAAGATGAGGAAGATGTCCAAGACAGTGTTGTCCAAGCTGTACCATGTTACGTGGATGATTCTGAACCAGTAACAATGATTTTCATGGGTTATCAGCGTGTTGATGATGACGATGCGGAAGCAGACCAAAAGTTGTCACAATACGATGGTGTTATCCGTGCAGAATTAGTTATCATTGATGATGATGATGAAGATGACAGCAAATCTGAGAAACCAGCATATCATCCCATAGGCCATTATAGTCAGGTTTATCAGCCATCAAGCAGGAAAATCACAGAAGTTCCACAGACAAACCCTGTGAGCAGTCTGGGCACAAGCCTGAACAAGGTACCCCACAAAAATTCCATCTCCCTGCAAGAACAAGAGGAATGCTTAAGCTCACCAACACACCGTGCTCATCTTCACAGTCAGGTATCTGGAGATGGTACCGAAGATCCCTCACTAACAGGTAACAGAAAAGGAAAATCTCATCACTGCTGTTCACTCATGTAGGAAACCAATACTGCTTTTATCTGCTAGCAACTGTTTCACTTTACTATTTGGGTTGTTTTCATGGACTAATATGCAATTACTAATAATTTCTTTGGTTTTTTCTGTTAACAAATGCCAATCTGCATTTTGGTACTGCTGAATTATTTCACCTTTAGCAATGCACTAGTTACCATGTCAAAATTTGGAAAATAAACTATCTCAGAAAAGCCATTTCTGTAACTTTCAAAGATTAAAAGTGGTTCTCCTTCAAGAGAATTAAAAGTTCTATTAATGCTACTTCAATTAGCAGAATTAGTTTTCATTTCTACCAGGTAACTAACAGCATTGCTTAACACTCTCCTCATTGGAATGTTTTTGTGCCTATCTACATTCTAACTTCTTCCTAGATAATCCAAATTGCTCCTTAAAGACTGTTTAATAACCAGCTTTACTTTGTATTTCTGGAATCAGCATTGCCAACCTTGCCTTGACAATGTTTATGCAAGTTAACTTATTTTGTTAACCTGAGTTAGACATTTTTATAGCCTCTGAAAGAAAATGAAACAGTTTTCATCACTAGATGTGGTTAGTCCATAGTGTTATTTTTTAACACTTTTATATTCTATTAATACTCAAGGTGTCTATTTCCTACTATGAAGTTTTTACTATAAAGGTTAAGAGAACAATTGCAAGATCTTCCAGAAACACAGAAAGCTCTTCTTTATGATTACGTTGCACTTTAACACATAGAATTGAATTGTATTTAGATATATTTACAGAGCAGCAGATTTCAGACAGTAGTCACATTGCACTTCAAGGAAAGAATACTGTGCTGAAATTACAGGAAGATTAAGGATCCTGATCACACATGCTCGCCCTCCTGCTCCTCTTCCAGCTTATATTCTGAGTATTTTTGCAATTTGGTAGCAAAAGCTTAAGTTTGAGTCCTGCCTAAAGCTGCATTGGCAGTCCAGCATTTCTTTACAATGCAAGTAAAGCCAGGAGAGAGGATGGTCACTGGATCACATAGAGAGTTTCAAGTATTCTTGCATCAGTATGCACTGATTGGGAAGAGCTGTTCAGTAAGAAAAGCTCTGTTTATAGGAATATCAACCTTGTGCAGTCACACACACAACAGCCCAAAATATTCCAGCAGTGCTGCTCAGCCCTTCTGCTCAATGAGGCCACTGCACTTTTCTATCACTTGACAGGACCTTTGCTTCTCTCAAGCACTAATCCTGCCATTCATGCACTCCTTGTGTCCTCCAGGACCAAAGGCCAGCAACTGAAAGCAGAAGTAGCTGGTACAGGCAAGACAAACCACTCCAGCAACTGCTCCAGCCCATTATATTTTGGGGATAGTCCCCTAACTCCCCCATCACATAGGTACAGGTGTATAACAGAAGTGACCCTCACCCACCTACCAGCTGGTTGCTATGAAACTATTCATTCATCCTAGAGCCCACTGCATGGGTGCTCCTGAACAGATCCTGGAAAAGAGGTTTCCAAGAACTAACTAGGAGCTGGCTGTACCATTCAGGTGGGCTTTACACATGCCATGAGATGTTAGCTGAGCACCTTTATCTGTAACAATCTTTGTGTATTTTTGTCTCCTGAAAGAAGCATCTGAAACATTTTTCCCTGGCACTCGAGACATTCTCCAAACAATCTGGGCTCTCTCTCTTACGAGGTTAGTGGAAAACAAACACAGACTTTCAAGGAAGGAAGATAAGTGTAAACCTAGCAAAGACATTGGAGAATCTGTTCTGTTAATCTGTATTTGGCCTTACCCATTTACTTACAAAGTATTCTACCAAGGAGAAAATAGCCAATTAAGAAAAAAATGGTCCAAAACAAATTAGCAACAGTTTGACAACTGCCTCAAAAATACACCCCTACAGTCAGCACTGCATCCAAGCAAGTGTGCTAAGCTCCCAGCAGAATTTGGAACTAAGCCATATTCCTCTTTACTCCTCCACCTATTTATTGCCACTCCCTGGGACATTTTGATCAGTGGAATAAGCCAGGAAGTGACTCAATTTTTCCCAATCAGTCCTGTAATCCTACTGTGGCTTCTAAAAAGTGAAACAAAACCAGGAAAGTCTCTTAAATCTAGAACAATGTGTTGCACAGGGCTGTTTCTTAGGAAAATAAACTTTTTCAAAGCAGCCACTGATGCCCAGCCTAGCAGGTTCACCCAAAACACCACCAGTGAAAAGAAGGGAGTCAAAGTTATTTTTGGTACCACTACTAAAACAGCAAACTGTAAAATGGAAAAAATAAACCTCTCTGAAAGTAAAGCTTTGGAAGGCAATTGCAGCATTTGAAAACTAAGCAAGCATTGAGGACTCTCTGAAAGAGAATAGAAAGCAAGGTAGAGCAGGGCAGACCAGGGAGACAGTCCCTCCTATAACAATTTTGGTTTGAGAAAGAAATGAGTCTTTAGAGCAAGTTACTGAAAAAGTTAGCTATGGCCATGGACAACCAGGAAGCAGAGTAATTGTTCCATGTGCCAATCTATATAGAGAAATATCAGAATTTGGAGATTTCAGCATGCCCCCAAACTGACAAATGTAGGACATACCTCTTTCCATATGGGAGCAATTTTCCCTTCCCCATGAGCTTGGTGGGGGGCCAGTATCTCAGAATATGTGTCCTCAGAAAAACCATATTGAGAGAAGGATGTCAATACTATATTAGGACATTGGTGTTTTGCATTATTAGAGCTTATTTTCTTCTTTAAATTTCAGTCAAATGAATTAGCATGCAAATGTTTTGGAGATCCAATATTCATTAGGGAAATTAAAACTCCTTGGGGGGGGAACAAAGGCTAGACATAGTGAAATGAATAAGGAAAAGAAAAAGTAAAGCTCAATAGCCAGTAAAACCTACTGACAGTGTGGAACAGGCTCTCATGAGACATTAAGGTCCAAGCCTTTTGGTAGGTAGCTAGTCCAGATACTCTAATTTTTTTCCTTACCACTGGAACCTGTGCAACCTTCAAAAAACACAACCGAGACTTCACTGTATTTGCATAGAAGAAAGCAATCTACAACAAAACTTTTTAATAGAGAAAGATTCATGCATGCCATCTGTTTGTGTAATGCATAGAGCAAGACAAAAACAGACTATTGGCTATAAGTGAAGCATCAGATGGATTGTTCTCTCAAAGCACAACCAGGACTCGAATCCTCTCGAATTCCTTGGTCTGCAAAGAGTAACAGGGTCTTAGTAAGAGCTAAGCTTAACATCAGTGGCCCTATGATAAAGTTACACTCAGATGCTTCTGATCTGCAACAACTTCAGCATTCAAAACATAACTCAAGTTGGACATTTGCTGACATGCATAAATCAAGTAAACAGCTACTTTGACCCCCTCTCTCTCACTACAGAGACATATGCAGGATGAAGGAACAAGACATGCTATTTTAGGTGACTCTTCAAACTAACAGGTCAGAGAGCTAGAGAGTATTCCCACTGCATTCTCAGATCAACTACATGGTGGGGAGAGGCACTTACATATCTAACAGCAGCATTATATTGCTGTTCTAAAAATAACCTTAACATTTAATCATCTGCCCTGCACTGTCACTTTCAAACTAACCGTTATACCCACTTACAGACAATAGCCATACTGATGTTTATACAGATACTAAATTACTCCATCAGACTTAAATCAGGAATATGACTAACTCCCACTCTGACTCACTACACTCCGAAGAGAGGAAAGTTTCCTGTGAACATCAACACAAAAGAAAGGCTTCCAAACAGTTACAGCTCCCACTGAGGAGTTTAGTTTAAACAAAGGGTTTGTTTAATTATTCACGTATCCTTTTAATCTATCAGCATCTAGTCAAGGACAATACCATCTGTCTGCAATGCCTTAGTGAAGGTAAGAGCGACGAAACAGTTAGAAAAGAGTTGTGTTAATGTTCAAAGATTGATAATGGAGTAATTTCTTGTTGCTTTATTGCAAAATTACCAGAACTAATGCCTTCTACTGATTTCTTTCTACAACACTCAAACAATGCTTATTCTGATGGATTAACCACCTGAGGTATGTGTATTCTTCATCTTTTTAAATAAGGGGATTTAGCACCAGAAATAGAAACTTAGTCTTAAAATGCAATGGCTTTGTTTGTTTTCTTTTTTCAGCTCTGAGGATGAGAATGGCAAAGCTGGGGAAAAAGGTGATTTAACAACTGTAACGACATGGAATTAAAATTTACGACTCAAAGCAGAATAAAGCTAAGAAGAGTTTCTTCAACACACCTTTTTTGGATCACAATGCTTGTTTTGCTCCTCTGCTTTATGCATCTGGGTTATTTTGCCCTCTGCATAATCCAATGGACTTTAACAGACTTACAGATTTGACCAACTGCCACATACACACAAATTACATCCTGGATTTTGCTGAAGTAGTGGAAAATTACCTAAGACCATAAATGCAGTGTATATCCAAGTATGAAGACATGTGCGTACCTGTTCCCACAATCAGGTATATGCTGTTGCTATATACACAGAGCAGGTAAACACCCATCTCCACGGAACTTCACAGGACCTTGTGCTACTTCAAAGTGCACCAATCCACCCGATTTTGATTGAAAATGCCGTCCCAGCATTTTTCTGGTAAAAGTGTTAGTTAATAAAAAACTAAACACGAGAGATAGGAGCAGGAAGAAATATAAATATAAAACCTTGGCCAAAATTTAAAGCATTCCTTTTTAAGTGAGAGCAAAACAAACAAAAAAATAGTAGAGTCCGTATTTAAACATTTAGCCATCTTCTAGAGCTCCACAGTTCACCCACCCTTCTGTTTTACATGTCAGTATAGCCATCCTCAGACCCTGCTCCCTTCCCCATGCCACATAGATGCTGCCCACCCATAACCTCACAGATCGACCCTGTGCATAGCACTAGGAATAGCCTGACCTCCACAGCATGGTTTCACCTCCTAGCTTGCTACAGAAAGCTCTGCTTTTCCAGGGAACTGGATGCCAGACAGGCAGTGCCTGTCCATCAAAAAAAAAAAAATACTGCTTAGTACACAGGTTTCATTTGGTTGGGGAAGCTAAAATTAGTGCAAACCTCCCATCAGAAATACTGACTTGCCAATAGCTTGTCCTGCAGCTGCAATAAAAGGTCTGTTATAGGTGCAGCCACTGCTGGGCACAGCTCTCCAGCAAGGTCCAAGGAACAGGTTAATTCTTTCCACATGAGAGAAGAGCTAAGGGCCCTAAAAGCAGTCATAAGGTACAATTACACCCAGAACAATCACATACAAGTCACATTTTTCCAGTATATAGTTCTCGGGGGGGGAAAGTGCCTCATAACACTACATCCTTATATTCAAATCAGTATGATAGCTTTATTTTCCTAGCTCTTAGCCTGGTTTGAATTACTAAACAGATAAAGCTCAGGTTGTGTTATTCTAGTATAGCTGACTCAAATTATGCACCAGCAAAAAACCAACTAACTTTTTTGCTGGTCTTCCTTGTTTCAAAGCAGGAAACTGAAGCTGCTACCTCATACTGAGGCACAATAGTAGTAATCAGCTGACTTGTAGCCTCTAAACACTTGGTGGTTCCCAGCCTGAAGTAGGTAATAACCTCAAATTTCAGGACTTGTCAGAGATGGCTACCTGGCAAGTGGAAGAGTAAATAAGAACAAATAAATGTAATTATATTGCACTTCCTGTATGTTTATCCTGGGGTTTCATTTGTTTTTCTTACAGTGTGACAAGTGTTTTTTTTCATGTTTCTTCTGTTATTTGTTGGTTCTGACACCAGAGGGAGTTACCCTCAACTCTTTTTTTATTTTTACATCTCAAAGGTTCTTAACAGGATACACCAAGAAGAGAGATATTAGTAGAGTAATATGAAGTATCCATGAGCAATTTTTGTAACATCAGGAGATTGTTACAGACACTCATCCCCTGCCTTCCCCAGTAATCCATGCTATTAAACATAAATGATCTGGAAAAGGGGGCAAAAATGCTGCTGTCAATATAACACTAGTCAAAGTAGCCTGAAGAGAAACTTCACAGTAGTAAATGTGCAGTAAATCTACAGCTGAAATTCACTATTCACTACCAGTACAAGAAAAGCAATGTAAAAAAAAAAAAGAAATAACCCTAAAGTTAGTGTTACAAACCTCCTGACTAGAAGCAGAAAACCTAGACATTGTTTCAGATAGTCCTTTGAAAATATCAACTCCATGCTCAGAAGACATGAAAATAAAGACAGCTTTAGGACTCATTACGGAATGCATGTACCCACATAGAGTACATTTTACACACCTGATAAAAAAAAACAGGCCATAACTGTTCAAACAAAAGCTTAAACACAGACATCACATAAACACTCATTTCATAATGTCTACCTGTATGAACTGGCTTGAATTTGAAGTTAGAGTTTCTTAATGAAGTTTGAACTAACCAGAGGAAATCTCATCTAGCAACACTTCCTGATTTGGACATCCTCTACATGTCTCAGCCTCTCACTGACAGATTAAAGAATGGAAGCAAAATGAAAATGCTGTTATTTGAACAAGAGCGCCACATAGTGTTATGACCGCGATGGAAAACAAAAGACAGACAATCTCTAGCTTTCCCAAACCTGGGTAAAGAAAAAACATGGACATTATTATACTGAGTACGAAGTCTCCTCATCTTGTGATTTTTGACAAAACAAAAAGCAGTGTAGTACTCACTGCAAGGAAGAGAAAAAAAGCACACATTTTCTTAGTTCATTGTGCAGCCTGCATGTCAGCTAGCAAAAAAAAAGTGATTGCAAGTAAAGCACAGTAGCAGTGAATTCCATTACATTCCAGCTACTCGCATCAGTTAGTTTTTGTGCAAAACATATGGAAGAAACATGACTTGTAGTTAAGTCAAGAGCAGATAAACAGTATTTGGAGGCTGCACCTAAAAAAAAAAAATCAATCAAAACAGTTAAGTACTTGTTATGAGACTGATCACGAGTTTCTACTTGGCTGGGAACGTTTGTCTGTCTAGAAGAACCCAAAAAGAAAAATGCTAATGTTGATTTGTCAACACAAGTTTAATCCAAGAGTAAAAGAACATTGAAACATTCTTGATCTCTTCTTATGAAGAAGTTTTGACTTCAGGAAGATTTCTTTATGAAGCAAAGCAACTGGAATTTTCTTGTATACAACATTTTAACGTTCAAGAAAAAAAAAACATACAGCAGCCACCACTTTCTCTAGAACCAAGCTGCCTGTTATCTATTTCCCTGCTGGTATCAAGTGTTTCCACAGACTTTTTTCTTCTATTTTTCAAATGAGTATACAACAAATTTTGGAAGTCACTAGGATACAATGACACATTGCTTCCTCTTACTAGTCATGCAGGAAGGAAGTGTGTGCATGTGTGAGGGGGGGGGGAGGAGGTGAACAAACACCATACAAAATTAACAAGTTTTTCCATCAAGTACTAATACTGCACCTAAGGCCTCACGTAAGAAACTATGCGACACTGCTAGCACTGGGAAGGAACAACTTATCCAAAGAACAACTGACAATTTTGCCAACTTTAAAGCTGTACTAAATGTGGAACAAGGATTTTTTTTTTCTTCCTGGAGAAAAGAAACTCTGCATTAGAGAGAAAATAATTTAACATTCCATTTCAGTAAGTTTCTCCAGTAAGCATTTAGATAGCTTTAATTCATAAAACAGCAGCTATGAAGAAAACAATCCACTTGCTGCTAGGCAAGACTATTCTTTTCTAGTTTCTATTTGATAGTATTTTCACCTAAGAGGAACAAACTTTAGGATGCTTACATACATGTTTTAAAAACACTGTGTTCACTGTCACATGCAAATGAAACAACACACAGTATAGCTATCTTATTACAGGAAGAATCCAGCATTGACTTTAACTTTAAAAGCCATCAATTGTGCCTAGGTTGAGAGATTTTCTTCTATAAACTCATGGTATATGAAAGAGTCCTCTGAAACTTGCTCGAGATGGGCCTGTGATTCCCAGGCGTTTGAGATGAGAGTTCTCTTAAAAACCCACAAACCCACGCAATTTGTCATATACTCCTTACCCTTCAGCCTGGGTTTGGTCATATTTCTTCATTGTCCTCCTTTCCCAACCTGCCCAAGACTTTTCCAGATTCCACAAGGAATGGGGACAATTCAACTTACACCCACTTGCAGCCTGCTACTGACAAAGGGATTAACCCCAAATCTATAAATGCCCTTATGGCTAAACCAGTTACTTGAGCAGCCAAAAAGAAGATTAATGACTATAAACAAACTTGTAGCTTACTGAATATGACTTGACCCAGCAAGAGGCAGCACTGTGGGTTTGGGGAGATAGAAGAAGAGACAGAAATAAAACAAGCTTTACTAAAGGGAGAGAACCACTACCTGACCCACATGCATGAGCATTTTAGAGCTGGTCATCAGTTAGATGTTGCTGTAATAGTCTATACCAAGTCAGATCTCACTATTTATTATTCTATCCAATACTCCAACACCTTTATTCCCAGCTAGCTTAGTAGCCCTAGGCTGAAGACATATTTTGAAGCATTACAACTAAAAATCGATACTTTCCAGTATCAAAAATTAAGTATGGAAGCAAACTGTTCAGAGTTGCAAAAAATAAGTCCAAAGCAATGTACTGCATAGAATATCGAGTTAATTTCTGAGATGTCATTTAAAGAGTGTCCTCCCATACTTAGGCAAACCATGAATCCAAAAAAAAAATAAACAATATAGACTCTTTCCATACTCTGTACCTAGTTCATATATTTAATCTTTTGTTGATTAAAACAGTGCACTCCCATATCTTTATAAAGATGGCTGTCTCCTACATCTGCCAACTCAAAGGCCTCACTTAACACTAACAGAAGCTGCTTCCCCTGAAGTCAAAACAGCTCCTAATCTGTATTTTGCTCAATAGTGTAAATACAACTGCAACAGCCCCAAGCAAAATATTTTCACTTCTGTTTACGCATCAAGTGGCAAACCCATCTTATTTACACAGAAAAATAATACAGGAGCCACAAGCAACCAAAGACAGCAAAACACAGAGATCTATACACACAGATAAGTTCCTCCTGTGTAAGTTTCACATAAGTACAACTAGTTTTAATGCATTTATATTGCAAACACATTTTCTCTTTATGGTTTAGAAGCACTAAGGGAGATGGGACAGAACAGTATTTTGGGTGAGGCAAGCGGTGGTTTTACGGAAGGACTGAAGTTCCCAAACTCATATGCTTGTGTGAGTATACTGCTCTTAGAGCAGAAAGAATATTTTTTGCATTCAACTGCAAAGATAGACAACAGCTCATGCGTTAATCTGCATTTGTGACAGTTTTTCACCAAGTTGTTTTTTGTGTTTTGGTTTTTTTTAATGCACAAAATTGTCATGAGCAGGAAGTTTTCACATCATATGCTATTAAAACACAGTAAAACAGTAGAGTCTAAATCAATCTTTCCAGTTTTCCAATAATATTCACAAGAGATTTAGATAACTGAATATCAAAATGGCACTTTCAGCATACCTTCTCAGACTTCTTAACCTATAAGCTTCAATCAAGTTAATTACTGCACTTTAAAAACAGAGACTTCATTGCTTATTCATGCAAAGACTCCAGTTAAAAGTCCCATAGAAGACAGCTTTTGCAGGACTGAAGCATCCTTCTACAGATTTGAATTCAAGTTCTCCCTGACACTCAGCATGACACACACACGTTATTATTCTTCAATTACATCTTCAGGGTGGTGTTGAGGTAAAAAGTTGTAGTAGAAAGCGTTTCTTGCAGGTTTTTCAACTGCACAATATTTCACCAAAAAATTCTGAGTGACTTATTTCATATTTGGTTGATTGTTGCCAGGAAGGCAATGAGGAATACTATATTTCCACAGACATAGATGGTTAACACAATCTGTTTAAACAAACGACCCTGCAAGAGAAGGGAAAGAAAAGCCACAGACATGTCAGTCTTCTTACTGGTTTAAACAAAGAATCATCCCATCTCAGAGTAATTATTTACAAAATTATGACTTACCTCTGCTTCTGCAGATGTGAGGGACTGCAGTATCTGCACTCTGTCATCCTCTATCACTTCAACTGTTAGTGGGAAAAAAAGTTAATTCTGCTCTTAAGAGGAAGAGTGGTTTTAATTTTTATGCTGTAGAAGTCTTGATCCTGTGACTAAGTCAGTCTTATACAGCATCAAATTGAAAAAGCACTTGGAAGTCTCATGTGACAATTTATGACCTGTACTATAATGCTCACAGCACAAGAAAAAATTATTCTGGAGCTTACCTAAAGAAAGTAACTTCTGGGCATTGAAGTGGCAAAACGTTTTGTTTCTTTTGCTACAGTGAATCATTAAAACACTGAGTTTTAAGCTGAACAAAAAATTGGCTTGATCTAGAGCCTTTTCCTTTTCATTTTAAGATAACTAGATTCCACTAGAATTAGAATTTTCCATTAGCCAACATGAGAACATTCATTGTCCAAAGATTTCAGGTTCATTTCTCTATTTCTAGGAAGTAATTACTGCAGTTAAATTTAAATTCACATTTTTTATAATGACTCCTTCCCCATGTGCCACCTTAGACAGCCTCTTCACTAATCATGCTTCTTCAATTCTGCAGATGTCTCATCTCTGCCTTAGATACAGGTCATTTACCATGTGCACAGTCATCTCCTCTCAGTGACACCAGCCAGCAAAGCTACGAATTTCCAATGAAATTACTACCAGTAAAGATTTCACCTTCATTCCCCTGGTTCATTCAAAATTGCAAGCATTTGTGCTTAAGTTCCTGATCATTTCACTCCTGCAATAACAGCCATTCATAGCAGGAATTTGTCACAATGAAATTCAGACTAAATCTGCATGAATAAACCTAGACTTTACCTACCTGCCTGGTATCAAAATCATGGCAAACAGTGATAGATACTTAGAAGATACTTACACGTTTTATCCTGCCTCTATGAACCATGGTTCAAGAAATAAGAGGCTATTATTTTAAAAGGCACAAAACCAGTTTTTCTAGAACACTTTGGTCTTGAGAACTGATTTACTCCCGTATTAGTTTGCACAGAAAATACGACACTATTACTCAAGAGTTATTCCCTTTCAGCTTCCAAGTTAGAATCCAAAGAACACATCCTGAAATTCAGTCCACTCCGCTACATTTTTTGCACAATCCTTAGAAATCCAGGTAATAGGAGTTTTGTTGCGTTTGTACCTTTGCGCACGAGACAGTAGCTGTGTATTTCCAGAAGAACATCAATACTGACATGCCAAGCTACAAAACCAATCATTGTATAGGTGTCCCATGGGTCTGGTAGGTCAAGTGCTGGTAGATCCATCCCCAAGAACATAGTCACCACTAGTCAAGTAAAAACAAGACAAAAAGACACCAAGAGTGCTGTGTCAGGGTAATGTAAAAAATGCTCTGAATACTTTTGGCAATAGAATTCCCATGAACTGACTACAACTGCTTGGGGAATGAGGTTAAAGGAGTCCATGCAGCTAAAAGGTCTCCCTCCCCCCACCCCAGCATGAGGGAGGAAGGTAGGGAGAAAAGCAGAACACCAAGATAGTTTTCATCCTGCACAGTGCCCTATCACATCCCAGTTACACAAACACTAGCACTGTGACTATCAACAAAAACAGAGTACTTGTGCTTTAAGCTGCCTGTGGAAACTTGTCACCATTAATAGAACTAAACCCAGCTTCTGGTTCAGTGAGTTTCTCTTCACTCACTAAATAACATCGAACTATGTTCCTGTAAGAACACCATCCTCAAGTCTTCCAAGACAAAAATAAGTTACTCAATATAGAACAGGTCCTCATTACCAAGATCTCTCAGATTAATCAGTAATCTCTTTAGTTTTACATAGTCACTTTTTCTCCCTGAAGCTGTACCTAGTGGCCACTTAAAACTCACACAGAAGATTGCCAGCAAGGAAAAGAATCTTCAGAGGTGCCTGGACTAGATGTCCATAGATGTTTTAGAGAAGTAATAGCCTAGAGAAAGAACAAATTTCCTTTAAATCACTTAAAAGGGAGTTAGAATTATTATTTCTACTCACCAGCCAGTATTCTAGCTGTTGTACCAGTAGTCCAGTGAAACCAGTTAAACAATTGCCTCCTACAAAACAATGAAAAGCATTTTATTGATTACATAGTTTGGGGGAAAAAAATAATGAAAGAACATCATTACCTACTTTAAAGATACCTTTTCAATGTAAAAAGAGTTTTAAAGAAACTGGCATATTTAGTTCCTGTGGCTCTAACTTAAGGAGCTGGTTGTGAGTACCTTGGTGCATGACGAGATGGTCTGAAACCTGCCATAAGTGGTTGAAGGATTGTCAGAGCCATCACAGTACAGCCGAGATAGGGATGAAAACCTGCTTGCTAAACACAGGACATTTTTCTTTAATATCATATCCAACATAGAGAAAATACAAAAGGTTAATAATTTTTTTATGCTTGTATTAGTAAGTTACAACAGTGGAGCAGCACTGTGTTTAGACTGACAGAGATGACTGGACACAGTAAGCTGCCCTGCATGAGATGATTCTTCTTGGCAGCATGAGACACTGGTAAGTCTGCCCAGCGTTTGTCCCACCTCTTTGCTGTATTAAGAAATTCTACCAGTTGAAGAGCAGAGAGCAGTATGACTGTAGAAACTAGACTCTAAGCTCCTCGTCCTCAATCCTGTGTCTTCAGGAGAGGCCTATTTCATAATTCCTCCCAGCAATGGTCTCCCTTCTCACCCTATCTGGTCTAATCTTAAGCCTAAAACATTTTATTCAATTTTCCTAGCTCATATTTGTGACAACATTCTCCCACCTTTAATTCAGATACTCTCTAGACTTTCCAATTTCTTATATCACTGTGCACCAAATATTATACAGGCAACAGCAACAGGTGTACAATCTCTATCGATCTAATGTTCCAGACTTAGCTTAATCACTGGATACACTCACTCCCCTCCCAAATTCAAGCTCTCTAAGGATATTGGAAGATGACCGATTTAGTAAACAAATAAACTCTAATCAAGGACTTTATTTGGGAGAAAGAGGAAGGAAAGAAGGAAAGTACTGAAGTTTTTCAATAGTAGCTAAAAGAGGCAACATTCATCTTCTGTGCTGCTAGAATTTGAAATCAGCCTAAAGATAGCTTTCACAGCAATTTCCTCAGCAGTTGTAACATGTCAGTCATGGACCCCCTTCTCATTTATTTGCCAGTGAGTCAACAAACAAAAGCACACTTACTCGGCTCCAACCTCCTCGGTATATAAAAGGCAACACAAAAGAAATACTTGTAAGCACGACTGTGGTCAACATCAGCATACGATGCACCTAGAAAAGTTAATTGGGGAAAAAATTTCATTCAGCTTTCTTAATACACCATTAAAATAACAACAGATCTACAGTTACAGACATTCTTAGTGTTCTCTTTAGACTTTGCTTTTACTAGCAAAGTAGGTGAACTTCTGATTTGTAATTGTTCCATTTTATAAGATTAAAGAAAGATAAAAATCACACCAAGTACAATCTCTTATTTCTTGGATTTAGTAAGTTTATAATTCTGCTTACAATAAAGCTAGAAAACACAGCTGGAGATACAGGGAGATTTTACTCACCTGAAACCACATCTCCTTTCCAAACAGGAATGAATGGGACCAGACAGGCTTGAAGAATCGTGCAACAATAACACCAATACTAACCGTGGTAATCCAAGCAACAAACATTAGTGCTCCTGAAAATTGAAAAAAAAAAATACAAGGTAAACATGAGTAATTTAGCTTCACATGAATGCAGCTTCAAAGACTATGTAATAGTTTAGTTCATATGCATATGGTCAGAATTTACCAGTGGTAAGTTTTTAAACATCTGGTTCAGACTACAATTTTATAGCATTTATCTTGCTAGAGAGTAGAAACACCCATATAAAAGATAATCATACTACGTCCACACAGTGCAACAGAGCAACTCTGGCTACCACACATTCGTATGTGCCAGTACAGTCAGTACGTACTGGCGAGATGCTGTTCTGTAACCACCTTAGATATCAGAGGATGAAAGGTGACATTTCTTAGTTGGTTTTTTTGGACAAAGAATGAGTTATAGTTCTCTCAAGGGCCTACTGTGTCCAGTACTGTGAGAGAAAAAATTCTCATTAACTTCATTGGCTCTGGATTGTCAGTTGAGGGGTTTCTCATTTCAAATATAATTAAACCAATAACACAACTAGAACAAAATAAAATCAGAGAGAACAAGGTAAACAGAAACAAGTCCTAATTATAAATTTGAGAGAAAAGGCAAACGCACATTCATTTTCATGGGCAAAAAGAATCTTATAACACTGTTCTTGATATTAAAAAAATATTAATAGCTTAACTCTATCTTCACAGTCTCAGATCTTGTTAGCCAGCAGTATATATTACAGGAGTGCCAGAAGACAAGAGTAAATACCTGCTCTGGAATAGTGATGAAAACTTAACTCTCCAGTCGCAGCAAATCTAGAACTGGAAGACAAAACTAGAAGTTGCAGCTTACCATGAGCCTTGATAAGTCGTGGGGCCCGGGAACCTCCAATATCCTGAGGAAGGCCTGTGACATTGTATATTCTGTTGGTGATCAGAGGCTGACGATGATGTTTGTATATTAGTCCACCTAAGTAGTGACAAAGTGGTTTATTTATGGCTTATGAAAGTCACTGCACTTCTAAGTATTCCCACTCCTTATTTATGCATGCAAGCTCTATTGTGACCACTGAGCATAATCATGCAAACTAAATTTCTAAACACAAAATATGGTAAGAACCCCAGATGTCATCTAAGCTTTCTTGCACACTTTATGTACAAGAACCAACTCACCCCTCTACAGAAAGTAGCTTTCTTCACTACAAGCAGAAGATGTGAAGAATAATTCCCTTTGATGTCAAACTCCATTTTAAAAAGTTGTGGCCAACTCTCAAGAAGCTAACAGCTCCTAGCATCAAGCGGGCATACAACACACATACACGAGTAAGTTTACTCCAACTTCCCAAAACAAGTCCATGATCCAGAGAGGCAGTAAAGATGACTGGACTAAGTGCCTCTAATTGGGAAACTGTAGTTCAGATACTAATTCTCAGCTAAGCCATATATTACATAAGGGTTACTAACTCATTTAGAGCTGTTCAAGGAAAAGCAGCCATATGTAAGCCAAGTTTACCTTCACTAGCTTCCCCATCTGCCACAAAGATGTAGTAACTGGAATCCAGATTAAATCTTCCTTTATAGGCAGGAAGATGAATACTCCTTCTGAAAGAACATTGAAGAACACCATCCACGAGCCTCCACAACACATCCTCAAGGGCATTCTGTAAAACAGGAGATGTTTAATACCCAGGCTTCTGTAGAATAGGAGATGTTTAATACCCAGGCTTTTCAGACTGGCAGACTAATTGGCTTAAAAGTAACCCTGCAAAAGACAAGAGTGTCACTGGTGTGCAAAGGAAGAATAACAATGTTTGGGGTGGGGAGGCAGGGATAAAAATATCTTGTACACCAGCTTAGAAGGTATGTCAGTCAGTTAACACCGCAACACAGGGGTTGGACTTACTACCACCCATTTTTCCAGCTCACAACAACAATCTCCCCTTCAAGCCTACATTTGTGGAAGAGTCTTAGCTGTTTTCAAATGTACCTCTGAATCCAAAACAGGAGGACTTCGCCCCTTCAGATAGGCAGTGCTTACGTGGATGCGGTGGTCCTTATTAATGCACAGATATGCATCATCACCACCCTGGAGAGTTTAAAAAAGAAAAGTATTTATAGCCCAATAAAAATCACTACTGCCAGTCTCCAAAAGCTCTTGGATTTAATATGTGTAACAAGAGCAAAGACAGATTTCTGTAGCTGTCAAGCTATCATTTCCCAGCTTTCTAATGCTTCAGTAATGGAGAGGAACAATGTTAAGTAAGACGACACATAGTAAGATACATTATGATTTACACCCCCCATCTCCCAGGGTAACAACCACATTATCAAAAGTTTATTAAATTATTTAGGATTTACTAAATTCACCAGACAAGAAAGAGATGGATGTTGATGTTATTTAAAAACCCTCTTTAGTTAAAAATGTCTTAACAATACTTTCTGTTTTTCTCATAGCTGTAAAGAACTAAGTGTTCTTGCATTAGGGACATGAATATAAACAGTATCTCCTTCGTGCAACAGCTAGTTTATGAATTATGCATCTGTCAACAGCAGTGTCCCTTCACTTTAACACCAATTAGAAAAAAAGGATCTCTAAGCATTTTAAGACTCAATGGAATGCACTCCTGTACAAACAATGATGAAATGCAAGTGGTTTTAGAAAGCATCGCGACTCAGCTTCTGACAGGTGAGGGTTTTTGGCTGGGTAACAACGAAAGATTAGCTAACCAGGAACTCCAGTCAGCTACTGTGCAATCATACAGGTTGGATTTTATAAGACAGATAAATACACAAAAATTCTACTGCAAATAGTGACTCCTGAGCTAAAACTGAATGTTCACCTATGAAAGGCAACCTGTGCTTCAGCACTACAGAACAGAAGTTACTTTATGTGACATCTAGAAGCATTTCAATTTTCCATATGCATGTTTTGTTTGAGTACCAGTCACACTTTCCTAAGATCACAAAAGCAACTAAAGTAATAGACTAGGACACTCACCATCCATTGGTCATGGGACAGTGCAAATGCTAAATATCCTTCACTTGGACCACTCATTTCAATTAATACTGAACTCTTCTCTTGTTGGAAGGATAGGTAAAAACAAGAAGCACTTTCAGGATCACAGTTTGAAGGGTTCCTAATGCAGAACTTCATAATTCCACAACCTGATGCATTAAACTAGAAAATTAAGAAAACAGGTCATAAGCAGTGAGAATTTCCCTCTGTTTCTTCCCTTTCTACTGCATTCTAGAAGAAAGCATACAAGAAACAGGAAAGAAGCTTTATCTATGTCTACGTATCAATCTCTTAGCCCATCCTTACAATTACCCCAGGACTAGTAGGTAAAATGATGGTAAGTTTCAAGCTGTACTTCTATTTAAGTTGAATTTTCACTTTAAAGACATCATAATAGAATAATTTTTTAAAAAATAAAAACTTTAGAGAAACTTGGTTTAGTTTAATTTTTAGAGATGTAATATCAGCTGTCCTTTTTGAAGTAGGAACTCCACTGATACATAAATAAGAAAGACACGTGGATTAAAGTCACACTTATTCTGGATCAAGTAGTGATGCTTGTTCAATCCATTTAGGAATCAGTAATGGAAGGCAGTATGAACTCATAGAAGGAAGTTTCCAAGCCTGCAGTTACTAAACAGTAAGTTATTAGTCAAGACCAGAGCAAGTCTTTCCCCATCTCTACTTTGAGGTATGCATAATAGTTTCTGATCATTAAGTTCTAAATATTCTATCAACCTTCTGAGCCATATGTGGTGTGACAACACAACCCACACAAGTTCAGGCAACACAACTAACACAAAATGGTAGCTGTCTATGTTCTTGATCTCCAATATCCAAGTTAATCATCCACCATCTCTCTTTCTGTCAATAAAGAAATCACATTGATACAGCCTAAATTCCCTTGATCACAAGCATTAAAGGTAGCATTGTTTAAGTTTATAATTACTTACTGGCTTTGATAAGTAGGAAACCGGGTGTGAAGTTGATATAGCCTCTGATTTTGTATGCAAAGGTGTTGTTGGGGATGGTGCATTAGGCTGAGAAACAATGGGTCCAGGAATCTTCACCCAGTAAATCCTGTATTTCTTCACAACTGTGGCTCTTTAAAAACACAACACACACAGTCATTACTGTATACATCAACAACTGATTGTTACTTTAAAAAAAAGTAGGAAAATATCTGTAGTATTTTAGTATTTTGCAGTGGAAAAATAATTTTAAAACATACTATGGCATGCTTTTCAGGATATAAGAAACATTCATGCCTTTAGCTACAACCTCAGAGAAGAGTTACATAGCTTTTATCCTTTAGTTCCCAAAAAGTTATTAGTATAACAGCAGGATATACATACCATTTTATTAGGTACAAGCACAGAAAAAGATTCTTAACATTGTATATTACAGGCATGAGAATAGGGCAGTTAACCAGAAATACTAAAGAAACTCTGAATCCCCTTCTACTCTACCTGCAAAAATCAAAATAATCATCTCCAAGCCTTCCCTGAAGAAGTGTCTGCACTAATGTAGGCTCTGCAGTGAGCAAGAGGTGTCAACTTTTGAGGCCATTAGTCCATTAATATTTTCAGTTGCTGGCCAATATTTGACACAATGATACAGGTTTACCTTATTTGCATTTTAATAAACTAGAAATAATACTAGACTTACTTACAGAAATTGTACACGTTTTGGTGCATCTTCAGGAGCAATCCAATAAACTTTTATGTGTTTCTTTTTCACTTTACTTGTGTGACTGACAGCTGAATTCTGGAAACACACACATATCAAGAGTTACACAGTGGATATGTACTAAGGAGATTTCAGTTAACACAGCCACAGGCTGCAGCTAAATCCTAAACAGACACTGCACTACTACACTGCACAGACCCAGCACAAGTGGCTTTTCCCCAGTCGGTCATGATCAAGTCGGATGAAGTCTGCCACTGAAATTTATACATATTAACAAACTCCAGGGTTAAAAGGATCAACTAGAGGTCTTTCAATCCAGAAACCTCCAGTGATGAGACAGAGGCCCCTGCAGTGTTTATGCAGAAATGGTTTGACAATGCTCCTTTTTTTTGATAGTAAGAGCATGAAGGGACAGTGGAATGACTGTACAGAGAACAGAACTAGCATTCCAGAGGACAAAAACCAAAAGTAGTCTGGGGTCAGACAATTATATACACAACATAAATGGATCAGACACAGCACTGAACTACATCCTCAGAGCACAGAAGGCACAATGCAGGCAAGTCCATGGCTTTACAGCACTGATTAATGCATTAATTGATGCCACTGGGGGGCAGTAGAATTGGAGAGGGAAAAAAAAATACATCTAGGCAGATTGAGAACTTTGTTCACTCCAGTTTAAGTGACATGTTCAAAAAGTTCAAGCAGGTTGCTGAAACACTACTCAGAGTTCCTACCTCTTGCACATGATTCCTCTAAAACAGATACTGAAGACTGATCTAACCTGTTACTAAGACGACTCCATTAACAGTAAGTAACAGACCAACACTAAAGATAATGGCCTATTCTACTCTTTACCACAATAACTGCCCTAAACTTTCCTGTTGCAAGACATTTTCTCTGTCTTTAACAAGCATAGAAAGTGATTGATAACTCTCCTCTTCAAAGCAAATAAAGCATGTCCTCTTCTTTTAAATATTAAGCACAGTAACCAGGAATACACTACATTCATTGTGTACAAGTAAAAATTACGTTACGAATGCTGCATCTTCCTGCAGCAGTCACTAGCCATCTATCTTTAGGATAGCATAAATTGCTTCTAAGAACAGTCTGACAGAGTTGCTGTGAGACATGCCTCTGTACTGCAAGTTGGACTAATTTCCTGAGAGATTTTCAGAGCTCTAAGAAGATTGCATAGTTTAGCTCTGTCTTATTACAGGTGTGGTCCAGTACAAACACCTCACTGCCTGATGCACCATTTTAAGACACAAGACTATACCTTGGTACGGCCACATGTCAGAAGCTGAGAAAGTCTCCGGTCAGCTAACATGAAAGAACCAACTGCAGGGCTATCCAGGCGTTCTGCATCTCGGGCTTGAATTAAAAATCCTTCAAAATCTGGTCCAGACAAATGAACTGAAGAAGAAACATAAAAAGAAGTTGAAATATTCTCCAGAGAAAGAATGAAATATTTCAACAATGGTCACCAGAAGCTCATTTTACAAGTACTGAATGACTGCTAAATTGATTACCTGAACAAGATTCAACTGCTGAAACAGATCTACAATAGCTAACTGAGTAAAGAAATGCTACAACACAAAGAAACAGTAAATTCAGCTATAACTCACACAATACCTTCTATGCTGTCCCCTGGTTTAAATTCAGTCCCATTCACTGTAATGGCGTGCTCAGGTGACCATTGTGGAGAGCTACCATGACAGGGTATCATGCTAGTGCAGGCTTCTCTTACTTTTCCACTTGGATAGCTTTCCACAGATGCATAGAAGCAAATACACATCCAAACAGAAAAAGCCAGGCCAGGCAGCTCCATCTAGATAAATTAAGAGTTAGAGGCAATTAAATACAATAAATGTTCACAATACAGGTTTACCACTCATTTTTGGAAGAGTTGAATATTAAAATTATAAAACATGTTTAAATGCATGCATGAGAAGACACCATTCCCAACTGCAGAAACCAAAAGTAACGTGCACTTCTGGTAACAGCCAAACTTTGCAAGTATGATCCCAGATATGTTTCAGGCCATTAAGAGTACAGATAGCAGATGGTTCCCTTCAGCCACTGGGTGAATTATTTCTCTCAGTACATTTTGACATCACTTTAATTTTTTTTTTTGCTTACGCCACNAAAAAAACCCCACAAAAAAACCCCAACACTCCAGTTCCTAAAATATCTGCACAGGGCAGATCTTGAAACATAGACGTATAAAAGTCCACAGTACTGAGGAACTACACAGCCAGTATCCAGCCCACTCTTATGTATCATAGCTCCAAATTGTGGATCATTACAGACTGTCTTTTGTTTCCACAACACGTGTCTGTTTCTTCACATATGACACATAATTCCCAGGTAACAAGTTCTTCTTTCTGCAGGGAAACTGAAGTTGCCGAGTGTCAGAAATAGATTTTATACATGCAAATGGTAGGAATTTGGTATAAAGATTTAGACAAAGAAATGCATATGTTTATTGCAGACAAGCACAGGACTTCTTTGAACTCTGCCTTCGGATATTTTATCTCCTATTAGTCAAATAATATCATTGCTTGTCACTCATTAAGTGAACAGCATGCCTGAAAAACATGCAAGGTAGTAGGACTGAAGAGCCCTAAACACTTAATATGAACCCCTAATAGCAGAATTCACCTTATGATGTTTTGCTCTGCCACAACACTGTTTTCAAAAAAGTTGTGGTAACTGTCTGTTAGTCAGAAGCGTGTAGAGTTTATAGTTGTATCATTGTGTAGAGAAAGCCTTAGCCAACAAGAAAAAGCGTTTGCATGTCCAAAAGGCTGGGAGAACAGAGATAAAATTTCTTTTCAATCCTTAGGCACAGAAGTGGGTTATCAGCTCTAGTGGAACATATACCAGGCAAGTAGATCTGCCTTCTGGAAGAACCATGCCCATTTTGCACCAAATGATAAGAATTATCAGGTTATGAAGTTCCCTGATAGCATGCATGGTCATAAAGATAAGAAAGGCACAGAGCCATTTCAGACTGAACACCGATACCTAAAAACCAGTCAAATGATGACAAGGCACGTCATTAGTCTTATACACTCTCCAAAAGTAATCAGTATTAACCTTTCCAAAGTTCTCAGACATTCAGTGCAAAAAACCCTCAATATCCAGGGCAATGCAACATTTGTGCTTTAACGTAAGAGCTCCTTGGCAACTTTATACCAGTAAATAGAAGAAAATCAGAAGGGAGAGGGGATTGGACAGTTACACTTCAGGAACTAGAGAAAAAAAAAAGAAAAACAACACTACTCCTCCACCCAAATATTCAAGATAACATTATGATAATATCTTTAACTTTTAGTTAAAGTAAGCCTTTCCTTCTAGTTCTAATACTTCTCCAAACTGCCACAATCTGGATCAATGTGATTTCATTAATAAGTTAATGAATCCTATAGAAAGCTAAAAAGTAACGTTCAGTACAATGGTGGCATTAAAGCAGCTTTTACACAGAGCAGTGAAATCTTCAAGACATGTTGCTGCCAGAAGAGATAAAGCTGCAATACCACAGAGACAAGTAAAAAAGTAGGTTAGTATTCTAGTTTAAGTAGCAGAGGATGTGGTAGAGAATCAAAATGAAACAAGAAATATACTTTAGCAGACTCAACTGGCTCAAAAGCTGGAAAAAGAGGACTAAGCAGAGATCAAAAGAATGAAAAGGCTAAAATCTGAAAGAAATACTGTAATGAATAGCAATTTTTTAAAAACACGTTTTATTTTTTAAACAGGGTTAACTGTAGGAGAGCAATCTTCTCTATGCACACTCAACAATGAGGGCTAGATCCTATTTAGAATAGTAACTTCTATATTAAAATATAGCCTTGATCAAACAACACTTATTCATTTGCCTTGAGAAGTCCCATTCCTCCTTTAATCTGGAAATACATTGTGGCACTCCATGTTCTCCACTTACACAATAAAAGAGGCAAAGGGAAGATGTGAAGCACTTACGACATCAATCATTCTGTGATTAACTATCCGTTTTGTATTTTTTAGGAAAATCTCTCCTAAAGTGTTATTGTAGACAAAATGATAATAGGTCAACATTCTAGAGAAGTCAAGCTTTAAGAAATTATTCCTTAATTTCAGATTAAAGAACCCTGGACTTTAACTCAAATACCATAGTAAAACCCTTTTTATAACACAGGAGAACTTCATATTTAAAATTGTAGTTTGGAATAGCCAAAAATAGAAGCTTACAACCACTCATCTGCTGCCTCTAACTCAACTGGGATCTCGCTGTGCCTCTCTAGCCCCTTCTGCAACATGCACACCCCCCTCAGCCTTCAGCTGTTGTTCAAGACAAGCCTCATACTAATTACAAGTAAAAAAGAAGGACAAAATCTGAATATACAAGAAGGAAGAGATGAAATCCAAGAGATGACCGAACTTCCTTGTCTAAGCAGGTTAAAATGTCCCCTTTAACTCTACAAAAGTACCTCCTACGAGAGCATGGAACAGTATGTCATGCCCTCGTGAATATGACAGTCTGGCCAAGAGAAGGAAAACGTGAGTTAGTCTGAAAATCTGAGCACGCATCATTAGTAGTTCAAAAATGAACAATATTAACAAAACACCTAAGGAAGATGCATAGTTAAACTAATAAACCAACAACAAGCAACTCCACAAAGGGACAAGAAAAAGTATCCTTATACACAGGCCAAAGATTGATAAGCAATTATCTTCAGCCAAGTATTTGCACAAAAATCATCTGCTTTGCTAAACAAAAATAACCCAAAGTCAGCCACTGACAAGCAACAAGTCACTCCTATATAAAACAGTCCCCTCTTCTGTAAGATTACATGGTTTCCTCGTTGAGAGGATAGTTTACCTGAAGCCATTTATAATAGTCCTCTAATTAATAGAAAGCCAATAAACAGGGAGTGACAGTCATTTTCTCATCACCCTTACCTAACTTGGGGAAAATGCTTTAAAACTAAGTCAAGCTTTTCCAAGGAAGCTGAGTAATCGGAATGTCAGTTACCATTTATTTCATATGGAACTTGTTCATAACAGTAAAATTAAATTTCATACAGAAATTACTCAATACTAACAGCTGACTTCTTAAGTTTCAGTCAAGCATTTCTTGATTCATACTACCAAGGTATTTTATATGTTTGCTGGGCAGGTCAGAACTCAAGACAGAAACAAAGCTTTTAGGTTTTTGGAAACTTACATTGCATACAACCCACCAGAAATCTGGAGGAAAGTCATGTAGACAAATCAGAACAGGGGCCCCAAAGGAACTCCATACATGACTAGTTACTCCAACAGCAGTGGGATGCAGAACAGTTAGTTTAAGTAACAGGCAGCCAAAAAAAGCTCTGAGAACCTGCAACAGATATTACTGAAAAAATGAACTAGGAACAACCATTTCAGTTAGCATGAATGGGGATGGAGTACCTAGCATTTTTCATACTTGCAATGGACCATGACAACACCTCTGTGATAATACAAACACTAATGGTTAAAGGCCAAAGTAATAGTCTGTGGTTTAACTTCAAGAGATTCTGCCTGGCAAGTCAGATTGTAAAAAGAAATGAGTTTGCTCATAATAATAACTACCACCTTCTATAAAGTTTCAATGCAATACAACCACACTTGTCTGAACATTTAGAATTTATCATCCCATTCATTGAGGAGTTACCTCCTTCTCCTCTTAAGGAGGGAGGAGGAAAGAATAAGAAAAGTTTGGGGAAAAAAAATGAGTGCTATAACTTTAGGGACAGAATCTTTAGAAGTCTGAACCAACCATACTAAAATTTAGCAAGAATCTTTTAATGATATTTAGTATACATGGGAATTTACTCTCCTGACTACATCTCATGATCTTACAATAACTAGATTTGGATAAATGAAGAACAGTAATTACTCCCTTCTATGTTGAATAAACTCCAATAGTCCCTGCAGGTATCAACAGCTAAGAAAGCCCTGGTAACCTAATTCCTCAAGAGCGCGATGTTCACACACTAACTCAGGATCTCTTCACAGAAACTATCTTCTTTCAGCTGTTTAACAGAACTTCATTCGCTGCACAGAACAAAATCTAAAACTAGCTTTGGAGGGGAAGAGGAGATGAGAGGAAGGGCGAGACAAACGTATGTCCAATTCAAAGGTACCACAGCCAGATTTTGTCTCCTGAGCACCATCAGACAAGCAGGAAAGCAGAAAAAGCCATCTAAAGGAGAACAAGTTGTATTAACAGAAAGTGTTTGTGCCGCATCTCTTTAGAAATATACTCTTAGAAAGCAAAAGCAGACAGCCTAGCTGCCCAAGAGTCACCTTCCCCCTGAGTTCAGAAAAAAAGCCTGGGTTAACATCTCCTGCTCATTTAAACAGGGTCATATCACAATAGCCGGATTAAGCAAGGACAGAAAACTAGTAGTGTTCACATTCATAATAACCCATTACTTTTAAAATACAAACACACTCACACCCATGCCCACAAGACAACAAAGCATATGCACCTCAGTCTCTTGTTTTTTCTACCCAGAAAGTGTTAAAAGCAAACTTCAAGGCTTATGTATTTCAAAATAATTTTTTATAACAGTTTAAGTGCAGGTACTTACCTTGCAGCCAGTCCTTCTGCTACAGAGCCCAAGTCCAAGTAAAATTGCCATTGGCTTTGTACTTATAGTAAAATAACTTATACTACATTGCAACCTCTTCTATTTGACTTGCATCTAGCAGTATTAACCTTTATCACACTCAGGATCAGAAGTTTGTCTGGAAGAAGAAACAGCAAACACACAAAAAAGGGAACGTTTATAAGTGTTGGTCACTTCAGGCACACCTTACACTGCTTCCCAAGCTAAGCCCGCACGACCCTGCATTTCAGCTGAAACGTGTGAAGCTGTAATGAAGCACGAGCCCTACAGCTTCCTTTGCTTCAAGTCCAACACGTACTTCCACAGACCTCGGGGAGTTCATACCAGATAAATATTTTAATTATCTTCTGGTGCAGTTAAGAAAAAAGAAAAAAAGAAACACACCACAACTTTTGATGCCTTCCTCCTCAAAGCACAATGTGGCAAATACTTGCAGCATGATTTTAAAGCTTGTTATGCATTTAATCCCTACCTGAGATTCTTTTTTTTAGGAGAGGGATAAGCAATCTTAAAGAGAAAAACGTAAGTCTTCCTTTTTTTTTTCTTTACAGATATTCCCCAAGGAAGAACAAGAGGCAAGGATTCCCCCCCACTCAGTTGTTCAGTTTAATCATTTAACTCCGTTGGGCTCTGAGCATAATCTTTAAGGCCCCAACCTTGGGAACTTTTCTCTCTCTGAAGAACCCGAAGTTGCCGCCTGGCCTAAAAACGCCACAGTTACCCCGGCAAACAAACCCAGCCAAGGGACCGGCCCGTTCGCTGCAGCGGTTACCACACCGCCACCGCCTGCGCACGGCGCTGAGGGAACCAAATGAAAGGTGACGGTCACAGAACACCGAGGGGCCGAGCAGAGCCAGCGGCGCAGGGCTGGTGCGGCTCCCAGGTGAAACAAGCCATAGCTTACTCCCACTCGTAAAGGTGTTCCCTCAGGCAACTCGGAAACGCTGGCACAGAAGGCAGCAGCCACCAGGTGCTCCGAAACTGCCCCTGAGTTCACTTCGCCGCACAGCAGCTGCAGTGCCCCCGCTCGGCACACGCTGCCCCCAGCCGCAGCACCCGCACTCCGAGCACTCACTGGGGTCAGCTCAGCCAAAGCACCCTGGAGCTCCAGCGACTTCTCCGGGACAGCTCCTCCCGCACGGCTCCCGCAGCAGGGGCGGCCCA
>VZRW01010110.1:941337-1050574 GCA_013398125.1 Aegotheles bennettii | reverse complement strand
CGGCTCGGGCCGGGGGCACCTCTGCGGCTCTGGCTGCGGGCCGGGCCGCGCCGCGGGACGGGGAGCTGCTCCGGGGAGCTGCCCCGGGGAGCTGCCGGCCGCGGTCCCCGGCCGGAGGAGGGCTGGGTGCCTCCTGACAGCTCCCTCGCACCCTGCTCCCTCCCCGCCGCGCCTCGTCCCTTCGCTCCCCGGGCTGGGGAACATGTAAGCGAGTCCGGCGGTGCGAGGCGCTCCCGGGCGGCCGCCGTCCTGCCGGGGGTCGCGGCTGACCGGTGGGGTTTGTCTGTGTTCCCTCACGGCAGGGCTCGCGTGTCCCCCCTGGCGCGGGCGGAGCGCTGGGCAGATGGCCGCAGCCATGCCGGGCGGTAAGGAGACGCGGCTGCTGCACCTCAGCGAGATGGAGAAGCTGGACAAGACCCTCTTCAGGCTGGAGCAAGGTGGGTCGGGGCGGCGGGCGGCGGCCTCCCCCTCCTCCTCCTCGTCCTCTCCGGCGAGGAGCCCCCGGGGCCGGGAGCTCGGCACCTCCTTGGGGCAGCAGCGGGCAGGGAGCTCAGCCTGCGGCCGTGGTGGGGTGGCTTTTTTGTTCGTTTGTTTGTTTTTTACTTTTTTGCTTGTTTTAGCGTGAAACAATTTCTGACATGTTTCTGCTGCAGAGCTCTGTGGGCTCCGGTCACAGTTCAGTCTGGCTTACCAAACTCTTGAGAAACGAAGAGCAGATCAGCTCGGAGCCATCAGTCTGCATGGGAATGAAGCACAAAGCATTTTTTAGACAGGCCCTGCAGGACAGGACCTTTCCTTTTATAACCTCTACTTCAGTGACCCGAAAAAGCCCTCAGAAGTCAAGCTTTCTGGTATTCATTTGCAATGTGCAGATAAATGCAACAGCCCATCTTTAATAGTATGACTTTAAAGTATATCAGTAGTACAAACATTTTGCCAAGTCTGAGCTAATGGTTCAGAATATGGGATCTTTAGCTCCTCCTAAATCTTACCTTGCCTGTCAGATTTTGTACCATGTTAGTATTCTGTTCACATACTTCTAAGAACTTGACATTATTTCTCTCTGAGAGTGTTAGCAAGTCTATTTGCAAAAAAAAACAAAAAAAAAACCCAACCAACCCAAAAAAACCAACCCAGAAACCAAAACCAACCAACCAAAAAAACCCCCAAAACCTAAACCACTAATTGGTCTACTGTTATGATTGTCAGCAAATTCAGACTATAAAACTAAAGCCACCAAGATTATTTTTAATAATGCAACAATTTTTATTACTCATGAAGTTTTGTGGGTTTTATTACTTTAGGTTATTGATTTAGGAACCTAATAGCAAAGTAGTTTAGTAGTAGAGCAAGGCTTTGGTTCTTGAGAATAAGAATTCTCTTCAACTATATTGATTTGGAAATTCTCTGACAGTGTAGGCTCAGAAAATGTCTGTAGTGAAAAAGCGCAGAGTTGACCCTAACCTCCAGTATTAATTCATCCTTTCAGTTGTGTAAATTTTGTTGGAAGGAGTTGCACAGAAGTGCATGGCTATCAAACATTCAAAGTGCCTCTGCTGGTAGCAGTCTCTTAGAGGGCATAGCTAATTTTGAGCACAGCATTCCTCATGTTGGTATAACTGTTACAGGAAATAAGATATCAATGGTGTATATCCCTGTGCTCTAATTTTAGTAATCCCTGTAATAAAATGTCAGGGCAGTACTGAGGAGAGTGCACTTAACCTTCCAAAAGTGATTTTTTTTTCGTATATATATTTTTTTCTTTTTTGCAGTCAAATGAACTTCATTTTACCTGGCAGACATTCAGATCTTAAAGCCAGTGCTTTACATTGTGGTTTTGCTGCGATGGTGATTGTGTTAATAACAGAAACTGAGCTTGATGAGACTTGCATTTAAATGTATTTAGACATTGAATTCTGTTAGAGTCCCCATGATTCTACTTAATAAGCAAGTAACTTTTTTTCAACTTAAGATATTGGAGCTTACCATTGTTCAGGATTTTTTTACATTTTATAACTCATTATCTGTGTATTAATGACTTTCTCTTACTACAAATACTTTCCTTTACTCTCAGGCTGCTAGGGCAAGTAGGTGTGTTGCTGCAGTTAACCACATGACTGGCACGTAATTTAGCAGAAGTAATTGTGCAAGCACTTATACCTGTTTCAGTCACTTGAAAAGACCCTGTAATTACCCATGCACATGTTGGTGGCCCTCATACCTGCAAGTGGAAACCTGTTCTGAAACCTGTTGATTAAACTGAATTTTTCATATCCAACTGAACAGACTACAGTATGGTTTTAGGTCCCACTATTTTGTCTTAATTTTGTTCTTGTTATCATGGGTATCTCATGCCCGAGTAGTGCTTTTTCTGTATGTGTGTGTCCTGCAGCACATATACAAAGCTCCCTTTAATTTGTTGAGCTCTCTGAAAGTTTAACTATTTGTTTGTACATTGTAGATATCACACAAGTATGTCTCACAGTTAAAAGCATGAAGAACTTAGTGTTGTATGGTGAACCGTCAATGGAGAACAAAGGGATTTGAAATATTCTCTGTTTCAAACTGATAATTTGCAATGACAGAATAGAAATATTTAGTCCTCCTGATAAAGTGATTTTATCTTTTTTTCTTGAGGTTTTGAACTACAGTTCCGATTGGGCCCAACTCTTCAAGGCAAGCCCGTTACCGTGTACACAAATTATCCGGCTTCTGGAGAAGTATTTGATTGCCATAAGTTCAGGACTTTATCATGGCACAATCCTGCAGGAAAAGAAGATGATTCTGACAAATACTGCAAGCTGGATCTCCAAATTTCTGGGTCATATCAGTACTATTTCAGTCTTGGGTAAGTGAAATTCTATCCTTACAGCCAAGTGCAGTCTTGCTCCCTTGGTCTACATTTTAACCTGAAGAAATCTCTGTTAAGAATAATAAAACTTTTCCCATCCATTTTTCAAATTGCAACTATGAAGCCTATCTGAATTTGGTAATGAAAGATAGTAGCTGGGGTGGTTGTTCAGTACTTTCTCATGCAAAGATATTATGGAAATTATACAGACCAAAGTTGATCAATTTTCTTTGAATGTTGGAAAGGCAAGCCATTTTTACAAGTTTTCAAAGTCATCAGCATTCTGAGTATCTGAATTAGTAATTTACACTTTCTTCATTGACTTTGAAGGTTGTGTTTGTTTTTTCTTTCTAGTGCAAAGGTTCTGGCATTCTTTACTTCACCTTCTTTACTTCCTCCTTTATTTCAACAAGAGAAGTGCGGAGGAAAATGCCAGTATCTGTAATAGTTGTAGTCTGGTATTCTGAATTTCCGGAAGATGGGTGGTTAAATTCCCTCAGGCTTAAAAGTGCATTTAGCTCCAGTGTCTTCCAAATGGAGGTCTTGGTATAAAAGATGGGCAGTCATGCTTGCTTTGTTTCTGTCCATATTCTAAAGGAGGAACCAGCACACTGTCTCAGAAAATTAACAAGAGTATTTCAATTTTGCAGAGAGTTTAAAGCTCTGTATCTCAATTGTGTTCTTGTAAGCGACTGGCGTAAGTTCAGTAATGAAAGGATGCCTAAGAGATGAGCATATCTTCAGTGTTTCCTATTTCCTTCAAGTGCCCTGCAGTCCTGTTCCTCATGTGTCCCCTCCAGCCACTGTACTGGGCTACCGTGTCTTTGAAATAGCTGTGCTTTTGGATTCTCTTTCTGAAACTGATGGGTACAATGGGTGTTTACTAAACAATGAAAACTAATTTTTCCTAGAAATGAAAAAAGTGGTGGAGGTTACATAGTTGTGGATCCTGTTTTGCATGTTGGAGCCGATAATCATGTGTTACCTTTGGATTGTGTTACACTCCAGACGTTCCTCGCTAAGTGTCTGGGGCCGTTTCATGAATGGGAAGATAGGCTTAAAGTTGCGAAAGAAACAGGTAATGCCAATGCATGTATTAAATGATACATAGTTTTGCCTTATGATCAAAAACCAAAGTAACACTGAAGAGTTTCAGTGTAAAAAGCTCATTTATTCTTTATTTTGTTGACTAAATATTTTCCACTAGATCAAATTTAATTAATGGATTAAGTCGGTGAAATTATTAAAATATTTGCAGAGGTGCAAAAATTCAGGGATTTCTTGATATGGGAAACCACCTTTGTGTTACTGTTTTGATTTCAGATAGACTTTCAAGTTTGTAGAGCTGATAGAATGATTTTTAAAGCTTGCGTTATATCAAATTTCAAGCGGAAGATTCAGATTAATTATACTGGTTATTCCAAACACTGATTTTAAGTACATGCTACAACTGTAACTTAATGCTTCTTTCAATTAACTTTGTAATTTGTTTTTCATACTAAATAAATGGCTTCTTATTACATAGGTTACAACATGATTCATTTTACACCACTGCAGAAGCTTGGACTGTCTAGATCATGTTATTCACTGGCTGATCAGTTAGAAGTAAATCCTGAATTTTCAAGCCATAACAAAAAGTGCACTTGGAGCGATATAGGAGCTCTTGTGGAAAAAATGAAAAATGAATGGAATATGCTTTGCATCACAGATGTAGTCTACAATCATACTGGTATGATTTTTGTATGTGTTAATAACCAGATTTGTCCTATAATTACGTTTCATAATTTCCCTTAAGTTTTCCCCCTTGAGCCCATCTTTTAGTAGCTGTTTTAAGTAACTCAGTTGTCTCTGTCTTTGAATCTCTCAAACTCTTTACAATTATAACTGATATGTCTCCATAACAGATATAAAAGATTTCAGTGTTGTATTTAGTATTGTTAATGAAAGAATGAATGGAGCCATTCTTAGAGAGAACTGATGAACTGTGCATGTGTCTCTATTTTTATAATATGCTTATTTTTATGATCTGCAGTGTGCAACTCCCACATAAATGAATGGAATCTGCAGTACAAATTATTTGTTGAGCATAAACTGAGTACTTTCTTGTTAAACAGGGTATTATTCTTGTAACTGCTTAAAAGTAACTGCTCTAATTCAGATCTAACATGCAGACAACAAAAAGAATAGGGATAAGCAATAGAGGATTAAGCAATGAAGGAAATGTTACAGCTCAGTCTGTGGGGAAAGATAAAAAAGATAGCTTTGTGCTTGGGGTGGGGGTTTTTTAAGCACAGATACGCCAATGCATTGAAAGCTTTACTTCTTTCAGTTGCTTTTTGTAGCTAACATTGTCTGTTGCGCAGAGAGGGACAGTGGGTTTTCTTCAATATGATCTGATGACGTTTAAATTACATAATTTGTAAATTTGCTGATTATTTGGATGAGTGTACTTTGATTATGTTTATAATGCAGTTTTCATCTTACACTGTAATCCTAAAGAACACAATAATTAGCATTCTCATAGCAGAGAGTAACAACAAGGGGTTGTGTATGTTGATGTTACAGTCCTTTGGGGCTTAAAAAACCCCTAACCACAGATGTCTGTGAATTTCAAGCTTTATTTGCTTTAGTTCTTTAGTGTTGACTGTTGCTAAACATTCCTATCCAGTCAGCCTGCAATGCAGTGTGGGCCTTGTTGTTTGCCCTATCTGTTTGTTGAGAAGTTACTAAGTATAGTTTTTGGCTATGTATCTGAGGGAATTCGTCTTTTAAACATTCTTCCAGTTTCAGATAAAAATTTTCTTGCACTTTATCAACCATAAGTCCAGTTTCTCACACGTGCTTGAGATCCTGTCATCTTTTTACTCTATATTTGCGTGCTACCAAGGAGAATGTTTCTATGGACAGAAATATCCAAGTTGGTTTATTAGACTCCAAAATATATTTGAGAAGAAAAATGTCACATTATTACTTGGGTACATTTGTAGAAAGACTTTTTCAGGTTACATTCAGAGTTCAAAGTAATATTCATTGAGGTATATGACTAAGCATTTGTACTATGGTGAAAGGATGTTTAGAAGTGTCTTCTAATGGGATAAAATATTCAAATGACAGTGGTCCTGAATTACATCATTAAGCAAGATGTGCTTGATGGCTTTGCCACTTTCAAACTTTTAAATTCAAATTTGTCTTCCTTGTTGTTTATAATCAAAACCTTTTTAATTTACAACTAACTTCAAAGTTTGTTATATGCCCAATTTGGCGTAACCAGAAAGGTACGTTTGTCAATGTCTGAGTAAGCATTGTCGTATATGTATGTGTGTATACTGTTGTATATGCCTGTGGAAGTAAAATGTTCTGGGGCCTTTTGAGATAAGAAAATAGGCAAATAGTTTTTTGGGGTTCTTTTTGTCTGGGCCTTGATCAGATGGAAATTTAACTTGATTCTTTTTTTGGCATTTAAATTAACAATAATTGCTAGTAGTTAAATTAGTTCATTCCTGCATACTAGGGTGATTTAATTGTAAAACATGTTTCATAGAACCATTTGAATATAAAAGGCACAAAATGTATAGTCAGTTACTTGGAGCAGATTATGGATACTTGCATATCATTATTAATTCTGCATCACGTCAGCATTAAAAGTGTAAGTTGTCTCACATAAAATCCTCTAATACTAGTAATTCTTAACAGCTCATGACCCCTCAGCTTACAGTGCTTGTATCTCTTGGTAGTTTCTGCTCTACAGGTGAGATCACTGTATAAAAATTACAATGCTTCCCCTCTGTTCCTGTTATAAAGTCAGACAGCTCACTTTTAATATTGAGCAGTTAATCTAAAGTGTTTGTTTTTTACACTGGAATGGAGAACAGACTGCTTGCACGGTAGAGAGTTGTGGGAATCAGTTTTGGATGCTAATGTCTCTGCCAGTCTCTAGCATCCATGGCCTGATTTTAAAAGCAAGGTAGGTGCATGTGTTAATGTCAAATATAGATGCACCTTTGGCATGTTAGCTGGAGTATCACAGACAAACTTGCAAACTCTGTCTGGTAACTGGGTAGACGTGTCCTTTTTTGGCTGCTGTTTCCTTCAGGGTTTTCAAACAACCACAAATAAGAAATACTGTGTTCACTGGCATTTACTTTCCACCAGGAGACAGAAAAAAGGAGAATTGTTTTTTTTTCTTTTCTGAGCTTTCAGTGCCTGTAATAAAATAAACTGAAATAAATCATATTTTCTTTATCTTTCAGAAGTTAGTATTGCCTAATTGCAGTTTAACACTTGAGTAAATCTTACTTCCAAGCACCTGACTAATCACATCAAACACCCCCTTTTCTCAGCTTTGTAAAGGGGAGGGGCAGTGAACATCACTACTAAATACTAAGTTTGCATTTAATTTACGTAAGGATGAATTAGTCCTTTGAAAAATGTGAACTTATTTTCTGAATAAGAGTGTAATGAATTTTAGAAATTTTTTTCTGTAATTCCTCATCTTAGTATTTAATTATATTTATACTTAAGTGTATTTTTCTCCCTAGCTGTAACAAATGCAATCACAAGTAATGTTTGAAGCATTTTTTTTCTGCAGAATTAGATTTCTTTTGGTGTTATGTTGTGAGTCATTGGCGGTTACCTTCTGATGAGAAATCATCATTCTGTTCCATACCAGAATTAGTGGAAGGCCTGTTGACTTTATTTATTTATTTTATTTTGCACAATAAGACCTTAGATTTAAATTATATATTGTCCTTTTAGAATTAATTGTATTTACTCATGAAAGTTCTTTGTAGTAAATTGTGGTTCTTGCTGGGTGAATAGAGTAAGCTAGTTTTGCTTTTTGGAGAAAAATACTTTTTCTCCTAAGTAGTGTATATATTATAAAAAAACAAGGGGGGGGAGGGGAATCTGGTTAGCCCAGAACAGCCTTTAATAGCCTGAGCTTATTACTGCTTTATGTAACTTTAAAATAAGTATGGTGTTTTTAGTTGTAGATGACATTTAAACCATGATGATCTTAATTTCCACAAATGGTTTGACCTTATAAACATGGAATTTTGCCAAGTTCATAGTGTTCTTGAGATGTACTGTAAGAGGGTGTTCAGAAGCACTTTTCATAATGTACACTGATTACAATGTTTCCCTTTGACATTTGTGTTTGAACTTTCTGAACTAAGTAAACTTGGGTTTTCAGCGTTAATTGTTCTGCTATAATTTTGGACACATTAACAGCTCTTTATGTTCTGTTACAATAATTTATTGGATATGTTCCCTTGTGTGAAGTACTATTTCTATTTTTCTCTGCTTTTCTAAAACAATGGGTTAACAAAACATGTGCTATGAAAAATTATTCCAAAAAACCTTGTAAAAACTATAACTTTTTTTTTGTTCTAATGCAGTCTGTGCTTTTTACATTTAGTCTTTCAGTTGCAGAGATTCATTCAAAAGAATGCATGAAAATTATTTTCAGTTAAACTGTGTTTAGGACAATTCCAAAACTGGAGAGAAATTAACTCTTGAGGATTTTTTTCCTCATTGTCATACTTCCAAAATCAAAATTCTCTCTGCAATTTGTGTTACTGGTACTGCTCCAGGCACACTGCTGTCTGTATTAGAATATTATGCCCGTTTTGCTAGTGAAGTCGTCTTACCCTCTCCGAGTTAATTCTTAATATTCAGCACATCTTCTGGTGCTTCTCGATGCTATGGGGGAAGTTTAGAAAGTAGACACAGTAGAGTATAATGCTTGATCTAACAAGGGTTCCATTTGCATGCACCAGACAGTGCAGTCGTCTTCCTGTGTAAGACTCAGTGACCTTGCTTCCCACCGCTCTGCTTTGTGTTATGTGTACAACAGTGTCACAGCTAATCCCTTCTTAAAAGCCCGTTTAACTATGTTTTTCATTAATTATTTCTTGAGTGAAGTGTGTGCACTCTTGCTCTCTGGTCTGTATGTGTATCATCTGATAAGGTTAAGAATATTAAAAAAGAAACAAGTTAGGCCATCTTAAATCTTGGTTTAACATACAGCTTTGGCTTTCAACACACAAAGAGCACTTAATTTGACGCATTTTCTGCAACAAAAATGTGGGGTTTTTAATTTTTTTTAGTGCTTTAGAGTTGGTGGTACTATTGTATATTTTTGTGTAACTAACAAATGTTTCTCTGCAATTTCTGCAGCTGTATTTGTTGCAAAACACATGGCTATCAGTAATGCACACCTTAGCATAAGACATGATTTTATATCAGCATGGAAACCTTCAGTTGAAATGTGAACTATACATGCCATAGTACCTTAACTTCTTGGTGTTAAGATGTTTGCATAAAACAATGAAGTGTTTGCTTGTGTACTTAGTCTTCCCCCCCCCCTTCTCCCCCTTTGCCTTTCTTGTATAAGCAACTAATAGTGAATGGCTCAGGATGCATCCGGAATGTGGATATAACCTTGTAAATTCTCCTCATCTGAAGCCAGCTTGGGTCTTGGATAGAGCTCTGTGGCACTTCACCTGTATGGTGGCTGATGGAAAGTATATTGCTAAGGGGATCCCTCCCTTGATTGAAAATGAGCAACAACTGAATGTAAGTGAATGACAACTAGGTATAAGATAATGAACACTATAAAGAGCTGAATAAACCTTAAATATTTCTAAGATTCTAAGATTGTGGTAATGCACAAAAAATGGTGTATACTTTGCAGATATATTTAATTAAATAAGCCTTTACTGCCCAGGTTTTTTTCTGAACAATTTATATGAGCATCTAGATTTTCTTAATTATATTAATCAGCAACATTATTAACTAATATTTTTATTTTTACAGTATATCCGTAAAATAATTCAGGAAGAGATATATCCAAAACTTAAACTGTGGGAATTTTTCCAAGTGGATGTTAACACAGCTGTGCAGCAATTTAGAACCCTTTTAACTCAAGGTAAAGGAAAGGTGTATTGCTGAAGCATGTGGATTATACATTTATAATTCAAGAAACTTATAGGTAAACTTAATTTGTAGATAAACATTAAGATGGAAAACAAAATAATCCCATTTTTTGCTATGAGAGAAATCTACTGCACTGATTTAAGCATATAAAAATGCTTTGAGAGCTAGTAAAGCCTTTAAAGACTTTGTACCCCTACGAACCCTTTATCTACCCTGTATCTTGCTTACAGCTAGAATTATAAAAGTTATATGTCTTTTAAATGTTTGTTTTTACTTTATGAATAATCTTTACTATCTTGTTCTTAGGCAAAATGGGCACTAAATCTGATCCAAATCAACATCTTCAAATAGTTCAGGACCCTGATTATAGACGGTTTGGCTGTACTGTGGATATGAATATAGCATTGGCAACATTCATACCACACAGGTATTGTATTATTATTAGAAGTTAAAATCACAAGTTAAATTAAATTTGTAAAACCAAGTAAGTGAAATTCTTTTCTATTTTGTCATTCCTTTGTATACTGCATGTTTTAAAAATAAATTCTCCTAATTGTTCTCTGCTTTTAATATCCTGCTAAGCAATGGACCAGCTGCAATAGAAGAATGTTGCAACTGGTTTCGCAAGAGGATTGAGGAACTGAATGCTGAGCAATACAAACAAACTGATCACCATCAAGAGCAGGTCTTACAGTTACTGTGTTTTAATGCTGAATTGTTTAAAATTGCAAATAAATGCAGGCATTTCAGTAATACATAATTAAATTACTTCCAGGCTGTTAATTGTCTTGTGGGGACTGTGGTTTATGAACGACTGGCTGACGATGGTCCTAAGCTGGGTCCTATCTGTAGAAAACATCCTTTAGTTACCAGGTATTTTTTGTTTGTTTGTTTGGCAACTATTAGAATCTATCTAGGGAAAGTAAGTTCAAAGTTCATTAAAAGTATACATCCATATGTGCAGGTGTATGTTTTCTTTCCCGTGGACAACTGCCACTTAATGAATCGACTGTCTTTTTTAAGCAACAGTGATAACTTTAATAAACAAATAAGACAAGAGAGCATGAAACAATGCTTAGAGCACATTGAAGGCTTACATAGTGCAAATTGCTCTTGTAGGTGTAAGTGTGAAACTAGGAAAGCTTACATCTTTCAAGTTTGATGTACTTGATACCACTCATGTATCAGAAGGGCTAGGGCTTTAATCTTACACTAATGGCTGACACCAATACAGTGGCAACACCTGTTCTTTCTTCTTCAAGGCATGGTGCAAAATAGAACGCTCCCCATCATTTGTAGTCTAGCAGCTGCTTTTTCTTTTAGTCTGTTTTATTTATAATCCAGATCATAGCAGATATTTAAATGTCAAACACATGAATTTCAAGTTAGATTACCTTATGGGGTTGGTTCTGGTGTTTTGGTTTTTTTAATTGCCTGTCCATTCCGTAGGTATTTTACTTACCCATTCAAAGAGCTAACTGTGGAGGAAGAAGAAACTATGATACACCAGCCAGATAAAGCTTGTTATTTTATGGCTCATAATGGCTGGGTTATGGGAGATGATCCTCTTAGAAACTTTGCAGAACCAGGTTTGTGAAAGAACTTTGAATTGTCTTATAAATCTTTTGATATTCTATCCAAAACAAAGAGTTTTGTTTAATCTATCTTTTTTCTTGGTGTATTCCTATGAAGCTGCAGAATAGCAGACAGGTACTCAGTTTATATCCCTTTTATTTCTTATTCAGCATACAGATCAACTGTAAGAGCTGGGATTTGAGGTACAGTTTTGCAAGATTTGAGAGAGAGAGATCATCAGCTTTCTGCCACTGAAATGGGGACATCCTGCCTCCCCACTTCTGTCGTGCTTTGCTTACTTTGTTCCAGCACCACTGCTTTTTGATATTTCTGTAAGACAATGACAGTGTGACAGGAAACTAATACAGTAGAAAAGTGGATAATATTTTACTGCATTAGTGAGCAAAAACTGGATCCTTGAAAGGTCCAGTGAGTGGCAGACAAGAGGTAACCCAGTTAATCCAAAATAAGCATGCAGATTGCTTGTGAAGGTAAAATGAGGTCTAAATTCACCAGGCACTAAAATATTGTATTCTATGTCCTTTGGGGACAGCATTGATATCCAATAAAAGCAAGGTTGGTACCTCTTGTTTTCAGAGTAGTCATTCACTTTGTAAACTGAGTCAAACAAAGACCAGTTCATTTCTAATTAAAAACATCTAAGAGTTTGAGTCTGCTTTAGAAGCTAATCTGATATTCCAGAGTGATCTGGAGTTATCAAACACTTCACTTCTGCAAAATAATTTACAGCCCTTTCACTGCTTTTTATTTCCTTTTTTTTCTCCTTCACAACCACGAAGATAATACATGTTTCAAGAGTGTTTTTGTTCAGTTGCCTTTCAGCAAATTGCCCTTTGTTCTGGGCAGACTGTTGTATTTTTTCTTTCAGTCACTGGCTTTAGTTAGCATACCTAACTTGCATTACTGAATGATGCTGGTGCACATCCAGAGAAAGCCGGTTTTTCTGTCTATGTAGCTATATTGCCATTAGTGAAGATAAAAGGTAGGCTGTGCTTAAGTGAATGTTTTTGAAAGTAGTGGTGGTTTACAATCCCTGCTCTTTACTTACTAGCTGCTTATTCTTGTTGTGTATCTGTCATTGTGTAGGCCCAATCACTTAGGTGTCAATAATGTGAGCCTTAGGAAATTAGTCTGGCTGAAAAATAATGTCTTTGCAGAGGCAGGATTACATTTCAGCTTAACAATTTTTATACTGCTTTAAAGAATTCAAAGGAATTTGATTTCAATCCGAAGAATTATTTCAGTATCACTGTAGAAGTTAAATATTTCCTTGGTGTAGTCTGAAATTTTACATGAATGCAGGGTATATAGATTTTTAGTTGATGTCATTATTGTTAGAATTTTTATTCTTCATCACAGTGTTCTCCTACTCTTCAGCAGTAGAAAATTAAACACCACATTTTCATTTTGGTGCATGTTCTATACTACATATATTCACTATAATGAATTTCTTTCCCTTACAGGTTCAAATGTTTACTTGAGAAGAGAGCTTATTTGCTGGGGAGACAGTGTGAAACTGCGTTATGGTAATAAACCTGAAGACTGCCCGTATCTCTGGGCGCATATGAAAAAATACACTGAAATCACTGCCAAATATTTCCATGGTGTTCGTCTTGACAACTGTCACTCAACACCTATTCACGTAGCTGAGGTACGCAAAATTAAGCATGTCTATTATAAAGCAGCTTCTGTCTGTGAAATAAGTCCTGCACTGTTGCTACAAAATCTGCAGGATCTACACGGCGTAGTTCAGGTGTGAATGAACCTTCCCCATAGCATAAGCAAGGTTTCTTAACTGCTGATGTTTAGATATGGTTTCAGCTACTTTAAGCAGTTAGTAGAGTGGTGTAGCTTTTAATTCTTTATGTCAGCTGAACTATTGTAGAAGCAGATGAACCTGGCTAACTTTTCCCTCATGTAGTTACAGGCTTAGTGTAATGACTGCCAGTATCCGGAATGTCAGTTTCAGCTGGGATCATTGTCAAGGCTTGGTTAAAAGTCTTAGTGTTTCTTTGCCACATATATTTTGCTATTGATGAATTAAACAGGAAGTGATTTACTTCCCATAATTTAAAAGTGGTAAAGAACACCTGCAAGAAGTTTAGTCTGGCAGGCTTATTGCTAAGAGTAGTGTTTGTTTACCATGGAGCTGATGACATCCAGAAATTGTACTTATCTAGTAAATTAGCTATAAATAGATTTGAGTAGTGCAGCTTATTAGTGCTTAGTCTTAGCTTGGTTTCAGAGCTTACCTAAATCCATGAAGAGCTCTCTAAAACAAGTTCATTTGCCCAGCAAAAGTTTTAAGTGGCTCTTAAATGCAGCCATTTCAAAACTTCTGCCATTTTTTTATTTCCTATTACTGTTTTTTGAGTGGTAACGTCGAAGGCTTAAACTGAAGGTCCTCCTCAGTTTTACCTTAACAGGTATCTCTTATCCAACCTTTGTTCTTGCATTTTGAGTTAAGATTTTTGTTTAAAAACAAAACTTGAAGTCTGCAGAGAATTTCCTAGAATTACTCAGTCGATTAATCATCTCTGTAAAATATAAACATGGTTTTATGAATGTTACCTGCTATTAATATTTTTTTAATGAGCTGCATATATGAACAACTCATTTGTGTTTGGTTAAGTCATGTTAATGATTGCATGTAAAAAGCTGAGAATGGATGTCTTGCATTAAAAATGTATTATGATCTATAGGAGATGCTAGCAACAGCCAGATCAGTCAGACCTAATCTTTATGTGATAGCTGAACTCTTCACGGGCAGTGAGTACATTGACAATGTTTTTGTCAACCACCTGGGAATTACCAGCCTGATTAGAGGTACAATAAGCAGTTGAAAATTATGTAGGATTGTCATGTATGGTTTGGAGTTCTTGGTGTGAAACTAACATTGGTATGCTTTTTTTCCCCTTACATATTTGTGTTCTTTGCTTACGCAATTATGTTTTCTTCTTCAACTTCTGTTTAACTTCTCCCATGTTGTATGCTAATTCTTGGTTTTGCTTATGTTTATGTATCCTCTTCTGTGTAACAACTTTTTTTGTTCCTTAATTTTGGCTTTCTGTTTGTCTTTGCTGCATGGCATTTCGCTATTGTCCAATCCCCGCCTAGCTTTGAAACTTGTCCTTTTTTGTATCTACCTTTCCCCTTTCTCTGGCTTTTTTGGCTGTGCTTTTCGCAGTACATGCTGGACACAGCTAGAAAATTGCGAGCCGATTTGTATGTAGTGGCTGAACTGTTCACAGGAAATGAGGAGCTGGACAATATCTTTGTGAATAGGCTGGGCATTACCTCCTTAATAAGAGGTAGGCTTGCTGCGTGTGTGGTCTCTTTCCAACAAGAGATTATAGATGACATGCTTTTTCCAAGGAAAAGGTTTCTTCTGGATTGTGCACTTTCAATTTCATACTTGATGTAATCAGAAGTACATTTTTTTGTCTTGTGACTTTTTTGATACTCAGCAAAAAATACAGTACTAGCTGTAAAATAAGAGAAGACATTAATCTACAGAAGGTTAGATTATTTCACTTATTCTAGCGGGAGAAAAAGAAATTGCAGCACAGTTCTGCTAAGCAAGTCCTGCATTGCCTGATTATTTTTTTTTGTTCCATGAGTTTCTTAAAGACTATGAGAAAGTTTCAGATCTCTGCTTTTTTCTCTGCTTTTTGTCCCCCCTTAGCTTTCTCTACCATAATATGTTATAGCAAATAGAATACTCCAAGGTTGTGTACCTACATTGGAGAATATAGTTGTGTGACTTTTTTTTTTAAGGATTGAACACCCCAAAATAACAACTTTAAAATGCTGCATTAACATCTTTGTGCATGCTGTACTCTATAGTAGTTATTCTTATGCAAACACTTAACTATTTTGTTCTTTAGAGGCAATGACTGCGTATAATAGCCATGAAGAGGGAAGGTTAGTTTATCGGTTTGGAGGTGAACCTGTTGGCTCTTTTGTTCAGCCACGTTTGAGGCCTTTGATGCCAGCTATTGCTCATGCACTGTTTATGGATATTACACATGATAATGAATGTCCAATTCAGGTGAGCACCTAAACTGAAAACCAAAGTTTGTTTAATATTTTCTGAATTAATATTTGTGAACCATGAGAGAGCTTAGTGAAATCTAGATGTCTTTCCTGAGTGTTATTTAGAAAAAATGTGATTTTCATGCACAGAATAAAATTTTATAGTAGCTGTCTCCTACATTCAAAATTTTTTCTTCCAAGGGAAAAGTATATGAAACTACTTAATGAGCTGTTTTGATTCTTTCTTTCCAGTTACTATAAGTGGTTCCAGCTCTGCTTGTTAACCTGTTCCAAGCTCCTTTTTTACAGGAGAGAATGAGAGAGAATGCGGAATTAGTGCTTATTTTTGAGGGTTTCTCTTAAGTTGCTTTTGTTAGTGCATATGTAGTAACTTTTTCAGTGATTCTATTGTGAATGACAAAATGATGATCATGTCATTGGCAATTGCTCTTAAATTGAATATGTCATTTGTGTGCTGAATTGGGAGGGATGAATTATGTCTTTGATTCACTATTTATTACCTGGTTATTTTTTAACATAGCACCGATCTGCATATGATGCTCTTCCTAGTGCAATGATTGTTTCCATGGCATGCTGTGCTACAGGAAGCACCAAAGGCTATGATGAACTAGTACCACACCAGGTATGTGTCTAGTTTAGCTCCTAAATTACTTTTAAAAATGTCAACTTTATTCTTGTTCTAGGATGTATATTTTGAGGTTTTTTTATTTGAAATTGCAAGCAGTTTACTAGACCTCCAGCAGTTCGGGTGGTTTTTTTTGTTTCTGGTTTTATTAGTTTTTTTCCAAAGTAGTTGATATTTGCTTAAATCTTCATTTCTTTACAGATTTCTGTAGTATCTGAAGAGAGGTTTTATGCAAAATGGAATCCAGCAGCACAACCGACTTCTGGTGAAGTTAATTTCCAAACTGGAATTCTAGCAGGAAGGACGGCCATAAACAGGCTGCATCAGGAGCTGGGAGCTAAGGGCTTTAGTCAGGCAAGTGAGCGGAACATTGCAATTTCTCTGTATTTATGGTCTGAGTGAGGACAGTTGTAATGGTATGTCTTTTCTAGGTGTATGTAGATCAAGTTGATGAAGATATAGTGGCAGTGACAAGACATTGTCCTAACACACACCAGTCTGTTGTGGCTGTAAGTCGAACTGCTTTCAAGGATCCTAAAACTGCCTTCTATAGTAAAGAAGTACCTGAAATGTGTATCCCAGGTAATCAGAGTTTTTTAAAAAAGATGGCAGATGTACAAAAAATTCAAGTTGTTCTAGTTCCATACTTTTTAACTTCAAACACGGGAAATCAATATGAGAATTTACAGTGTATAACACCTTTTCTGTGTACTAACATGCATGCACCAGAAGTGGTTAAAGAGACAATAGCAAACTTATCTTGCTTAGGGTTTTCAAAGGCATTCATATCAAGTATACTTCCTGCTATAAGCTCCCCAAGAGTGTGTGGTTTGTTTTGCTGTGTTGTTTGTAATCTGGTAAGAAGTAGTTAACAGCAAGATGGTTAATTGTACAGAGGTGGGAGGGGGAGGTAGTTACTATTTATTAAGTGATATACTGGGGAAGAAGGCTAAAATCTTACTGTGTTTGTCAATGCCACTGCTGTTCAGCTTTCTTACATATGACTATTTTTGTGGTTTTAAAATACATCTTAAAAACCAACATTGTACTGCATAAGTCAATATGGATAATATATAGGTCATACATACATAATATTCATTAAATATGCTAGTTATAATGACTTCTACACATTACCTGACTATGTTTCTGAAGAAACAATTTCCCAACTGGCTTTTTAAGTATACTCAGTTTTTTCATGCATGTGTGTGCCTGTTTTAAAGTCAGTCACATTATATGCTAAGACTTACAAGTGGCTGCAAGACTTGTGTACCTTAGTTTGTAGATTACTGAAAGGAGAGAGAAAATTAGGATATTTGAATATTGCTAGAATTTCTTACACTTTTAAGATAGAGGATCTGTAGCTGCAGTTTGGAAACCAATCTAATACAGTCTCCTAAAAGATAATAAGGAAACTAACAGAGCTGGTGATCAGTAAAAGACGAGTTGTAATTCACTAATTCCTGACTGATTTTTATGGTTTATTATAAAATAACAAAATTGCAATTTTAAATACCATACAGCCAATGAATGTGTAATGAACATTTATGGGATATTTAGGAGACTTTCACATACGTTTTGTCATCTTTGGTTGTTGTTTAGCTGTACAACTGAGATTTGTATTTTGAATATTTAGGTTTTTTGTTTTACGCTTTCCTTCATGTTTTCAAAAGAATTACTTTAAAGTAGCTTAATAACTACAACATGATTTAACTTTTCTTAGGAAAAATAGAAGAAATAGTACTTGAGGCTAGGACTATTGAGAGAAATGCTAGTCCTTACAAACAAGATAAACACTTCATAAATGGATTGCCTAATTTCACAATAGAACTCAGAGAGCATATCCAGGTAATTAGCCTCCTTCTCCCATGTTCTGATGTAATGTTTTGTAATTTGTGATATTTTATATTAGGAAAAATATATTGAATTTCAGTTTCAAATGTGTTTTCTTTTCTAAGATTACAGACAGTAAAATTATAAAGCAAGCAGGAACTGCCATAAAAGGGCCAAATGAATTTGTTCAAGAAATAGAATTTGAAAACTTAACACCGGGAAGTATAATAGTATTCAGGTATGTTATTATAATTGCCAAATGGCTGTGTTAGTTAAAATAGAATGATAGGATTCTTTGTTTTGAGACTTTGGAATAGTTTATTCAAACATTTCTACAAGTTATGCTTTTATATTTACAGAGTTAGTCTTGACCCAAAGGCTCAAGAGGCTGTTGGTATACTTCGCAATCATTTAATCCAGTTCAGTCCTCATTTTAAATCTGGAAGTCTTCCCGATGATCATTCCGCACCTATATTAAAAACATTATTTTCCTCGTGAGTATTCTTTAAGTTTCTGAAGTATAACTGAGAGACCTACAGTGAGAGTGAAGAACAGTCTGTAAACTTAGTGAGGATTTTTATGTTGTTGTTACTACGGGTGGGTTTGGATTGTCAGAGTGCAATTAAAATTCTGAGATATTGTTTTTAGATGTATAATATTAAGCAAAGTTAACACTTAAAAACTTCCTAGGCTCTTTTGTTCATGTTCTATCTAATTGCTGCTTACAGTAGACTTACTAACGTGGAGTGCTCGTCAGTGTTGGGGTTTGATTGTCCAGGGTTTATACTTAATACTGTGTTTCTAAATAAATACTGAAACATCTGAGCGGGACAACTCGGAACATCTGAAAAACGAGGCTGTAAATTTCCAAGAATAAGTGGCAAGAGAGTTGTATGTATTTATTCATTTTAATGTAAGTCTAAAACTAGAATTGTTTGTGAAATCCTTTCTCGGTTTCCCTACTAATGTTGCTTTTGGGTTTGGAACTTTTTTCCTCTACTGTTTTTTCAGTATTGCATCTAAGCTAACTTTGGCTGACCTAAATCAAGTACTGTATAGGTGTGAGGCAGAAGAACAAGAAGATGGTGGAGGTTGTTACAATATACCAAACTGGTCACCCCTGAAGTATGCAGGCCTTCAAGGTAATAGTTTCAGCATTCTTTTTTCTGTCAAGAAAAAAAGTAAAATAGGGATGTTCAATCTATATCATATCTTATAAAGATTGTATGGCTAGTGCCATTGTTTGAATGTGAAATTGTTCCTGCTTGACTATACTACTAATCAGTGTTATACCCAGGAAATCACGTACTAAAACAAGAACCCTTTCTCTTGACCCTCTGGGCTGCAAAATTAAGTTTCAGTATGTGTTTTAACACCAACACCCTTTCTTTTAAAATAAAAATAAAATACATACATCTCCAGTGAAGTCACACTAATTAAACCCTAGGCATTACAAAATTACTGAAGAGTGTCGATCATTTGTCAAATGTATGAATTCCATCATGCTAGTTATTCCACGTTGATTTTCATAGCTATCTAGGATGTATGCTGAGGAAACTGCAGTTGAGTTGTATCCTAACTCACTCTGCAGATCAGAAGTAATACAGTTAAATCCAGTTAAAGCATCTGTCGCTTTGTACCTTTTCTTCCTGAATTGTGATTGCTGTTTGCAACAATGGTGTGTCTTTTAATGCAGAGTTGGGTTTGTATCTTCAGGGTTAATGTCAGTGATGGCAGACATTAGACCAAAGAATGATTTGGGTCATCCATTTTGTGATAATTTAAGATCTGGAGACTGGATGATTGATTATGTCAGTAATCGTCTGATTTCACGTGCAGGAACCTGTGCAGAAGTGAGTAAAAATATTTGGCGACTTTGGGGTTTTAAATTATTCGTTTGTTTCCTTTTCAATTACTGGTATATTTTTAAATACAGTCTGTCTATAACACATTTCTGTCTGGGCAATTTCTTCTAGGAGATAAAACCATTAATGTGCTTTTTCTTCCCTCTTCTCAATCCCATTTAAGTATAGACTGCAAAAGGGAAGTGAAACATATGGAGGGGTTGTTAGCTGTTACATAAAGACCTGCAGGGCTCCTTTCCTGCTTGTTTATTAATTTTTCTCAAATGAAAATGAAGTAACCATTTTTATTTTTTTTAGTAAGTACTTTCGAAAGAGGGCCTAAATACCACTGAGGTGTACATGATGATGATGGTACAGTTATAGTAAGATTGCACAGTCAAGCACTGCATAGATAAGAATTACCGAAATTCAAGTTACCTGTATAGCTGCATTCCAATACAGTCCTTTTCTTTTTGTCATATTTTATTTTCCTGCACAGCAATTGCTTTATTCATTTCACAAGGGGAAGACCTGATTTGGGTAACTTACATGATGAGTAAAATAATAAAGGCGTTAGCATTCTTATTTAAATTTTGTTCCTGGAGTCACATGTAGTGATACAAAGCAGAAGAATGGATAATGCAGTCTAATGTACTGAAGTGGGTGCTGAATCTGACCTCGGAGACTGAGCTTTTCTAGAAAGGAAATTCTACTGCCAATATCTAGCATGCACAACTAATTAGACATGAATGACTGCATGCTAGTGGTGTTAAAAATAACTGAAGATAACCTCACCTTTGTGGTGGTCAAGCATAAGTTGGGTGTAATAAATGTACAAAAATTGTGACAACTACTTTAACTAGGTGGATCCTGAAAGCACTGCTTTTTGAACCCTAGTGTTACCAAGTTCTAATTATATTGTATTTTTAATAGGTTGGTAAATGGTTGAAGGCCATGTTTGTCTACCTAAAGAGAATTCCACGTTACCTCATCCCGTGTTACTTTGATGCCATATTAGTGGGTGCATACACAACGCTTCTGGATGTGGGATGGCATCAGATGTCTAGGTATGCTGGGCATGGCAGAGCTATAGAGGTAGCTGTGTATATTTGCACCTTTTAATTTTTATCTGCTGGAGAATATAATTTAAGTATTTTCTTACTCATCCAATGTAAAAGGGTAAAATTAGTAGTGAATATCAAATCCATCTTCTGACGGTGTTTTGAAAAGTTTATAGAGTTCAGATGTCTATTCAGGGTTTGAATTTATAACTGCTGACATTGTGCAGTAGGAGAAGAAGACCTTAAGCCAGCATTACTTTGCCAGGCTTCAGAAGTGTTTTTTGCTATCATTTTAGTACAACTGCAGTGATTCCTTAAAGGTCAGGGAAAAAAAGAAAATACCTGATTGTACTTTATGCTGATGCTTCGTTCAACATTTCTTCTCTAACACAGCTAAATATCCTTCATTATCTAAGCACTTTGCTTAGTTCTTGAGGGAACTGTTTAATCTTTGGTGTCAGTTTCTCCTTTCTTGTTTGGAAAGGGAAGGGAGATTGATTTAATGGAGGCTTTATTCTAGCTGTGAACGTTCTGAATAAGTCATTATTGTTTTGTAAGTGTTAAATGAGCACAGAATTTGGTATGGCTGTGAAACCATGTGGAAAGTAGTGTATTTTATGAAAATGCTTGTAGATGAACTAGTCGGGAATGCAGATTGCATTATTTTAGATGATGTGTCAACTGATTAATATACAAATTTTTATAATTAATATATATAAAAATGTGGCAAGCTAAAAATACTGAATCTTTTGACAGAAACTTTTGTTCCTAGTAAAGTATCTTTTATCATATCTTGCAGTCTTAGGCCTGTATATAGGCATCAAATAAAACAAACATTTCTTTTTCCCTTCTCCCTAGAAGCATTTGACATAAACATTCCTATTGACACTAATAAATTGAAATTTAAAACTCACATTAGGCACCCATGTTGGGGGGAAAAAGTGATCTACAAATTAAAGCTCATGTACAAAATTAGTTAATGCAAAATACTAATATTAACTTAATGTTGGTTTATTATGTTTCTTATGCATAATACTTACAATAGTCTACTATAAATGAAAAAGGGTGCATTTTATAGACAGATATTGCTTAATACAAAGTTATTTTAATTTAATTATGTTGAATTACAGCTTTGTGCAGAATGGATCAACATTTGTTAAACACCTTTCCTTGGGTTCAGTCCAGATGTGTGGAATAGGAAAATATTCTTGTCTGCCAGATCTGTCTCCTTCCTTACATGATGTTCCCTATAGGCTGAATGAGATTACAAATGAGAAAGAACAGTGTTGTGTTTCCTTGGCAGCTGGTAAGTGAGGACAACATACTAAAAAACCAAAATAAATTCTTCCAGCATAGTTAAACTGGCTTTAATAACTGTATTAAAATTGTCTCCATTGTGCTTGGGATCAATATGTGAGCAACCACATATAAAATGTAAGCAGTAGTTTTCCTCACTTTTACCCTGTTTTAACTTGTGTTTAAGATACAGATTTTCCCATATTAAAAATATGGGAGTTTTGTCTAGCAGTACTTCTTGGAGACAACCATTTTATTACTGCTCTTGGGGAGCTTATAGAGACTTTACGACATTTTTAGCTATATCCACTTTTGTCATATATGGAAATCCACAAGTATGTTCTCTTTCTTTCTGGAAGACTTGCTTGAGATAAATATACTCTATGATAGTAGGTTTTAATTTATCTTTTTTAAACACAAATTTAAGAACTGAATTGTAATGGAGTATAAGGATGAATTTATTGTTGACAAGTTCTCAGAACCATTAGCACAGCAGAAGAATGGTTGATCTGAAACTGTCTCCAAAATGAAAGAGCATAAAAGCAGTCAGCAAATAGTGTTTATACCTCCAAATGTTCTGCCAGCATCTGGCAGTCTTTGAATTAGGCACTTTCCTACATCAAAAGTATTACCTTCTGTGTTTAATGGCTTATTTTTGTTCTGAGTTGGCCCATTCCTTTTCTGAAACCATAGAAACTTTTCCATCCACAGATTCTATGGCATCTGCTCACTAGGGTGTTTATTTTCTTCTTCTTGCTGTATGTCTTTCTCTCATGGAGTTTTATAGCTTTTAGTTTCTGTTTTTTAGTAACATTCCATCTGCCTGCTGTAGTGTTACCTAGAAGCACAGAGGCACAATGTTCCCTTGAATTGGTCATAAAGGTTAATTATACTGAAGGGTTTGGTTTTAAATATTGCCTTCACATATTCACTGGTAATAATTACTGTAATAATTATTATGCTTTATCTGTCAGAATGATTCTTAAAGGTACATGTTATAATGTCTGCAGTAACATGTAGTTCTAGGAGCTGCTGGAAAAGAAGCAGGATTCCATTTATAGTGGCTAAGACGAACTTTGGGCTGAAGAAATTCATAGCTCTCCAGCTCTCCACTCTTGTCCCCTTTTATGCTGCTGAGATGGCATATATTTTGTACATAAACTCTTGTAAACAAAGCACTATAAATCTTGTCATAGTTCTGGTTTTGTCTTTTAGTTTTCTTCCTTTTTTTAATTACAGGGTGGCACTTGGGTGATTTATTAAAAACTTAAATGTGACTTACTGATATGAGAAATTCTGTTGCATGATCTGGACATTCTAGAAGATAACGGTTCTAAAATGAGGTCTTATTTAATTTTTATCAAGAACTTAGTCTAGCAGATTGTTTATATTATTCACATTTATATTTTTTCCTAGATTATATTTTACTTCTAGTTATTTTATACATATATGCGTGCTTGGAGACTTCTGTCTTATCAAGAAATGGAATTAAAAGTGGCACTTCTTTTTAGGTTTACCTCACTTTTCTTCTGGAATTTTTCGTTCTTGGGGACGGGATACCTTTATTGCACTGAGAGGTCTAATGTTAGTTACTGGGCGCTATCTAGAAGCAAGGTAAGGCTTGACTTATTCTTAGTTCTTATGGGTTTTGCAGGTAGTTAGGAAAAAGACATGCTCTCAAAACCTGAGATCATACACAAGCTGTTAGAAACAGTTGATGTGCAGTATAAAACTTTAATGGTCCTAGACAGATCTGGGAGTTCTCTCTAAATGGAATTAAAAAAACTTAAATGATTCTCTTTTGCTTTCTTAAAGCTAATGTTCTGTATAGATAAGGTCATTTTAACCCCTATAACACTACTGCTTGTCCTTAAAGTGATTGTGTTTCACGTGTACTTGCATCATTTATTTACTTAAAAATTTGAAGTAGCAAGAGAATACTTTTAGACAGAAAGGTATGATTGTATGTCTATTGTGACTCTTCTCTTTAGTAACTGCTAGTGTTTGTCTATCGATAGTAGCAATAAGCGAATTCTGGACTGTTGGTATCTGTTTGTAAATATTTAACCTGACAAACGAGCCAGATATAAGCCAGATACGTTGATTTGTTATTTCCATTAATATTTTCATTTGGGTTAATCCCACCACATGATACAAACATAAAAATCAGTTGTTTTAATTTTGCGTGTGTCGATGCTGCTGTACATTTGGCCAAATGTTACTTTTATCATGCAGTAAGATTTGCATCCTATTAGTATGTTTATATTCCCTTTCAAAACTGATTGGAATCCATGTTTTCCACAAGGTATGCACAATGGCTCTCAAATGAAAATTCTCAATCTCAGTTGCTGTCACCTCTCTGTATTTCAATAAATTCCCACCTACTCCTACCCTCCGTCCCCATTCCACCTCACCTATGAGAATAGATACCAGGTTAATCATAAACAATGTCAGTAAACGACCTCAGTGGGATTTGGATTTAGGCTCTATGTCACTACCAACGAAAAAGCAAAAGAGCTTTTCCATTTTAGCAGATGTATGTTTTGTACAAACCGATTTAAATGTATTCATGTTGGGGAATTTGTAGGGAATAGATGACTATTTTAAAAAGTTCATGCTAAATGAAGTAATTTGTAGCTTTCAATAGCAAACTTTTGTTATCTGTCTTTAAGATCCTGTTTGTCCCCTTGACTTACCTTGCTATTTAAGGTATGCTTAAACTTGTATGCTTTGTACTTAATACTTGGACTAGTAATGACCTTGAAAGTAACTTAGTCAAGACTATGTTTTTCTTTTGTTCTAGAAATATCATTTTAGCATTTGCAGGGACTTTAAGACATGGTCTCATTCCCAACCTGCTTGGCCAGGGGACACATGCCAGATACAACTGTCGTGATGCTGTATGGTGGTGGCTTCAGTGTATCCAGGACTACTGTAAAATTGTTCCAAATGGATTAGACATTCTCAGGTGTCCTGTTTCTAGAATGTACCCGAGCGATGACTCTTCTCCTCAGCCTGCAGGCACTAGGGTAAAGATCACTTCTGATTTTAAGTATTTCTTTCATTAAAAATGTATAGTTATATAATGTCTGTATTAAAAATTGCATACTGTTTATTGTCATTGACAAAGATGCTACTGAAAATGTTAGATGCTTTTCTTCTGAAGTATCATAAACTAGAGGCTAAGAATTGCTACTACTTGCACATCAAAGCCTTTCTACTCATTTTTCATCTCGCCTTTCATGTATCATCCAAACATACAATCAATCTAGGATCAGCCACTCTATGAAGTAATACAGGAAACAATGCAACGACACATGGAAGGCATAAATTTCCGAGAAAGGAATGCTGGTCCGCAGATAGATCAAAACATGAGAGATGAAGGTAACACATATAGAACTCTTGCTATGCAATTAAAAAATAGTGATTATATTTAATTTCTTTTCTTCTAGCTAATGAGTGTATCTTTTAAAAATTGATGTTTAATGCCATTAAAACTATATTACTTTAAATATGTTTAATGTTTAAAAAGTGCCTAATTAATTGTTTATTATAATAGAGTCAGAGAATGGTTTGGGTTGGAAGGGACCTTAAAGATCATCTAGTTCCAACCCTCTGTCATGGGCAGGCATCGGGGGCAATTATCAGCATGGGCAGGTTTGTTATTAGCAGCTGTCTATATGTTCTGGTACAAGTTACCTTTAAATAAAAGTTTACTTTAAAGGTATAGCCACCTCAAATATCTTGTTTGGGGAGTTTTTTGGTGTATTTAAGAGGTTTGAGTTGGAGTCGGGGCGGAGATGTTTTGTTTGAGGTGTAGATTTCACACATGATATTCTTGTTTGGCAGGTTTTAATGTTACTGCAGGTGTTGACCATGAAACTGGCTTTGTCTTTGGAGGGAACCGCTTCAACTGTGGCACTTGGATGGATAAAATGGGAGAGAGCGACAAAGCTCGCAATAGAGGAATTCCAGCTACTCCAAGGTACAAAATTCAGGCTTTTGAGGGGGATTTTTAAAATTATTTTTCTTAATAGAAATTATTCTGCAGAACTAATATGCTTTCCATTAACACATCTGAGAGGTGATCTCTCAAATGTTCTAACTGTTTCTGCCTACTAAAATGTTAATGTTTTGGGGTTTTTTTGTGCTCATTTGAAGAAAAAAGGTGTGTGTTTAGCAGGTGAACCCCTCAGCTTCTGGCATGGTCTTAGCTCTATGCAAAGCATTGACTTTTGAATCCAAGTAGTAAAATGTAACTTATGTACTTATAGGACTAGCAGTACTTTGTTCTTCAGACTTATTATAGGAGATATCTATTCATAATTGTTGTGTTGTTTGAATGCTTCTTATTGAGAACTCAAAAATACCTACAACATTTAAACATTGAAAGTTGAGACTAAATATTTTAAAAATAAGCTCTTTACTATGTGCCAGCAAACTGCTGCAGGCATCCTTGCTTGAGTTTAGTACAGCATCAATTTCAAATTGATTGCCATCTGTGGGTGAGAACTGAAGGAAAATGTTATCTGGCTTGGTAAGTCAGGCATTCTAACTGGGAACCAAGAGAGGTTGAGGAACTGGCCCTAGAGAGGCTAATAAATTGGTGATGCTGGAGAAAAATTTTACATTAAGTAGGAAGTAAAACTCACTGCTATATAATACGGATTTTCTGTATGTGGCAATTACCTGAATAGCACCTGTAAAAAGAAGCAAGTCCAAGAAGTGCATTTAGTGCTTATTTTAATGCTTCACTTTTGACTTGAGTACTCATATTATTGCAGAAATATTACCAAAGTTACCAAACTGCACATGCAGATGACAACCTCTGTATTGAACACAGTTTTAACATCGGAGGGTCAAGTCTAAACCATGCCTACGCAGAGCTGTCAGAACTGAGCTTACAACCCAGGAAGGAAATCTGAGTCAGTGGTAGCTTTCTAAAATAATAGCAGCAGCCAAAAAAGCTAATAAAAAATAATACTGGGTGTCATCAGTAAAGATTCTTAGGACACGACAGAGGGTGTCATTCTGCCTTTTTGTGAAACCTGGCACCTGTGAGCATGCACTTGTATCTTGACTGTTGTGTGTAGTGCTGGTCTCAAGCAGGACAAAATAAAGGAATGGTAAAGAGAAGGGCAGCTAAAACTCAAAGGGGTGGAGTAGCTGCCTTGTAAGGAGACATTAGAATGTTTAAGGACTCTTCATTTTCAAGAGAATATGGGTGAGAGAGATATGACTGAAGTTTAGAAAATCATTACAGTAGTGATGATGGAGCTGTTATTCACAACCCCATGCAATACTGTAGAACTTCGGGATGCTCATATAAGAAGAAGGGGAACAGTAGAAGAATAGGGCAAAATAAAGTATCTAAAGATACTTACAGATTTATTTTTTTTTCAGTTACTTCTTGAACTTGAATAGCTTTCTTAAAGTAATTCTTGGGGTTTTTTTAATTATTTTAGAGATGGCTCTGCTGTGGAAATTGTTGGTTTGTGCAAGTCGGCTGTTCGCTGGTTGCTGGATTTATCTGGGAAAAATGTGTTTCCGTTCCATGGAGTCACTGTAAAAAGACATGGTAAAAACAGGCACATCTCATAATTGTATTACTGGAGTATAAAAATAACTAAAACAATGAAATGGTGGCCATATAACATCAGGGATGACTATCAAACTACCGAAAAGGTTTAGGGGGGGAAAGGAGAAAAACTTGGGAAAGTATCTTGTGTGAATAAAACCTTTTGTTACTACAAAAATTTATTAAGAGTTGATGTTGTCTTGTCAGTATTTCAGATCTTTTATTTCATATATTAAGGTGCAAATTACAAAGGAATTTTGGAGCCTGAATACCATTTCTCATAATAGAAGTGATAGGATTATTATGTATTATGATGATTTGCATCATTCATTACAAGAATGCTAAGTAATATTACACAAGACACTTCTTTTTTTCCCCCATAATATTCACAGCACAGAAAAGTAGTTTTTGTGAATATTTATGTACATATTGGTAGATGTCCCTTATGTTTCAGAGGGATACTGCTTTGCTTGCAAAGTTACTTTACTTTGCGCTTACCCAGCCCAAGTGCATATACCTGCCCTGTAAAGCCTTTTTACTCTTCAGTAAAGGATAATATTGGAAAGCAATTAATGGTTCTTCGATTTTAGAAAATGTTAACGTACGTGGGTTTTTTGTGGTTTGTTTTTTTCCTATCTGTCCTAGACAGTACAGATTCTTAGGTCATAAACTCAACTGTCACTTCAGGGTTTCTTAAAATGATTGGCTAGAGTAAGAACTTAGAATTCAGCACACAGCAGTATTATAATCCATAGATGTAGAAATAATATTTACAGGACTTGTCTTAACTCTTTTGTTCCAGAATCATGAGCAACTTTTTAAGATTCGGTTTGATGTGTGTAGACTTCTTTCTGTTATTGATGTCATGTAACTGTCATGAATTTCATTCATCTACTGCTGAATCTGTTTAAAACCAGCCTTAATTCCTATTCACGATCTATGCCTTGTTTCTTAAGAACAGGCTTACTGTTAGAGTTCCTAGGCTTTTTGTTTTTCTGGCAATACCGTATTTCAGTTTTGGTAATATTGTACTCCTGTACGCACCTAATATAAAACTGGTGTGCAGTTCTTTACTATTTTTGGTTCTTTCATAAAAGCATTGCTTATTTAAGATGTATGTGTATCTCAATCCGGAAGGTATCCCTAGTACAATTCTGCTGACTAAAACCTGATGTTTTTTTAGTCTCACTTGAAGTTTCAGTGAGCTGTTCCTGTGAACTGTAGAATTGGCCTAAACGTGGGGAATCACCAGCTGGAGAGAGGTGATCCTAGGTCTGCTCCTGTTATGTTAAGTGTCAGGAATTCAGGAAGAGAGAGCTTTTAAAAGTGACACTTATCCTAATGTTTTGACACTCTCTTTGAAGTCTCCAAAATAGCAAGAGTATGTATACCAAATACTATAAAATAGTTGACATGTTACCATGCTGAAATGTTAATTATAAATTTTAAACTTACTCAATTAAATATTTACTATAGATCACAGTACCTCATACTGTTTGCTCCTAGCTAACTGCAAGTTAGAAAATGTTGTGTAAAAAAAAGTTGTTCGTGTGTTGGAGTTGATCTGCAGTATAATTCAACTTCTGAATAATAACTTTTTGCAATGCTACTATGGTCTTTATTGTGTTAGGAGTATCTTAAGTAAAACTTCAATAAGAAAAACAGTAAAAATAGTTATAAGCATGCTTCTGGTGTTGCCACTGTGCCTGTTTTCAGAAAATAAAACCCATATGTAACATCTTGCAGGAAAGGAGGAGACTGTCACATATGATGAGTGGAACAGAAAAATTCAAGGACACTTTGAAAGGCTGTTCTTTGTCTCTGAGAACCCAGCAGATCCTAATGAGAAACATCCAAATCTTGTTCACAAACGTGGAATTTATAAGGACAGCTATGGAGCTTCAAGTCCTTGGTGTGATTACCAACTCAGGCCAAATTTTACAATAGCAATGGTTGTGGTAAGTGAGGGAGGTGGGGGGGGAAGCATTTGCACTTTAAATTTTCTTTACAATACAATCTTAGTTCAATAATAAGGTTCATCTGCATGGCATTATATTAGGAACATACATTGCTCAGAGTAACTTTTTGAAAGCTTTTTTTTCATACTTTTAATATTGGTCCATCTTGAAGTATCTCCTAAAAATAATACATCCTTGACAGGACTTACCTGAATGAAACTACTGTCCAGTTATACACACTAGGATAAATTGGCAGTTTTCACTGTACTCAGAATGTCCTCTAAGGTTAGGTCTGGGAGGCTGCTTTTCCCATCAAATTAGCTAAAAAGCTGGGGGAGGTTTGTTGTCTTCATCTGGTTTGTAAAGAGCTTCAGTATTAATACTTGGCAAGTGTATTTAAAATAAAACAGAATTTTTTAAAAGTCACTGAATAGCTTCTATCCTCTTGCTTACTCTGACTTGTAGGTTTTAGAAGTTGATTCAGTAATACAAAACTTAGGCTTTTTGTTGTCTTCTACATTTGTATATACAGTCTTGTGTGTAAATTTGCAGAGTTTACTTATTAGTTCTTCATTATTTTATTAGGCCCCTGAATTGTTCACACCTGAGAGAGCTTGGAAAGCTCTGCAGATAGCAGAGGAAAAACTGCTTGGTCCATTAGGCATGAAAACCTTAGACCCAGAGTAAGTATAGTAGAGATAAGAATAAGTGTTAGTTACAAAACATGACAGTAGGAATTATTTGACATGTGGGGGTAGTATTTCTTTTGTTAAGATCCTCATATATTCCTGTGAAATAAAGCTGCAATAAATACTTCTGGAACAATTACTTTGCTATTCTAAAAGTCCATGCAATTAATTTTATTTATGTAGACAATCACCAGGTGTTTTAGATGCCTCACAGTAAGCAAGTAAAATTTGGCATCATATGTTATATTTGCATCTTGATACATACTTATATATGATACAGTGCACAGCACTAGAGTTTGAGTAAAAGCAGAAGGTCAAAATTATGAATTCAAGTCATTCCAAGACTTAACCATTTTCCTACTAGTTGGAACCATATTTGGAATTCCATTGTCATGCAAAATACAGAACCTGGTGGTGACCTCCCTAACTTAACCATCATTAAATGTAAATGCAATGACAAATTTTCAGTTTATTTCTGCTTTCTACTTTTATGTATCACTTTTGTTAAGGCTTTGTTTGCATAATTTATTTTTTTTTCTTTCTTACAGTGATATGGTTTACTGTGGAGTATATGATAATGCTCTTGACAATGACAACTATAATGTAGCCAGAGGTTTTAATTATCACCAAGGACCTGTAAGAGCCACTTTCTTCAATTTTAGAAAAAAGTTCTGTCACCTTTTCAAACTGACAACTATAATAATAATCTCTTTTCATTCTTTGCTTAGGAATGGCTGTGGCCAATTGGATATTTTCTCCGTGCCAAATTGTACTTCTCAAAGTTGATTGGTCCAGAGATATATGCAAAAACTGTAGTTATGATTAAGAATGTTCTTTCTCGCCACTATGTTCACCTTGAAAGGTAAGACACCAACTAACACAGACTGAAAAATATTCATTCAAGCTACTGGTATCCACTGTCCAGTTGCATGTAAAAGTACAGATCTATAATATAAAAAGCATCTGTTTTCTACATATGAAGTTCAGTGCTATATGAGCGATTGCATATCTCAAGTCAGGTTTCAAGTACAGCTGAAATCTAGTACTTAATATAGATTCCAGAATTACTAATATTTACCCATGTGAAGACTGGGTAAAATAAACCTTATGTAAAAATTAGGATCTCATTTCATACAAAAAATGGATTTTGGAAGAAAATTATGTTGAGTTGTTTTTTAAAATAATCAGTATTTCAAAACAACCTGCAAAGTGCAATAGTTAAAAGGGCTAGTAGTGACAGATTAAAATTGTGGCAGATAAGCTGATGCAAAATATTGTTAGGATTTCTTATGTAGTGAAAGAGGAAATTAGTATGACAGTGTTTCAGAATCTTAACCTTGATATTCTAAGGCGGCAGAGGAGCTTGCTTATGGCCCTTAAATGTTTCTTTGCATGTTGAGTTCTCCCTCTTAAAACCCAAACTGCTAAACCCACGCTATTTTACCCCTTTTACTGTCTGTTATCTTTTTAATTTGAAAGGAATTGAGACAAATGGAAACAAACAAAATAAAGATCTTGCCCTTGATATCTCTTCCGTATAATCTATTCTGCACTACTTCAAATATACATTTATTTGTACCCATAAGAGTAACACAGTAGGACTAGTCATGACAGAAGGGTTTGTCTGACCGCATGAGGAAGAAAAGGGATTTGTTAAGCAGCTTTTTGCTTAGCATAGTGTCTTGTCCCAGTATCTTTTTTGGTAGTATTACCAAGTACTTTGCAGTTTGGTCACATTCTTTGGGGTTTTTTTCTGTCTTACTACTGAAGTCGTGTACTTTTATTCACTTCTGGCATTTCATACGTGTACAGAAATACTAATGTAGCAACAGACTCAACTTATGAGTATTTCTGTAAAGATGTTAGTTTGTGGGGTGTTTTATTCCTATAGAGGAAAAAAAGGCTTATATAGTCATGCCGTCTTCTAGCAGTCACCACTTTCTAGCACCATAATCCAGTATCAAGTGTTGTTTGAATACCATTCAGTTGTCTCAGAGATCACTCATATTCTTCCAACTACTTGTATGAGAAATAGGAGCAACATGCCAGTAGTGTAAGTTCAGATAATATTAGTAGCAGAGACTTTACTTCGAAGGAGAGGCACCCCCACAAAAAACTACGATTTCCAGCGGCAGGGAAACAAAAAAGGAGTTAGATTTCAGTTACTGAAGAATTTACTGTGCCTGAAGGACAACAGACCTGTAGTCATGGTTTTCAGTTTTCTACTGAGTTAATTTTCCAAAAGTTTTTAAAATGAAATGTTCTTTTCATTTCAGTGTATAACGTAGCAGCACTACTAATTTGTTTTTTCTTTTATCAGATCATCCTGGAAAGGGCTTCCTGAACTGACCAATGAAAATGGACAGTACTGCCCTTTTAGCTGTGAAACTCAGGCCTGGTCGATTGGTGTTATCCTTGAAATCCTTTATGACTTGTAAAAGTTTATTTTGATTGATTTGATGAAACTTCTGTGGTCTTATTATTGGGCATAAATGAACACTTGGCTTATACCACAAGGGAAACGTCTTGTTCTGCACAATCACTTAAGCTGTGTCCTGACTTTCAAAGATGCTGGATGCCAGCAGCTCCTATGCCCTATAACTGTGTGGGGCTTGGGTTGTTTTTTGAAAATCAGGCCTGACAATAAAATAAAACTGCAGTGCACACTTGATGCAGAAACTTTTAGTAAGGAGCAATTTTAAGAATATGCACAAACCTTATTTTAAGTAGCTTTGGTTTTTTAGACTTTTCAAATCAAAATCTTAATGTAACAAAGTGTGATGGCTCTTTCCTGAGCTAAAAGTAAGTAGCACAGCTCTTATGTTGTTTTTTTTAAATTTGTCTCTAAGAGTAAGTGGATGTTTTGCAAGCACATGCCTAAAGGAGAGTAGACTAACCTACAGCATTCTGAATTTGGTATGCTTTGTGCTGTAGCACCATATGTTAATGAAGGCAGAATATGTTGTCTCCCTGTTGAAATGTATTATGGGGATTTTTTTTTGTTCGTGTTCATTAAACACTTCATAAAGCAACCACAGAAATGAAGCTTATGAATACTGTAATAAACCCACCTTTGAAGTTATACATATAATTTTCAAAAACTTCAAACTACTTTGGGAATTAACTCGAGCAATATGAGGTAATACCCTAGTCTAATCCATTTTTAAATTTATTTAAATACTGTGGGTCGTATAACAAACCTATTTCTTTATTAAATCTATTTTTCACCATGATGAATTCATAAGAAATGTGTATGTACAGCACACATCCTATATGTTAGGGGAGGCCAATGATACAGAAGTCTGTGTGCTTGACTGCTTAATTTATCGAAGAGGTATGGTCACCTCAGCCCTTTATTCTGAGGAAAATTCTAGCTCTGTTGAAGCATGTGGAAGTGCTTAACATCAACAGGAAGAGATATTAGCCTGCCACCAGAGAAGGTGAGGTTTATAGGCCTTTTGAAATTACACCAATACCTCTATGTATGGGGATTCAGGAATGGCATTCAGTGAACATGGTGCAAAACACTTAATGTTCTTTCATATTTGCATGCCTTCGTGCCCCTACTGAGTTCAGTTCAGTGTTCGCAAACTGAAGAGTGGTTCACAGAAGTGCAGTGGGTAATTCTCAACTCTATTTGTGCACTTTTTCCATCTTAGCGCAATAAACAAGCAGAGAGTGAGTCTGACAATACTTCCCACATCACAGCACGGGAAAGCAAAACTGATATTGCATTTCTTAATGTTAGACAACATATACTGAAAAAAATATACACAGGATGTAATTACAATGCACTAATAACACATAGGTAAGAATGTTATCATATCTGTATTTTAAAGCTTCTGTACCCCGTCTAAAGTACAGTGCAAGTGTGCTGTCTTGTCCAGGGAGGCGACTGTTACATTTAAAGGCAAGTTAATAGGCTGAAGATACATGAATTGTAAAAAATGGCTACATTCATACTATTTATTTGAAAGGTTAGTAAGCATTTGAGCTCCCTTGCTGAAGTGTTCAGTACTTAGAAGTTATGAGTAGAAAAGGTCTATATCATACATCAGCTTTTGAGCTGCTGCAGTATATGAGTTGGGAAATTTTTATTTTCTCGACGCAATGCATGAGAATTGTCATTTAATCAAAAATATTGAAATGCTAGCCACACATTATTTTTTTAATGTGCAAGAGGCATATAAATTATTTTTCATAATGTACTGAACTTAAAAAATTCTTGATAATGATATGGAGGTTTGTCCTATTGTATCACTAGCTTTTTACTGTTTCCCCAGATAATTTCTCATTTATTATTTCAAGGTATGTTTTATAGCTCCTATGGTTTAGAAAGCAGGAACAATGTGGCAGAATAAATTGTTCTTACTTGATGAAAACACTAAAATTGGAAGTGCAGCTTAAGAGCCATGACTGTTGAAAAAGGTTTTCACGAGGCATTGTATTATGTACATTGGCAATAACACTCAGTGTTGAGGAAAAAAAGTGATAAATTATTCATCAAAACCTTGCTACATTATTAGAGATGACTTTCCACTGTTTTGCAAACTGTATTGCTAATAGAGACTGCATATTTGTCACTGCTAGTTTTTTTCTAATTTAATAGTAAAATTTTAATGATAAATCACTGCTGTATACACAAAAATACATATGTTACGGAACTTCTAAACATGCCCATTTATAATGTTGCTTCTGCACTGATTAGTTGAGCATAGTTTTAGTGACATAAATGTTTTAAGTAGGAAAAAATATGTATCATATTGGTTGACTTTGCTGTTAAGTAGCAACAGAAGTAAGATTTGAGGTTATAACTGTTGGGGGGGGTTATTGTTTTTTAGGTTTTTTTATCACAAAGCTACTCAACACTTTGTTGAACCAGACAGTTTAAAAATGAAGAGGGAAGAAAGGAATGTTAAATCTAACACATGTGCTGTTATTCATCTAGATAAACTCTGTATCTAAGTCATTACCCCCTAAGAGTAGCTGTGTTATGTTGACTGATCCCAAACTGTATTTTCTTTCATTAGTATCATTTGTTATACACTCAAACTTCCTAGTAATGCAAGGTTATAATCAGTAAAATATGGTTTAGAAATATGGTTTAGAACAACTTTGGTCAGAACTGTGAGTCCATTCTGTTACAGTTGATGTTTCTTGATCTCTGTTACTGAGACATCTTTTTCTTTTCTTCCTCGCAATCTTGCCTGTTACCAGTGTTTGTACAGTTAATAGCTCTCGATTTATTCAAAGATGATTAACTTGAGAATTCAAGTAAAATAATGTATCATTCTCACACTGCATGTTGTCACGTAAAATGGAAAGGTGAGTTTTATGTGTCTGTCTAGCACAACAACTGATTTTAGAAAATGTCATCATTCATCTATTTCTGAAATGCACAAAATAAAACTCTTTAATTCAGACAGAGTTGACCTTTTCATGTGATTGTTTGGAAAAGAGCCAGTTCAGTTCAGTTGGTGGCAGTTTTATACACGCTGGAGAGATCATTAATGCCTCAGGTCAGATTTTAGTATCAAAAAGTGCTAACAACAATAATCAAAAGTTCCCTAGGAAAGCTGTGCAAAGGTGTGCTGATTAACAGCTGCCCGACTGGTGCAGGGTTGTTAGTAAACATCTGTGTGAGGTTTCTATCCCTGTGGAGAAGGGATTTCACTTTCCAGCTCTGCTCTGTAAAATGGAAGCAAAGGTGACTGTGGTAGAAAGAAGGGCTTTTGCAGCTACCCCATCTTATTGCATGCTTTAGAAGATACGAGTTTTTCTTATCCTCTGTTCAAGCATTTCCTTTAAGAAAGTAATTTCTATGATTCTCCTGTATCATGCTTCTAATTAAATATCCTGTTGAAAAGATGCTAATGTAGAAACACCCAGTCACAGAGCTGCCAGGGGAGGGTGGAGCTGGTACCCTCTGAAACCTCAGGACACCTCCAGCAGCTCAATCGAGGAGCAAGTGGTGACCGGGCAGGTGTCTGCTGAAAGCTCCCTTGGGGACCTTAGATAGCCATGTGGGAACCAGCTGGAGCGAGGCAAGAGGAGATCTGCCCGTGCTGCCGTGTTACTGTAGGTCACCCTAGCGCGACAGCTCCTCTCCTCGCCGGAGGAAGGGCCCCCCCAGTGCCGGTGGCTGCCCTGCCCCTGGGGGGTCCCGCGGGCGGCGCCCCGGGCCCTGCCGCCACGGGCAGCGGTGAGGGGCGGCGCGGGGAACGCGCGGCTGACAGGAGCGGTGCGGGGGCTGCCCGGGGCGGGACGAGCTGTGGGTAGCCCGCTCGGGAAGGCGAGGCCGGTGTGTGCCCGCTGGGCAGGGTCAGCTCAGCTCGCCGGCTGCATTTTCCCGCGGCGGGGCAGAGGGCGGGAAGCTGCCGCCACAGGGCCGGCGAGCGCCCGGGCGGCCTGCAGGGCACCGCGCGTCGGGGATGGCCGGGTCGGTAGAGCTGCTGTTCATCCTAACCGTGTGTCCAGCCTGGCCTCTGACTGCGCCTGGCGTGCACTGCTCTGCGGTGTAACTGCGCGTTAGCTCCCCTGAGAGAGGTTACCTGGGTTACTCCCGTTGTAGGCACAGCCCGTGTGTCTCCCCCTCCAGTCCCAGGGTGGCAACAGCTGGCACAGCCCAGCCCTGCTGGAGCACGGTCAGCCCAGGCACCAGAAGCCTCTCATAAAACGGAGGTGGTTCCACACCACCATCCGTGGTAACCATGAGCATCTCGTTAAAGGTGAGCTCCGCACCTCAGGAACCAGTGAAGCCTGCCTTGATTGGCAGAAAACTGTTGTTCTTGTGTTTTTAAATGTGGCTGTAAGCAGGAAGAAGGGAAATGGCTTTGCCTGTGAGTGCTTGGTTGGTTGTGCAGGATCCAGAGCTTGCACATCTCCTGTCCTGGTGCAGCAGCGCGAGGGAGAGCTCAGCCCCGAGTTACTCTCAGCCTGTGAGGTACCTGTGTGTGGTGTTTCACAGGCCCTGCCTCCGAAAGTGAAGCAGATGCTGCCTAGTTCCGAGTTTTGCATGAACGTGCAGCTGTCCACGCGGAGCAATGGCCATTTAAAATGGGGAGAGGGAATGCTGACTTCAGAGCATGAGCAACAGGTGGAATCCTGAACAAGGTGCAACTTCTCTGTTACTGTCTCAGTAATAACTGTTTTTCACAGGGTCAGATTACAAAGCAGGATTAACATGCAACCTTGCCAGCAGTTGTGGTGGTAGGAAGACGAACCTGAGAGCAATACAGAAAGAGAACTGTGTTCCTGGGGGGTCAGTCAGGTGGCATCTACTAGCCATCTGTGCTGTTGCGGTCTCTGGGGTTTCTGTAGGCACTTGCACAGTCCTGTTGCCTGTGATGTGTTTGTTTCATTGTGTAATGCCTCCTTGAATCCATTTCTTTCAGAAATCTTTACTTCTTTATGATATGTCTATGTCTTTGTGGTATGTCTATATGTCTACAACCTTTCATCCACAGGTGGCTGTTCACCCTGGACAATAAACTCAGAGTACTATACATATGAAATTCGGTATCATCAACTGTGTTTGACAAATAGTAAAATTGTTTTTCTCAGGTCATGTCAGGTTATGTAATTTTTGAGACATAGTAGTGCTTCCCTTCTCTGTGTCCACGTGTGTGCCACAGCAGTGTGTCAGTTCAACTTCAGACAGAGACACCATTCTTCCCTATAGTGCCTTTTGACAATAAGAATAAAAGCTGGCCATGAAAGAAGAGAATTGTGCTGCAGCCTGGCAAGAGTCTTAAGCTGGATGACCCAGGCTCCAAGTGCTAATAGAGGTAAGTTCCTTGTATTAAATTTTCTAACAAACACAAAGTTTTATATTTCTGAATTCTAAGTCTGATTTTGGCAAATAAACTGAAGCCTAATTTTGTGTAGCAATGAGAAATGTAAGATGATGTCTCCTAATAAGTTCTAAAGGAAGAAAGATATTTTCAATCATTTAGGACAAACAGACTTCTAAGTACAATTATTTTAAAGTATGATGCTCTAAACTGGAGTTAAATGATAATAGTGGAAGTTTGGGAGGTTTTCAAGTGTTTTTTAGAATCAAAGTCACATAGAAAAATTCAGGAAAGCTGAAAGATTTGTTTCTTGCAAGTGACGTCTCAAGAGAAAGGTTTCTACAAAATGACTTGTTCTGTTCTTTTGTGGGGTACATCTGGGAGCATTATGTTAAATTTCTTTGTAATTGTCTTATGGCTATTGTCTGTTAGAGTCCTACATACAGCATAGACATGGTGAGTGGTATCTGCTCTACTAATATGCAGTCAAAAATTGGTTCCAAATGCCAAAAGAAGTCTCACAGCTGCTTGCATAACACCCTGAAGAGTAGGAAAATAATGATGTAATGTTGCCTTAGCAAGAGCAGTCGTTGGAGGGCATTGATAGGTTAACTACTGTCAAGATTTTGCCTTCGGAGAGTTTGGAGTGGAATATTAAATAAGTTGGTATATAAATTTTATGGATGTGATTGACTGATTTAAACATCATGAGCACCATGTTAGAAAGGATCTTACTTGAATGTATGGTAGCCCAGAGACGAACACTGTTGGCTGGCTGGAGTACACATCTCGGTAGAAAGCTGGGGGTGGTAGATCGGGTAAGAATACTGCAACTTTTTATCGTAGCTGGAAAATTAGCATTTCCAGGTTCATAGCAGAGGGTGGCGCCAGTTCGCCGCCTTCCGTTGTTCAGGCTCACGATAAGGCTAGGCTGGGCGATTCAGTTGTTTTGTTGGTCCTTCTGAGACAGGCTGTGTATTTGTGTACGGCCACACTCGCTTCTCTGCTTTAATGGCTGAGGTCTCTGCTCCCGCAGGTCAGAATTGTAGTAGTTGTTTTAGATGTTTAGAAACTGTTTCAGTAATATATTCCCATGTAGGGAAAGAAGGAAGGAATACATCTTCAACAGTTTGACGTTTTAAAGTGATAATTGAAGCTAACGAGTAGATTTTGGTATTAAATATAGTCCAGTACAAAGAATAGTATGAGTATACAGATATAACAGATAGTATAATGTATTTTATTGAGTTACTACAGAAATCCTCAATCAGTGCTTTGTGAATCACTGGAGGGTGTTGAATCATTGCCAGGTGGTCCTTAGACATCTGACCTTGAGTTGACTCTCCAAAATATTTTCACTTGCTAAACATAATTAAAAGATGTATTAAGGATGTTTGTATTACTGTTTCTCTATAATTACAGTTGGTACGGGGATGCTAATCTTTGGTGAAAGGGTGATAATGTGTTACCAAATAGCCTGTCTTTCATGCTGCAGATAACATCATACTAAGCTTGGAAGTCTTTAAATTAATGAATTATAATAAATGAAAACTCTGTAAGGATGATTATATATTATAATTGCATTCAAATTTATTGCAAAAAATAATGCATTCTCTAAGGAATCCATTTAATAGATGGAACACCAGATTGGAGGAACTCAAGGAAATTAAGTTGCTAGTCCCCATGAGCAGAAACTCTGCATTATCATGGTGATCTAATGGCCTAAAGAAGGCTTGGCAGTAGCTTCTTATTGCAGAGTAAAAATATCTAAAAATGCTGGAAGAGTAAGAAACCTTAAAAGTTGTATTTGGCAGACATGCCATACACTAACTTACAATCCTGGTTTCCTGCATGCCCAGTCACTACAGTTCTAGCACAAATGTGGGAGACCCTGTACCAACAACAGCCTTGATGATCAGCAGGTTATCTGTAGAACCCTCATAACAAAAAAAATCCCACTGAAGACCAGAAGTGGCCAATGACCTGCACTCAGCACTGCACTAAAAAGCCTGATTTACGCTACTTACTACTAAGAGTATTCACCTCCATGTTACTACCATTTATCTTCACTAATAAAAGCTGCAGAACACTGTGTCGTCTTACACCTGCTAACAACTGAATCTGGCATTTTTGGGCCTTCAGAGTGCTGTGTTTAATATAAGTCATAGCAGAAGCAGGAATTTCTGCAATGTGGAAAGCTAATACAGAACACACTTCTTAAATTTAACCTGAGTGCCACTTTGTTAGCGTAAGAACTGGATATGGGCCAACAGTAACAACGACAATGGAGAAAACATGGATTAGACGTAGGATTTTTTTATGGTGATTAAAACATCGGTGTCAAATTAGTGAGAGAACTAAGAGCACTTGTGATCGGTCTTGAAGAGTGCATAAGGTTGTCGAACTGCAACCAAAATGCAAAGATTTATGTGTTTGGGAGTGGGTTTTTTTTGGTTTGGGTTTTTTTAACTGGATTAGGAGGAATACTATTATGCATGAAATTTTTGCTGCTCTGCCATCTTGTTCAGAATAACTTGATGGTTCTTAAAATAACTTAAGCAGCTTACCTCTCTGGAACACTACTTTCTCTTCCTTTCAAGTACATATCCATTCTGAAATTCTGCCCTTTATCCACAACTATTTTGGAGATAAAACATTATTTTACTTGTAAAACTTCAGTTCTGAAATACTAACACATGCTATTAGTTTATTTATTTATTTGCATGTGTATATATTTATATATGCTAATACCATTACACAGATGTAACATAACTTCTCCTTGGAATGGAAAGCAAAAAATAGCTGTAGCATAAAATTATCACTTGTGTAACGTTTAACTGTGAGTCTGTCAGAAAACAAAAAAACCCTGTCTTGTGTTAGCAAGATAGAATTGAGCAAGGTTTCTGGGAATGCCAGAGTTCAGTCATCAGTAGGAACACAAAGCATTAGATCACAAGTGTTGTGGAGCTCAATTTCCATTTTTGCTCAAATTATCTAGTATCTCATGGGTATACAGGGCTTTTACTCTCCATGTGAAGGGCTTTTAAACCTTACATTGTGAGGTTAACACCTAGTGCTTCTTTGCCCTTCCAGTAGGATACTCTGTGGCTCTGACTGTTCTCTCCATTAGAGTCACCTCCTTCTCCTCCCTGTCCTCTGGCTAAATGGAGGAGTGGATTACTAGCGCAGGAATGCAACACCTCCAATCTGCCACGTAGGTGGTAATTGCTGCGTTCCAAAGAGGTTACCACAGCAAAACTCTCAGAGATAAAGGTACCTCAAGTAGAAAGAAAGTATAGCTTCACTTCCAGAGCTTGATAAACTTATAAATCATGTTTAGTGTGACACTTAGTACACTTTAACTTAGCTATTTCAACTCATACCTACTTATTTGGGTTTTTCTTAGTGTTTCCTCAGGTGGCCAGCTTCTCAAGTTAGTTTTCCCTCAGTCCTAATATGAAGTGATTATTATGATCTCAGCCATTTCCTTTTTCTGACCTTCCTATTTTCAATTATATAGCTATAATTATTATTGATTATACCTAATTAGGATTCATTGTGCTTCAAAGACATAATGCTTGGCCTCTGCCTCCAAATAGATGATAATCTTACATTTAGGCTTAACATTGTGAGTTAAGGGGACAATTAGATGGAAGCATAAGAGTGACCACTTCAAAAACACATGATCTTTGCCTTAGTTAACTAGCTGGGTATTTTTAATTAAGTAAACTCTGAGTTCAAAGCATTTTCATGACTAGTATATGAAATGGATTACTACTAGTGTGAAGTGGTTTGTTTGTTTATTTATTTATGTCAGAAAGATGTGTTATCTTGAGGGCAGCTGTATTTATCCAATGCATACACGCTTCACCAGATTTGTGAACTGAATGGCTTGCATACACAGCTGGGACTCCTTTCTTCCATTTCACAGAAAGGTACCCTATGAGTCATGCTTCCCTGTAAACAGGCTGTTTACATGCCTGTTCCTCACCTGTTTGGAGCTCTTTGTTGCTCTCCTGTCTTCAGTTCATTTCTGCATTTTCTTCTGTGCTCAGGTCTCAGTGTGCTTCTTATACTCAGGGTTACGTGATAATGAAACAATGATAGGAACTGGACTTTGTATAATCCATTCCCACTGTTAATTAAGCCTCAGGATAGGAATTTTCGCCAGAAGGACATGAAGGTTTATAAACTGACTTTGCAAGCCAGAAGCTTGTTGTAAGCCACAGCTCACACAGGAAGACCATGTTCCATCTGATGGTGGAGTGAGTGATGTGATTAAGGAAAAGGAAAAGTGATTAAGGAAATTGATTAAGAGTTAACCAATTAAAAAAAAAAGGTCAAAAAGGAAAGATTAAGAGTCCTCAGAAGAAAAGTTTTGTTTTCAGCCTCTAGGTCCTTTGTCTGGTATTATGCTATCTGTAATGAGAAGTCTTTGCAAATCAGGCTCTATAGCTACTTGCACTAACCAAAGCACATATATTAGTTGTTGTGAGGCTTTATCCATTACAAATTTTATCTGTCACTGCACTTCTATTTCCATGCAACGGGAATGCCGAACAGAAGCCAGATGCTTTTGTTTTGAGGATGAATTGGTGGGCATTCTGGGGATGTTGGTAGTCATTAACAGGCTCTATCCCAATCACACAGTTGTGGACTGATGAGTATAGATGTGCCTGAAAACATAGCTATGCTAAATATACTGTACTTCTAACTATTTATTTCAGATATGATTCCAGGTGTGCTTGGTATTTTGAAACAAAGTGGAAAACATTGTTCCAGCTCTGGGGAACTGACTATTTGTAGAAAGTAAGTTGGTTTTTTCCTTATAATGGAGGGATTTCAAATTCACCATGAAAAAATGTTAAGAATACTGAACAGAAATTGTTACCTAAATATTCCTTATAGTGTTAGCTGCTGAAGGGAGTGGGAATTCACCTGCTTTGGCCTTTGAAAGTGTAAACTCATTGCAACCCTGGTGACACAGCATCATGAGAACACATCCTGCGGTGACTTCTCCCTGCTATGTAGAGTGAAAGGAAGGGCTTGGGAAACAGTCGGGGAATACCTCTGAAACTATCTAGACTCTGACTGACTGACAAGTCCTGAGTTCCAAGACACACATCCCAGTCCTGGCACATCTGGCGGAGACCTTTGAATATTAAACAATAAAGATCAGCTGGTCCTAGTGAGAAAGGCCATAGTTAAACACTATTTGTGGGCTTCTCTTGTGCCTTCCAAGACCCTAGCTCATCAATAACCTTCTGCAAAGAAACAGGAGAGATATCTTTCACTCTTTGTCAAAGTCACCAAAGTGAAGCTATTTTAGATAAATGAATGAAGCAACCTCCAGACTATTTGAAAAGTCATTTACGCTTACTCAAAATGCGCAAATAGATTACCACCAAAAATTTATTTAACTTACACTTGAAAGATTCCTTCTCATCATGGTATGAGAGCTCTCTCTTAGTAAAAGAAAGAGAAGTGAAAAGTTAGGGAGAGATGCTGACTCAGCTTAAATAAGGACCTTGTGGATCAGGCAGAATGGGGCACAGTATGGTTATTGCCAAGGCTAGATGAGAGCTGTGAAGGACCTTGGAAAAAAAAGGAATAAGATTTTGCTAAAATAGAGTACAAGTGCTTCAGGAGTGATGTGAAAGTGTACTCCTGGTCTGAACTATGGAATTAGTATAGGTGCAACCAGACTGCTTAGAGTCAGGAAGACTGCCTGAGTCCAGCTATCCTAATTAATTGTCTACTCTGGATTATAGTTCACATTCTTGGATTCCATCTTGGGTCATTGAAATCTCATAAAATTTTTGTCAGAAGTATTACTTGACAGTGACACATTTCTTGGGTTTGTCAGAGAAATTTTTCAAAATGTTTTTGCTCAGTCTTTGGTATTAGGACTTGTTTAATCTGCAGTCAAATTTACAAAACATATTCCCTTCATCCAATCGAAGGCACGCATACTGGGTTGTATGGGAGATTTTTTTTCCATTTTTAGATAGATTTTTCAGCTTCTTTTGGACTTCTCAGAACAGGAGAGAAAGAGTGCCTTTTTAGGTAATCACATTCACATTCTTTCTACTACAATTATCAATAACTCTTACTTAATTAAGTTCAAGTTAAGCTACTGATGCTTTTAGGAGTAGGTACACCTTTACAAATCTCCTTGATTTATAAGGCTAAAGATTCTATTGATGATTGTTTATTTTAAAACGATGAAGCTAGCATAACTAATTTATCAGAAGTAACCAGGTAACAATGATAGCATTGTTCCCAAAATCTCTAATGTACAAGCAGACCTTTTCTAGATGCTGTCTTTCTTGGACTACTCTGTTGTAATTGTTATTTTGTTTCTATATTTTTTTCTGTAAAGTCATTCTTATTGTTCTGAGAATGGAATGCTTCTCTGAGAAAGAAGGCTGTAACAAAAACATTTTATTCAGTTATTTTTTCCTCTGTGATTCAAATTGCTGCATTTATATGACAAGATATGTACTGTCATACAGATGATGATTTAGATGGTCATATTTTTAAAATGTTAAGTCAGATCCTGTATTCTTATGCATAGTTCTGAGAACTAAAATTTCTAGAAGTAATCCAATAGCAATTATTGTAAATTTAAAAAAGAAAAATCTATATGTTTGAGTTATGTTTAACTTAGGAAAGCTTGGTAAGGATACAGATAGAAATTGTATTTCCTGACTGACCACCTTATACATTAGTTTTAAAAATATGTAAAATTAATATTGGTATATGTTTTCTTGCACAATAATATTTCTTTGGATAGTCTAGAGGTAGCTCACAAGCTGAGGATATAAGGAAATTATTGACTGTTGACAGTAGTAAATCTTAGCTATGCAATGATGTACTCATGCCTAAAATGTGAAAGTATCTCACATCCAAGGAATAGCTCTAGTTTGGAGCTGCAAAGATGCTTTGGATATAAAGTTGAAAATGGAGTTGTGATGCAATGCCACCCAATCGAGCCCTTGGAAATAATCATCACAGGACTGATTTCAGTGTAACAAGCTAGCTGCAGAAATGATAGTAGGCATTGCTCAAGCCCGTCACACCTAGTTTCTTGTTTGCCAGGCCATATGAACAAATAGTCTTCTGTGCATATATAAGTGTACCCACACCTCTCCTTTCCCATTATTTCTGAGAAAAAAAGGGTCTTTCATCTAGATTAGCAGAGAGTTTGAAGCAGACACCCTCATATTTTCACAACACTAGGTATCATCTTGATGTGCTTCCAAGTGGAGAGGATCTTTACTGTTGCTGGTACTATCAGTGACATTACTGTTCCCAAGTTTCATTTTTAGGAGTATGGTTTTATTCACTACCAGAAAAAAACAGCTACTTAAAACTTCAGCTCAGTTAATGCTACAATTGCTCTCATGTTCAATTAAACCTTTTATTATTTTTTAAAAGCAGTTTTGTTAGGAAAAAATATTCTAAGAAATAGCGGTAGGTTCTATACTTATAAATTTGCTTCTGGTCTTTCCAATATACTAAATGTGCTCTACAGATAGTTTATCAATATTAGTCTTATTAATGAAAATTACATTAGACACTCATATAGTATATGCTATGCTCTTAATTTTCATTCTTCAATAGCACTTCAGTTTTGTAGGATCCACTGGCTTTCTGCGTTTCAAGCAAACAATTTCTTGAAAGATTTCATTTTTTCTCATTCTAAGCTCCAAAACAATATCAACAGGTCATAGGTCATTAAGTAGGAAGTAACTCAGGTTACTAAGATGTGTTACCAACTCCTTCTTAGTCCAATTCAAGACTAATGCTATCATCTAGAACTTTGGAATGCGAGAAATAATTAGCTTTATTGGCTGCTGATGTGCTTGGAAAAAGTTTATGGTCTAGAAGTATCATCAGTTCAATGTGAGTTTCTGGAGCACAGAGCCAGGAAAGAGTAGATATACTTAGGGTGCTGCAAGATGTGTTCCTAAAATTAATTGTAGGGTACACTTAATGAAACTGTTCAAAACAGGATATGGTGAAACACAGAGCACTCCCTTGGCTCCATCACAAATCCCTCCCTCTTCTTTCTATATGCTCTCTCAAAATAAATAGCTGTGGCTGGTTGGAATCAGAGTGCCACTGATGCTACACTTTCCATTTTAATTTCTGGGTTGCCGTGGTTGTTAAATACTGGAGACTGAGACTTACATAGATGTGATTTTCATCCATCTCCCATATTTTTGCTCTTTTTCTGATTTCAGAGATGATCTCAGTTGTTATCCACCATTCATGTTTTCTTAGACAAAAATTCAGGGGCATACCGGACCAGTGTTTCTTAGGACTGTAAGGATTAGACCTGCTCCTATGTCACAATAATAAACTCATGGTTGTACCCTGTTCCAAACTTCTCACTGTAGTGAAAAATGTTTAGCTTAACAACGCTACAGCCTACGTAGAGTATCTAGGTCTTGTATTACCCAAAAGTTAAACAAGCTTTATTTCACAAGATTCTGGATATACAAGAGGGTCAAAAAGGCTCTGATTAAAATAAGAATCTACCTAGAAGTTTGTGTCCTGAAGACATTCAAACATGTCCTTCCTATTTTAGCAGTAAGTAGAAAATACTGCTCTAATTTACTATTATTAGCATTTTTAAAATACATTAGTAGTTCTAAGAAATTGTTATTTAATGATGTGAAAGGTCTCTCTCAACCACTTACAAGAAGTCCAGTTTGTCTTTTCCAGAAGCAGCATTGAAGATCAATATCTGTGTGATGGCTAATAGCCAAAGCCAAGGGAATGACTACATTTTGGTCCAATCTCATTTCTGGTGTGAGGGAGTTCTACAGCAGGAAAGTCTCCCCTTTAGCTATAAAAACAAAACCACTGAGATTAGATCCAGGATGGCAAATTCAAAGCTATGAGATTTGAAAAATAATAATCACTGTTCTCAGTATTTAAAATACAGATTATTTTTTCAAAAAATTTTTTTTGCATAACTAATGTGAAAAAAGGAAGTGGATACTCTTATTCAATCTATTCTGGCCCTAAAGAAATTCATCATGGAATCATGAAAATCGACAATACCGTGTTGCTCAAATAAAAATTTATTTATTTTTTTCAAAGCCAATCAGTTGGATGTCTCCAAATGAATTTGCCCCAATTTTCTGTTAATTTTTTTTCTGCTTTCCACTTCATTTGCATGAAGTTGCCATAGCATACTGAGAAACATGTATATGCTAACTAGCTTGTGTTTCTGTAGTGAGGGAATGAGAATCAAGGTTACCATTAACACAGAAAATTTTGTGATGTGTCTCAGCCCAGCATCATAATAAATTAAGGGATATTCCAGTTCCCTGGGGCTTCAAGTCATCACCACACAGGTCAGTGTCAGCCCTTGAACTTTGGTTTGCATCCTTCCAACAAAGTGGCCCTCTACAATTAGAAGACACTTAAACACTTTCAAAGTATAAATTATAAATGTATTAAACTTTAAGTACCTAGCAGCTAACCACATACACATTACAATTTGATGTTTATTATATATATGAATTATAAAGAAATTAAATTTTCTACTCTAAACTTATTAACACGATATGTTACAAATATGAATTATAATGAATGTTGATTTTTATGCTCTGAAATTATAAACTTCCTATAGTTACCCATTAAACATTGTTACGGAAAAAAAGAGCAAATTTCATTCAGAGGAAAGCTAGGCCATTGATCATTTTGTTGGTTATCTATGACTTGCTCTTGTAACTGTCTGTGAAGGGATTTTATATGTGGAGAAAGCAGAAAGTTTATGACTTTCAAGGACCTGTCATTGCACTTACCAAAATCTAAATGGGAAAGAGCTGCATTTGAAGGTAGTGGTTATTATTATTCTCAGGCCTTTAGAGCTACTTCAGGGTCACTCAGACCTGAAGCTTTGAAAATGCTAAACTGGAAATTCTGTACTGTTTGCAATTCTTTCTTTTGGGACTCAGTCCAATGGAGGACTTGCTTCTCTGGCTCCCTTTCTCTCCTTTTACTTTTCTCATTTCAATCATTGTATGCTCCTACCTTCTTATCAAGGCACAAGAGTTTGTGCAATCTAAGAGCTCCACTGTCTTGACACAGTAGTTTCTGTAGCTGCATGGTGTGGTATGTCCTTTATAATTTTACACAGTTCAAATTAGATAGAAAGAGAATCAACTAGGGAGTCTGAGAATCAGATGGGCATGATACACAATATTATAACCTTTTTTTCCACTCATATAGGCAAATACATATCAAGAGCAAGATTCAGGGGAAAACAAGTAATCTGTAACTTCTTTCTTTAATATTTTAAATGCCTCTTCACATTTTCCTAGATTTTCTTAATTTGCATGAACTTGCCATACACATTCTTCTTCCTAACCCTTTTTTTGAAGAGTGGTTTGTTTTTACTAATTTTTACATACCAACTGTATGGTACCTTGTCCCTGTACAATCCTTCGTTGAGCATTCCAGTAGAAGAAATAGGCCAAATTTTAATACTCTCGACCTTGCCTATTCCAGTTTATCCACTCCCAGCTGTACATCTTCTAATGCCTACCCTAGTCATGCCAAGCTCACATTTTTTTCCACTGAGTGTTAGTCCTGCTGGCAGACACTGCCTTCTGAGTTAAAAGTGGGGCTCATTCTCAGTTGTAAATCTCTTTGTTGTTATAAGGAAGTGTAGATTTGTACATGCCCATCAGTGATGTCAGTATATACAGTGTAGTTGCTGCATTCCTTTTGCTGAAAGCAAATGTTTGGAACTTACATGCCGTGATTTAATTTTAAACCTGTAAACCTAAAAAAATTAAAAAATAATCAGGAAATATTGATGAGAAGAAGGGAGAGGATGGGACACTGGATAGCAGTGAGGCTTCGGGAAGTTAGAACTACCAAGTATGTGTGTCTAACATTACATCCATAAAGAAGTTCCATAAAAAGGTTATGTGGGTTTTTTTAGACATTTTAAGCATCTGTGATTCCCACCAACTGAATGAGTTAGATATTTTTACACAAACGTATTCAGTATCCATAGCTGCATTCCCATCTAGGAGTATTTGAATGCCGGATACATTAGTCCAAGATCCATTGTTTTTCAGAATATCAGAATAAATATCTACAAGGAGCTAATTTCTGTGCTACTGTCTATGACTCTGATCTGTCACATCGTGGGATGAACTAGACTGTAGCAGATTTCAAAGCCCACAGGTATGTTTCTAAGCCTTTTGTGGCCTGATGCTTGCAGTTAGATTCTAAGACTAGAGAAAGGATGTGTCATTCTCTACAGAAGATATCTCTTCCCACAGACTTACAGTTTGTCTTGACTTTGGGGTCCAGACAGTATCCATAGATACCACAAGTGAAGTAAAAGAGATTTCCCGGTAAGTGACTCACTTGATTAGCAAGGCTTGTCTGTGTAATGCAGAATTGTGATGTTGATGTTACAAAGTGACTCTCCTAAAACCTTCCCACCAAAGTAGTCATACTGTTACTGTTTACTCTGACAGCAGCTTCCTTCCATCCAAGGAGCTCAGCACATTTCACAACCATTAAGCTTCCCAATGAAATAGTTAAATACCATTATCCCATTTTCTAGATGAGGCATATAGAGATTAATGACTTGCTAGAGTCACAAAGGAAATTTATGACAGAGCAAGGAATAGATGGCAGCTCCTGCACCTCTCATGCCTGTTCTTTCATTACAAAATTACTCTTTTTGTCCCCAAAGAAAAGGCACTCCTCGTTTTGGACTAGCACTACTAGTGCATGAACTGGAAAAGTGGATTATTGAATCAGTAAAAGAAGAAACAAAGAGCAGCTCTGGTTCTTTTCTGCTAATATAATGGAGGAACTGACAATTATTGGTAGATGTTTGCTTTAAAGTAGCAACAGATTATAAAGAATGCAAGAATCCTAGACCTGAATTTGAAAAAGGTGAAGGAGGTGAAGGGAGATTTCAGCAGTTTGATGCCAGAAATCTAGTATGACCAGCATAGAAGAAACAGCTGTTAATCTGGTCTTGGCTCTTGAACATACTGATTCATTCTTGGGCTTCTTGATTCAGCTGTGACTGAATCTCAGCACTTCTGTTTAAACTGAGCAAAATATGGTGTTCAGTGTGTGGGTCACAGGGGATGATGGTGGTGTTTTCTCTTCCCCAGTATGTGAAAAAGGGAGAGATCACTTTTGTGGCCCATATATGTATCCATGGGATCATGCCCACCCTGACTCTGGCCAGGGCTGATGAAGTTTCTTCTTTCAGTCAAGGTTAGGGTGGAAGATGATACTTACGAAATCTTTAAGATCCCGCCTTACCTACGCAGAGAAAGGGGTTGAGTGAACTTTTCAGGGAGTGTCACTGAGTGCTGACAAGGACTGACACATACCATGAGTGACAGCAGACTTTCTGTATGACCTTGGCCAAGTCACTTAATCCCTCTGTGACTTGGTTTCCTCATCTGCAGAGTTAGGTACAAATAATAATACTTCCTGCCTCACAAGGAGCTGTGGGGATTACTTCATTACTGTTTGCAAGACATGTTCAAAGACAAATAGAAAAGAAGCAGTGGAAGTGTTATTGCTGGAAACATGTACAATATCAAATACCTTGTTGGTCATGCCCTGGAAAACATATTGTTAACTGGCTATGCTTGGAAATCTGCTGTTATCAGAAACCACATGAGCTCATCATTCCTTCCCTCTTTCCTCTGCTCTTGTACTCAAGTAGCTGTGCACATGTTGTTAGGCAAAATTAGACACCCTCTCTGCCTATCTGCCTTTCTATGAGTCTGCTTTTTGGCTTCAACAAATGATGAACCTGAGACACCCCCAAAGTTACAATCATATTCTCATACATCTTGACATAAAGATAAGTAATAAATATCCTTTATTTACAGTTTCAGAGAAGTGGATCCCAATTGGTTAAGTTGATTTTGAAGTCCAAAGGAATGTTAACTAGTGTAAGCATCTCCCTCTTGGCCTGGGAGATTGAAAGAAACATGAGCTGCAGCTCTATACTTGTTACTGCCAGATCAGTGCATTGTCTGATCAGAATAGTGCAGGTTTCATGGGCATCAGTTATGAACGTGCAGCAACATTTTTCTCAAATGAGCCCGAACTCCATTAGCCTAAGCAGTCAAGATTTTTGAATGAGAGTGAATCAGCAAAGTAATTTCATACCAGTCAGTGTTTTGTAACATGTAGCTATGGTATTTTTGACCCAGTACTGTTGGATTGGTAGATGCTCTATAGCTGAATTTAAGTTACTGAACCCTAGCTGCTCACTCATGAGTGAACCACACATGCATGTATATGCATTGCATAAACTCCACTATATAGGTGAATCCTCTAGGCCACAGGGACTTACAAATAGCCTGAAAACATATTTCAACTGTGCTTGAAATATTATGGATCCATAGGTACAAATTACATACAGAGAGAATTTTTCAGCAGTACTGGTAGGTGATAACATGTGAGAGACACCATTTTGCTTCTCTGTGACTGTGAAAACAATGGATTTTGATTGTTAATATTAAGGTTCCAGTTTTCTTTGGGACTGCAAATCTTGGCAGTGGGATCCCTCTGCTATAATGTCTTCCATTCCATGAATAGATGGTTACATAAATCTGACTGTAGAGTCTGGTAAATCACTAAGAGATGGTAGTCACTATGGCTTATATGAAGTATTGCATATATTTGCAGCCACACCCAAGCACTCACTTTAAAAGCACATAGGGACAATACTATTTGTTAGCTTGCACAATGCATGAGATAAGATGGTGCAATGTTCATATATCACTGCTGTTGTGTGTGCTGTTCATGTCAGGTGTTTCTCCTGAGCAGCACGTAAGTGTATGGCACCGATAAGCTCAGCACAGTCTTTTTCACCCTCATCTCTACTGTGGCAAAAGAGCTCAATAGAAGTAATTAATTTAATCACTCCCTTTCTGCTCTTTTGTAGTCAAGTCCTCACTTATTCTCTCGTAAGGCTCCCAGTGACATCATTTAACTAGGACTTTCAGGGTGTGGACCATTATTGTTATTTATAGAGTACCAGACTTACACTAATATTGGCAGATTTTAAATCAGACAAAAAAGATGCTAACATGAACAAAGACAAGAAATTATAGACAACAACGTGTTGAAAATTTTAAATATAGAAGAAAGGATAATTTTCATACGTTCTTTTTTTTTTCTGAAAAAATATATATATTACTGGTTTGCTGAATTATTAGATAGTTACACATTTATTGAGAGTAAATTTAATATGTTCCTTAAAAGAGCAAATTATACTATATAAATTTTAATTGTCTCTTACAATGTGCTATTTTAAGGTAGTATTCTTTTTCTGAAGAACAGCACTATGCTTTGTTACAGCTAGAGCTATTTAGAGCAGTAGTTCTAATATATGCTGGTGTATTTTTAAAAAGGGAATATAATTATTGCACATAGGAAATATAATATTCCCTTATAAATGAAATCGTGGCAATACATAAAGGCCTTGGAAACAGGATATAAATATTGACACACTAGTATAAGGCAGAAGAAATACTGGTTTTGAAGGAAAAGTAAATAAATATAACTCCTCATATAATCATTATAATACAATTCATAGCCTATTAAGAATTCTCACCACTAAATTTAGACTAGAATACATTTCCAAATAACTTCAACTGAATACTTTCTAGCTACAGAAAGTATGCTGGAGGATTGCAGCAATGGTGACATCTTAATAGCACTAATACTATACACTGAGCAAACCACTTTCATCTGGAGATGAAATGTGGGATATTACAGAAGTTTCTTGTGATTCTCAGTAGGTCTCAGAAAAGCAATTTTTATTTTTAACATTTCTAGGAACTTTTCTTGGCCTTTCCTCTTAGCAAGGAGGAAACAAAGGACTGGGAGAGCTTGGGAAGGCAGCTGGCACTTCAGAGGAGTCAAGGATGTTCAGTAATAATTGTTTTCTTTGTCAGAATTATGGAAAATAGTGTTTAGAAGAAATAAAGTTTCTTTCTCTCCCTTTCCACTCACTTCTATTGTTTCATAGAGTCAGTTTGGAGTACTCAAGAAAAGCTGTATGTGTTTATAATCTCACCTCTTCATATCTATAAGACCACTTCTTATGCACATTTTCTCTGAAATAATTTTGGAGTGGTTACTGTTTTATCATTTACTGTCTCCCAGCATACCTGAGGTATCCAAACAAATAGTTTGTCAGTTCTCCTGCAAAGTCCAAGACTCAATAGTACATAAATACTGCATACTGGAAACATAAAAGCAGTTTGATAGGGATACTATAGGGGATAGGGATATAGGGACGAAAATAACCCTCACATCTCTTACCTTGTTATTTATGTATATATGTTGACATTAGATGAAGCTGCTTTATGCTTTCTAGCATTTCCAGTTGCAATGTAAGTTACTAGATCAAAAATAATCTTTGGCTCAGAAGTTGCAGAGCGCAAGCTGAAGGCTGTTGAGGGTCATGAAGGCAGTTGGAGGTCCTAATGTCAGTGAGGAAAAAGGTAATGGGCTGCTTTGTCTGATTTGGTTTAAACAGCTATTAAACTGCCAGAGTTTGCAGTCCTTTATTCAAGATGATACACTTGCTTAAGAAGTAGCTGATTTCCCCTTTGTCCACCATGTACCCTTTATAATTTTCATGCACTGGCAAGTAAGGATCCCCCTCCTTTCAGTGTTCTGGACTGCCCTCTCTTCCATGTTCCCTTGTTCATAAACTGAATTGATTCACCCTTGGTGGCCCAAGTCTAATGTGATTATTTTAAAGAAAGATCATCTAAATGGTCTAAATATGGGCTACCATACAATCAGAGATTAAAAAAAAGAAAAAAAACCCACCAAAAAAACCCCCAACATCTAAAATTCCCACAGGAATATGTACTGAAGGCATTCCAAGCACCAGGGAAGTTCATGTGCGCACAGCATGGGGTTGATCTGCACTTGCACAGTAGTTTCAGTACATAGCAAACTTTGTAAACATGGTTTTACCAGAATCAAGAATTCACCACTGGTTCAGTCAGTATTTCATTTATGATCTCAAAATTGTCCTGTCAAATGTGGAGACCTGAAAAAGACATTTTTTTAACTGGCAATTCTGAAGTACAGGTAAACTAACACTGAATCAGTGTCCTATGTTTGATTAAGTGGAAATACTGTTCCTTTGAAATAAACTGCGAGCAATGTGTTGTGTAAGAGCTGGGACAGCAGGTTTACCCCTCTCATATTGGAAACTGATGGTCTGAGTCTTTACCAGCTTATTCAATGTAGTATTCTATTAATGTTACAGCAAACATAGGTGTATGACTTGTCTTATCTGTGCTTGTTTATAACCATGATATTACCAAGATTATAGGAATTAATTGGCTGACATTTAAATGTCTGCCCATCAAACCAAATATTCATGGACTGCTGCTCAGAGTTTCCTGGAGTAATAGTTCTGATCCCTCTGGTTACCTGTTAGTATCTCCCAGCTGTTAGTGAAGGAGGTCTTGCATATATGCATTTGTAAGATCCCATCTCTTTGTTTATATGTTTCTAGTGCAATCAGTTGACATTCCTTTACTGTATCATTTATTTGTCGGTGTTGCCAGTATGCTATTGAATTTGTGGTGTGTAGCGTGCATTTTCACTACTATTTATAACATTGGTATCAATGGTAAGATTGGTGGTACAGTAAGAGAAGAAAGATTATGATCTCTTCCCCAATGGGTAGTAGCAGATAGGAAGTAATGTATTTCATAATGGAATAATGTAAATAAAATGCTATTCATTAATTAAAGGTGGTTAACTGAAAGAGAATACAGTTAGTTAAATATACTAAATCTTAAAAATAGATAATGTTAATGCTATCAGCATTTTGAATTTTGAGTACATTTTAATTGCACAAACATCAAGAAGTTAAAGAAGTTTCTTGCTCACAGTTTTTGGTTCATGGGTTTTCTGGTATTCCCTGGTTAAACAGAAATGTCTGTCGTGTTGTTAAGGTCATTGAATGCATCCAGAGGAGGGCAACAAAGCTGGTGAAAGGACTGGAAGGAATGTCCTATGAAGAGCAGTTAAGGAGTCTGGATTTCTCTGGTTTGGAGAAAAGGAGACTGAGGAGTGACCTCATTGCTCTCAAGAGCTTCCTGAGGAGGGGAAGTGGAGAGGGAGGTGCTGATCTCTTCTCCCTGGTATCCCATGACAGCAGATGTTTACACTGGACATTTGGGAGCATTTTTTTACTGAGAGGGTTGTCAAACACTGGAACAGGCTTCCTAGGGAGGTGTTTGATGCCCCAAGCCTGTCAGTGTTTAAGAGGCATTTGGACAATGCCCTTAATAATAACATACTTTAACCTTTTGTCAGTGCTGAATTGGTCAGGCAGTTGGACTAGATGATCATTGTAGGTCCCTTCCAACTGAAACCTGTTCTGTTCTGTTCTATTCTATTCTATTCTATTCTGTCATACAGCTTTTGGACTTCGCCCAGTCTTCAGTAGAGGCTTTGTGAAAACACTTCTGAAGAGAAAAAAAATGTTTAGTTTTTAATGCAGGTCAGATGCAATAACTTCAGATCCTTCCCACAAGACACACAAGACAAAACAGCCTCATTAACTCTCTGCTCTGAGAAAATGCTTGTCAGTATCACAATGATTGGAATTTTCCATGTTATTGCCAGATGTAAGAAAGGAGTAAAAACGTGAAAAAATAGCAGCACAATACTCTCAGGTCGGATTAAACAGATTAGTGTAGAGTATTTTACCAGAACTGCTAATGAAATATTAGTAAGTCTTTTGTATAGCGTAATTCTGCAGAGTTTAGTCAACAGACTAGTTTAGGCTGTCAGCCTTGAGAAGCCTTACCTATCCCAGATGCCTGTTTAAAGGTCAGAGTGGGCATGATTCACGTGTGAGGAGTGTGTGTTGTCATTGCTCCATCTGGGCAGGGGAGTCCCACCTGCGATGTCCTAATTTCCAAGGCAGGAGCAAGGTTGACCCCGATTGGCCGCGCTGGCTCCCCGCCTTGCTGCGGATTGGCCAAGCCCTCCGCCTCCTCTCTCTCATCTGGCCGGGTACCTGCACGGCCCCACTGCTGCTCATCCACACTGACCACACCGGGACCAGAGGATGCCCACGCAGCAGCACGCGGTCGATAAGGTGTGTTGTTGGGGATGTGGTGGACTGGGTGCACGCTAACTGGTGATATTTATTCTCAAAGGCTACAGAGTAAGTCTGTGGCTCACCAGAAGCATTCAGGAGGTGAAAAGAAAGGAGAAAAGTGTTCATAAAGAATGGGACTAGAAAGGGGTATACAGGACTGAGTCTTAAACTGTTGGCAGGATGTACTTGCCAGGACTGTGTTTTTCAAATTACATAAAAGTATTTATCACATTAATTAAATGCTCTATATTTACAGACTTTTAAAACAACTTTTGCCTCTACTCAGAAGTTTGCCCAAGGCTCTGGAGAAGCAAACCACCAAAGTGTCTCTTCCCAAGTCCACTAGGCTTTGAATACAGTAGCTAACTAACTAGCACCGAGGGATTTAATTGTTGGCCTGAAGTCATGCTAGACTAAATGTGGAAGAGGATTTCTGAGGTAGCAGCTCAAGTACTGTACAGATGGGGGCCATATAGGCTTATAGGAAGAAGAAATTGTATCTGTGATAAAAAAAGAATTTTTCCATCTGATGAAGGAACTGAGGATACAGTTAATTTTTTTGTAATTATATCCAATTAAAAGCTCACAAATAATATTTATTTGACAGAATTCCCCATGCTTCTATTTTACAAGTATTTACTCTTAGTTTCTTTACATTTTTCATGGAGAAAAAGTAAATTTGTGATGCAAGATAACATGATTGCGTTGAATACGTACTAAAACTCAGGATCTATGAAAATTGTGTTCTGTTTGTGCCTCAAGTCTAGACATGGAATTTTGTAAGATGCTAATATCTCTCTCTCCCTCATCTAAAACCTGGTTCCAAAGGATGGCATGATGAGACTCAGAAAAGCTCTTGAACTGTTAAATTAGAGGGCTGATGCAAGAAGTCATCTCAGCTGTGTTTCAACTTGTTGTGCTTGTGTTTCTGACTCTCTTCTAGCTAGAAAAAGAGGAAAGGAGGTTTCAGACTCATTTTCTTTCATGGCAGAGTGCAGCTCCAGACAATTTTCCAATCCCAGCTGAACTAGTACTAGGGACTCTGTGCTTTGAATTATAACATCTAATTAGAAACAGATCTCACCATGAGTCAGACAAAGATTTCAACAACACGTAGACTGTTTCGTATTAAATCACTGTTTACCACATCTGTTAATATAACAGCACCTGCATGCTGTATTTAAAATTTAATTAGATGTGGGCCGTGTCAAAATCATCACAAGAGACAGGATAACCGCACCCAGAGTACTGATACCAAAACATACTGCTTACCAGGATCCCATTTAAGTGGCATTTTCAGGAGGCTTTTGGGAGGGATAGTCTTCAACTGCTTTAAAGACTTGATAACTTGAATATATAGCTTTCCTAATGGCTTTCAACACTTCACAGCCACCTGTTTTATTATCTGTTGACTCAGCAACTTTTTAAAAAGTTGTTTAAGTTCAGAGGACATGGGTGTTTGGAAGTGTGTTCTGAAATTCCCCCCTCCCCTAGGCTTCCAAATGCTTCTGTTATTTCTTTAGCAGATATAAAACTGAATGGTCTTACACATTCATGCACAAATTAAGATACACAAGGTAGATTATATAAATTGAACATATCTCTTACATTGAGTTTGAAATGCTTTAAAAAATCTCAAGTAAATATCTCCATTCTTTCTGTTACAGCCTATTGTATCACATCAGACAATCCTATAGCAGACAGCATGAAAAACAGCATTATTAAATACTTCTTGTATTTACAGCTTTAACTTCTTGATGTAACAGTTGTATCAGCATTTTTGTAACTGGAACAGTGAGATACTGATAAGATGTAATGGCCTTACAAATTATGCGGTGCCGTAATCGAATGTTTAGACTTTGAATGTAGGCCATAAAGTCTGGTATTAAACACCTGAGAATACTGCTGGGAAATGTTTCCTTTCTTTCTTGGAAACAGTTTACTATCAGTGTCAGTACTACAAGTGAATTATGAAGAAAATACTTTTTCTTTCCACTGACAATCTTTGAAGACTGGACTTCAGTCCTGCCTCAGTTATTTTTGTGAATTTCTGTACTGGGTATAACTTATTCTGAACCCGTAGGAAGGATGAACTAACAATTTAGTATTTTTAAATTGTTTATAAGTTCCAAAGCATTTTGTGGAAGTCTTTTGTTAAGACCTTCAGGAAATAAATATTTTGAAAAACTTCCAAGAGTTCTGTAGGGCATTTAACAATAGATTTCTTGTCTGTCTCTTGGGAGTAGGCAAAGCAGTCAAAATAGAGCATGCTAGTCATGGTTATATCTACAAAAATTGAGACACCAAGGATTCTTGAATAACGAAGGAGCTGAGCATAATCTGCTATCTCAACAAAGAGGAATTTCATTTAAATCTTTTCTAGTTCACAGCTGTAATGCAGCAGACATGGCTATTAATGGATTGCTGTCATGTAACCAAAGAATTGAAGCTTCTGTTAATAATTCAATATTCTAAAATGGAAATATTTGTGTCATTTATTCCACTGTTCTGCCAGTGTATATAGGTATTTTATTTTAATTTGTTTTCTTCAAAATACATGCCTGTAATGAAAGTCCAGCTTTCTAGGCTTATTCTGTTTCCTTCACTGGAGAAAAGCAGATATTTGTCAAACATGACAACTGCCAAAAAAAGTTACTATAAACTATATTGTCTTTTTGTTCCACAGATGAGGAGGCACTCTTGCTTTGTTTTTTTGTTCTGTGGGATATTTTTGCCTGGAATCCTTGGTTTTCCACAGAAAAATACCTCAATTGATTGTGAGTCTTTGCTACCAAACTATGAAGCTGAACCACAGACATCTGCACCACCATATATTATTGCTGTATCTTTTGATAACTTTGAGCCAGGAAATGAAATTCAAGGTAAATAATCTGAATGATATAAAATTTTTATCTGTGTCTCCCAGAATTACCAGCCTTCACCAAAATTTCCTCATTTCCTTCTCAGCCTAGTTAAATTTATTTTTTAATTTCAATCCAGTTAATCTATACCTGAGATATTACTCCTTTTAAAAATGTTTACATATGTATATGTGCACGTATATATTTGTATAACTGAAAAGATATTATCTCTTTTTTTCTTTACCTGATAAATGTATCTTAACTCCATGGTCTTAATTTTTGTGACAAAATTCAAAAGAAATGGGAAATCTGGCCAAACTGGACTAATAATCTGTTGCTCTTTAACTTTGTATTTGAGTATTTGCTGTTGTATCAGGCCTCTGCAGTACAAAGGGATCCTACTCTTTAGATGTTCACATGCTGTCATCTTACAGGAAAATAAAAATTCAGGATGCAAGAGACATTTTGAGTCATTCTTCTAAGAGCTGCATCCCACATTTTTATCAAATTGCAGGAGGTGGAGCTTTTGTGACTTAAACCACCTTTTTATCTTCCTAATCCCAAATTGCTCTCTGGATGGAACACCTTGACAGCCTTGTTTCTCCACACTATGAAGTCATCTCATGGTGCTGTCACACTTCAAGTGGCTTGAGAGTGCTTCTTTTTCTAGCTATTTGTTAGAAGCAGCACAGAAGTGGAAGTGAGTAGTAACTCGTCACATGTCAGTTGTATCTCAGTGGCTAAACAAAAGCGTTATTCACTAAGCAGCTACTGTCTGTCTGGGATTCTGTTTTACCTGAACCTGGTAGCATGCATGTGCTTCCACTGGTAGGTAGGGAGAAAAATTGAGAGTCCTATTATAGTTGCCATTCTTGGAAAAAGATGTGTGAATAGCTCCTTCAAGGGTGGGAGGCCTGCTTGATTACTGATAGCTATTTTTAAGACAGTATTGCCAGCAAAATGATGGATGGATTTAAGGATATGCCTCTATCTGCCTCACCTCCCTGCCAGGTTATATGGGATTTACCATGACAAAAATCTTGAAAACCTTGCCTTTTTTGGTTTTTATGTTTTTGTTTGTTTGTTTTTCCCCTTTTTTTCTAACCACACTTTTCTTTCTTTAGCATTATTTTTCTATTGTTTCAAATTGTAAGCATCCAGTACCTGGTCCCAGGGAGCTGCATTAGGTTGCCCTTCCATTGAGTATATTGCAGTTTCATTTGTGGCATGTCATGTGCCAACAGTGTTACAGGAGCATGTGTGCTTGATTTAACACTGCATTCAAGTATTGAATGTCATCCCTCCTGTGAGACCTGTGAAAAATTAATGAATTAAGACTGGAAGTTTATGAAAAATTGGAAGACAAGTTATGCAGGTGTTTATAAATGTTAAATTGTCGAAGTGTGACTGGTCTTGGCCTTGACTTCTGCATCATAGAATCACAGAATGGTTTGGGTTGGAAGGGACCTTGAAGATCATCTAGTTCCAACCCCTCTGCCATGGGCAGGGACACCTCCCATTAGACCATGTTGCTTATGTGTCATTTTCAGTTTATCCGTCCTTATTTCTAATGAGTACATATACCTTAGGGCTTAAACCATTACTCTGATTTTATTTGCAAAAGTGCAATGTTGCAAATATTGGCATTAGCTGAGGCAATTTATAATAGATCATAACAAAATTTATTGTGCCTCTTGAAATTTAACTTCAATTTGGATATACACAAAACACAATACTGCTCTCTTCCATATTTTTCCGAGCTCCTTCAGTAACAAAATTTGAGTAAAATTGAGTTCCTAATTATTAATTTTTCATATTTAATTTAGAACATGAGTGTCAAATCATCTAGTTTCTCTTTTTCCAGTTGTAACACACTAAAAAAAATCGTTCTGCAAGTCAGCCTTAGACAAAAGTTAGTATTTTCTTTTAAAACAGAGGCATAAAGAAGTGCATTTCTCTTTATCCTGTAGCTATTTTGACTTCATAGACCTAATTAGACAGAAAATAAATAACCTTTTGGTCAGTAGGGCCATATGCATGGGGAATATGCATGGGAAGCAAATGAGATTAATGAGAAAATTGTAGTCATTTGGCAGAGCAAAATTAATTTTACAATGATCAGTAAATCATATATTTCATGTAACTTTACACAGAAATGCCTCTCCAAATTTCTTCCTTTTCTTTTATTGTCTTTCTCCTGATAATTAATAAAAACTGTAATAAATCCTAATACATTTAGAAATTGTAGAAGGTTTTAAATAATTTCTGTATATGCAGTCTTGTGTTTTGGAGTGAGGAAAATTAGTTGCTAAACACTTGAGAGGTTTTAGTTGTGTATGAAACTTAAATTTCTAAAAATGTCTATTTTCACAGTGACTCTAGAAGCACTTACAGATGCTGGTTTTAAAGGATTTAATCTACAAGCTCGAGAATTAGAGGGAGATGTTCCTATTGGTACTTTTAAAATTACAGATCCAAACACTAAAGGCTTGGAATGTCATAATGCGACGGTATGTGTTCAGTCTTTGGAATACTTAAGCTTTGTTTCCTTTTAAATACTTCAGTCAGAATTGATAGAAGAAATGAGCAATTTTTTATATGACAAAGTTGTTTCATTGGTAGAGTTTAAAAATTTAGAGTTTCTCAAGAAATACACTTACCTTCTACATATGAAATGAATGTAATTTAAAAACTACGTGGTGTTTTTTAGGAAGACATCAATGTTAACTTTTATGTTAGAGACAGTTCCTCCAATAATATAGGTAAAAGTAACTTTTGCATCTTTTATAATTATATGTATTTCTTTTTAATTGCAGAATTCAGCAATAAGTCAAGTAAATTCAGATGTGAAGCAGAAAGTTACAACAACTTGGATTGCTCCACATGATGTTAGAGATCTTCAATTCATGTAAATAATTTTTTCGCTTTTTTTTTCCCTTGAAATTTTATTTCTAGGGATTATTTTGACATGGATCTGTGTTGTTGTTTCTGATGTTCTTGTCTTGCTACAATCATGGGTTTTTTCATAGTTTGTCATAACTTCCCATTGTATCCATTAAATAACATGATTTCTATTTCAAGGTATAATTATAAAAGGTAAACACTCTCTTACAGATCTTAATATATGTAAATAATTCCATTAAGCACAGTGTTATTAATGGATCTTTGAGTAAATCTGTTTTTACACTTTGATCTCTTTAATTACAAGAGCAACAATACGAATGTAATTAGTTTCCTGAATAAGTGAAGTTCAGACTCCATTCAATTACAACTTTTTTCATTTTGAGCAGTGGAAGAACAGTAGCTTGATGTAAATGCTTGTAAGATAAATTTTAAAATAAGTTTACAGCCCGTGAACTAACTGCTGAAAACAGAAGACAAATTTATCCTATGCTTAATGTCGCTTTGTTTTGCATATCTGAAGCTTGTAAAAATATCACCTGGTCTAACAAAATGCATGCTTGATGTAATTGGAAAATATCTAAGTATTTGATAGCTTGATATTGTTTGAGGTGTAGATTTATGATAGGGGGATCTTGGCCTTGCTTCATTAAAACTTGAGGAATACAAAAAGGGTCAAAAGAACACAAATTAAACACACGATCATTTGACTCATTAATGCCATGAAAATTGGTTCACCATCATAAATATAGATTGTCAGAGCAGGAAAGAGGTGTGACACTTTTTATGGACATTTGAGCTGATACTCCCCATTGGAGTCAGTGCTTCTTCAAGTAGTGTCCATTCCTCTTCTGCTGCTTCCCAGCATCTGTTTTATTTATCTTCAAAATGCTGTTGAATGATAGTACAGTAAGTGGAAAAGTACTCTGGAAAATTATAATATTCTTTTCAAACTTGTACTGTGTATTCTTAAAATCAAAATAGAGTGGATTTTCTTGGCTGCAGGTGGGGAAGAGAGTTTATTGGTATTTTATACTGAAATATTTTGCTAGAAAAATAATGATTCTTTTGGGTTTTTTCCAGTGCAACTGTTGTTCAAGATCTGGATAAATTTTGGGTTGGAATTCAAAGCAAAACTCTCACACGTGTGCATTCTAAGTCAGTTAATGGGACAGGAAAAAGTAAAAGGAAGGTATGTTTTGAGTGCATTTGCATACTAGAAATTAAAACAGTAAATTAAAATGTCTTTGACTTCATACAAGATACACATTCATTGTCATGAATACATTAACTAGGATGACCAAGATCATCAGATATTTTCAACATGTTTAACTGCCTAATCCTCTCACTAAATTGAATAAAAATAAATTAAATACTACTTTTTCACCACAGAATAAGAAAACTGATAATCTAGTTATCAAAACAATCCGTAGTTTAAAGACAAAGAAAATAAAACCAGTCGTAAGGAAAGCTCTACTTCTGTACTGGTGTGCTGTACTGTGATTAACTGCTGCCTTGTTCCCTGGGAACTGCAGCTGTGTAGCATATTCTTGGAAATTAGTTTGTTTAATTTTTGGCCAAGAGTTATGCTTATAATAAACATCTTAAACATGATAGTCAGCTGAAGAAAGTCTGTTCAAATCTACTTTATTGATTCTTGACTGTAGCTGAAGAAAGTCTATTCAAATCTACTTTATTGATTCTTGACTGTAGCAACACTGATTTATATCATCTTGTGACATAACCAAGAGTGAACACCTGTCTTTTGTCCCTTGCTTCAACAAATGTATTTCCTGTAAGATTTTTTTTTCCCAGTAAATAATTTGTAAACATTTCCTCATTTTTTCCCCTCAGCTTATGATAGAACTAGAATGTAACAAGGTAAGAGCAATTTTTCTTCAATTTCCAAATTTTGTTACTTCTATTTTAGAATTTCTGCCCTAACTGGTCCAGTTGTTTCATGGTTGTAGCATGAAGATTATATCACAGAATCACAGAATCGCTTGAATTAGAAGGGACCTTAAAGGTCATCTAGTCCAACTCCCCTGCCATGGGCACAGACATCCCCCACCAGACCAGGTTGCTCAGGACCCCATCTAACCTGGCCTTGAACATCTCCAGGGATGGGGAATCCACCACCTCTCTGGGCAACCTGTTCCAGTGGTTTTGTACCATTCAAATTACTTTCCTAGTGAGATCTCATTTATGCTTACATTTTTGTACATAGTTTTGAAGGTATTTTTAATTAGTTAATGTCAGTTCTCAGATCAAACTGTTACAATGTGTAAGGTATTGTAAGCAATGAAACACTTGACTTCCTCACTCAGACCATCAATGTGAATTCAGTTGATTTCCTGTTAAAAATAATTTGGTATTTATACACCAGTCAATAAACAGTAATTGGAACCTATGCTTTCTTGCAGCGTGGAGGGACTTACTCAACACAAGGTGGATGCATCATGGTAAATATTCTTTCTCCAAAGACATTGACATACTGCTAATTGCCCAAGATCTCAAGGCCTAGTCAAAGGTTGCTTCTCGTCACATTTTTATCTCGCTTGTTGCTCAGTTTATTTTTCTTTTTGGCAATTTACCTTGGCAAAAAGCCTTCTAAATGGTTGTCTGCCTTGTTACCATTTCTTTCTGCAGTTTTTCTCTAGCTAATCTGAAGTAACTTTCTAGTAGAAGTTTTCTTTTTTCTGTCTTCACTTTTTAGTTATAGTTCTTCCTTGCTTTTCAGTATCACTTATTTCAACAGCTCTTGGCTTTTGCAAGTCATGATCTAGATATAAAATTCAACTATTTTATTTTTTTTCTGAAAACTATAATTTTCAGCTCAGTGAACAAGCCTCTTTTTCTTCTTTCCTTCCTCCCAGCAAGTATGCCCTACATTTCATAGTGTCTAGTGATAACATAGTCATATCAATAAAAAGTTTTCATCTACTTTTTAATGATCTTGACAGTGTATATCTCCTCCTCAACAATGGACATAAAGTGTACAGACATTGTATGGACATCCAGATAAAAAAGGGTGCAAGCAGCAAAATTATGTTTATATATGCCAGCTGCACTAGTTGGTCTAGCTTTGATATTTGGCTTTAAAGATCTCTGAAGTAATTTTAATATAGGATGTTTCAAAAAGATGGACCCAATGTGAAATTGAAAATATAATTAAATTAGGTCCAGCTTTTTGAAACACCCTGTCATATCAGTTGAAGTCACAGAAAACTACTTTTTGTGTTCTTCCTTTTCCCACCAAGTAGATCTTCCTTTCCTGAAAATCCTTTAAATAAAAATCAATTTTCTGAAAAATAGTAAATAACATTTTTGTCTCTTTATAGGTGGGACCTTCTAGTTCCTCTCAGAAAAGCTATTCAGGCAGTCAGGTAAGAGTCCTAACTTCCAGCATTTGTAAGTTTTCCTCTAGTAACCTTGAACAACTAAAATTCTGTAACTACAGAATACTGAGGAGATTTAATATTGTACTGAAATATCATCTGTGCTAGTTAACACAGAATGCCAGAGTTATTCATACAGTAAACTGTATGTTCAGTACCTGGACTAGGTTCAACTACTTACACTCTGTTGAACTTTATACCTTGCTGTCAGTATTCTTACCTACAAGAAGCTTTACCATTCCTGATTTCACACATTAAGCATTTTTACCAAGCATTAATTTGACCCTTTTGAGAAAAAAAAAGATTCCTTCCATCATTAAGAATTCCTACCTGTGTGCACATGTGCATGCAAACACAGTCACAAACCATTTGTTTCCTAGTTTTAGACACATCTGGCATAATGAAAATGAAACTGTGCTTATTATTGATTTGTTACGTATTTTTCTTATTTCTTTGATAATAATGAAAAAAAAGATTAATTATACTAGTGTTTCACTGTCTTCTCCACAAAAGTCTGTGCAATTTCTCCAAACTTCACCAGATATTCATGTGTATGTTAAAACTCCAGTATAATGTCTGTATCACTTGTAACACCGGATTGTATCTGCAGTTAAAAATTGGGGTGTTTCACTGTCTAGTTAGTCTTTTAAAACTTCTGGGTTATGTATGTCTGCATTCTCACTGATCACTTTCACTTCTTTAATCACAGAAATGTATGCTTGGTTTTTAGTTAGTTATTTCCACTACCGTAATGTGCCTATTTGCACTGGAACTGTCAGATGCTTTCTGGTCTGTCTTCAGTTGCTTGAACTTCTCAAGGAATAGATTTCTTACTACTTACTAGTGATTATATTTATTAATTAATTATCTGGTAATATTCCACTTGTTCAATCTTCACTACTTGTAAGTGGAATTACCAGACTTTAAGATTTTTTTTATGTATATACTAAATACTGATTTTCTTTGTATTTCTTTCACATATAATGCATACTCTTTTCTAAGAGTTGAGTTTCTCATCTTAAAGTTACTTATTTTTTCTATAATATAGACCATTTAGTAAAACAGCTTGTGAATTTTGAAACGTTACATAACCAATAACAAAGTTATATGAAATCCAGATGATGACTAATGTCTCATACTAAATTAGAATTCTTACAGCCAGTTGCCAGTGAACTCGTAACCTCTGTACTTGCTGATCCCATATTTACACATACACATTGTCAGTTGCACAGCTTTTCACAAAATAACATAAACAGCAGGGCTTTTTTTTTTTTTGTGCTCCCTCCTCCTTTTTTTTTACATAAAAATAATTGACTTCTGTTTTTATTTCAGAGTGGAGTAGTCTACACAATAAGCAAGAGTGGATGTGGCCCTGTAAGCACTTTCCTTACATTTACTTTTTTGTCCCCAAATACCTATATTTATAGTAATTCCTAGCCTTTTTGCATTATTTATATGAGTGTTCATGTGGGAGTTGCTTTTGCAAATAGGAAATGATGAAGAGAGAGCTAGAAGATGAATATTACATTTTATTCAATTACATAAAGAGTGCTCTGATGTGGTTCCAAATAGATCAAAAACATAGCTGAAGCATTTTTTTCAAGATGGTGACTAGTTGTATGGACTAAAATATTTGCAGATTTATGTCAAATACATATATTATTTTGGTTTCCTTTCAGCATTTAAAAGATAATATTTTTATTTTTAATGCTGATTTGCTATGTTCAAACATTTACTCAATATAAAAAATGAGAAAAAACTTGAAAGGTTAATGAAACAGTCAAGCCAACTGCCACCGGCATAGAGTGTTTTTTGCTTACTTTTCATAGTATAACAAGTAAACAAAAATAAGGTAGTCATGTAGTTCTATGGCTAAGCACTACCAGTTGCTACTTCAAACTAGGAAAATGGGGATGTCTCAGCACCAACAAGGACAACCTTTCCAAAAATGTAAAACATTCTTGTCATCAGTACTTGTAAAGTGTAAAATTCATTACAATGTGTATTGGGTTTTTGCAAAGAACAACAAAATTAGGTTTGGGGGAGACTATTGATTTTGCTGATAATAATAAGCAAAATTTACTTTAAAAAATCAACTGTTACTATTTATGCTGGACCTTGATGTTGACTGTAAATCAGGAAGGTGTTAATTTTTGTTTCTTTCCTGTTTCTGCTTCCTAATTTTTACATATGTAGATATTGCATACATACTATGTTTAAATTACAAGAATTATATTAAATCTCTATAATTTATTTCTATCAAAATAATGTCTTGACAATGTCTGTTTTAAAATGTTTCCCGAGTAGCACTAGATAATCACTAATATACAAAGGACTGATGTGCCTGGCTCTTATATTCACACTTGGGTGTTCACATGTTAATAGTGCAGTGTACAATAGCTTCCTTATCATCTATTCTTTACATTTTCTACATAAGTATCAGTCAGTATGGAAGGTGTCTGAAGTGTGCCTTTTCTTATGAAGCAATTATAAAAGAGAAATAACTGGCTTCATTTTTTTTTTCTTAGGGAGGTGCTGCTGGTACATACGGTCAATATGCCTGTAAAGATGTAAGCTGGTTATATATGTATTTACTAATTGGATACTACTATGCTTTTTTAACTCCCTTCCTATTGCCAGTTGCATTCAATTCTCTTCTGCAGAGCTATATTATTCTTCTTAAATATATTGAGGAAAATGGTACTAGTCTGAGATATTCTGAGACTGAAAACCAAAATTAGAAGGTGTTACATTGTCACTTCCTCAAGGTGCAATCATTTATGTTATAGGGGCTACTCATTACCTATTATAAATGCTTAATTTGTTAGCCTACTAAAATGTCAAAATTCTTACTATGTAATGATTTTTATCTGTTAGAGCAGTTGTCTTTTCATACTGCACATTATGCTGTATTATTTGGGGTTTTCTACCATCTTTGTATATTAATCCAATAATTCTTTAATTGACAATAGAAATTTCCCTACTATTCTCATTTATTTCCTTGTCACCTGAAAACAGAATTATTTTAAAATCTAACATATTTTTCATTTTTAAAATCATGAAAGCAAGTAAAACAATCTATCAGAAAGACAACATACTCTTTATTGCCTGTTAGGAACTGAAACCCTTGCCAAGAAACTGCTTAATCATATGCTTAACTTTAAATACATCATTAGTTATGTTAATTCCTAAATATTAAATGTATTTTATCTTTGTTTAATATGTAAGTGTAAACATTATTTGTGATAGAGCAGCATTAATCTTATGACTATAGTAGAATGCTAGAAAATTTTTACTTCATTTACCTTCAAGCTAGTTCAGTATTGCCCTAGATTTATTTAAGTATAGTTGAAATCAGTTTGATTTGAAATGTACATCCTCTAAGGAATAAAGCAATGACTTCTAAATATAATTAACAAATTATTATACAAATACATACCTGATTTTATCTTTTTATTTCAGAGCGCATCCTCAACCAGTGGTCTTACCTATGGCCAGGTAACTATGTGCTTTTCAACATGTTTTCAGTTTCAGTTTCCTAAGCTATTCAGAAATTTGATGAAATAGAAAGCTTTGCTGCATGTTATCTTATGCTTCTTTTAATACATTTACATTCTTATGGTGCATCTCACTTATTCCCGTTTATATTTCAACAGCAGTTTTTTTGGTTTTGAGGAGGGAGGTTCTGGGGTTTGAGTTGGTTTCTTCTTTGATGAAGGTAGAATAACTTAGTATTTTTTTCTTACCAATATATTATATTTATTATAAACAAACTTCCAATTTGATGCTAGATGAAACATTGCAGCTTTCATACACTGATGCATAAACTAGCAAAATAATTAGGGTTGTAGAAAAAAACATAAACCAATCGGTTTATTTCAGTTGTTCATTTATTAGTTGCCAATGCATTAGTATTTTTCTTCAGAATCTTATTTTGGTTTATACTCTATGGAAATGATGTTAGTTATAACATTCTTGTAGGAAATAGTGCTGTAGCTAATTTATCATACATTTACCTAAGCAAAAAATGGATTCTGTATTTTTTACAGTCTGTCCCTTCAAGCTCTTCAGATTCCAGTAAGAAGGTAAGCACTCTTTTTCAGTTCAAAGAAGAAAATAATCTTACAGTTGCAATGTGGCATGACTCATTTATTTCAATAGCACTATAGTTCCTTTTACCTGTTAAGACTTTTTAAGGTTTTAATTCAGATTAACTCATATGATTTGAATCAGTTTGGTTCTTAGATGTCCTATACTTACTAGCTGTGCTGTGGTGGCTTTTGTTGATAATTGACTGAACTGTGTATAAAATAAAATTTCACACATGTTTAAGGGAATTTGTTTTTAAAAAGTTAGGATAGTGATCGTGATGTAATTAGGCCTTTTAAGGATACAGATTATGTAATTATTATTCAGATAGGGCTGGAGAATGAGTGGCTTGAAGCAAGTGAAATCAATAGAATTCATATTACTGTTGAATTTGACCTTGAATATTTACATGGACTCTTATCAGTTCTGTTCCCAGGAAGCTTAGGGCTAAGTATGATGTGTTCTGTAAACACACAGTGTGCCCATTCTTGTCCTCACAGATTATTTTTTTACATTTTAATTTCCCGTAGTTTTAAGAATTCAAAACATACTGATAGATTATTTTATTTTAGTAACCTAGTTTTAAAAATGTAGTACTTCTCCCTGTTTTATATTAGAATTCTCTACTTCTCATAGCATCAACTCTTCTCTTCAGTTTTACACCATTGGATTATACAAATAGTTTTCAGTTTTCTTTAAAAAAAGGGGGGAAAAACCAGCCACTAATTAGTAAACACTAAAGCCTAAACGGAAAATACTACCATTGCATTTGGCTTGATTTTTTTAATGAACTCAATATTAAGCCTTCTTTTTAACATAATACTGAATAAAGAGAAAAAAATTGATCTTCCAGTTTGAGGTGGAGATTTGAAGATCAAAAAGGACACATGGTATGACACAAGGCCAGTGGATATGGTACAATACATGAAATTCTGCTTCTGCCTCTACAGTTGAGTCAGTGTGACAGGGAGCAAGTCTTTTCACTGCTTATACTCTTTTGTAAACCATGTATACATACATATTCCTCTTTGTTTGGTAATGTGTATTAACATTTTTTATAAAATTAGTATTTTATAGAAGTAATCATCCATACCATTAATATCAGTGTAAATTTAGAGAATTGAGTATTCTTCATTTTCCTAACATGTTTAAATAAACTGTATGATGAGTAAACAGCTTTTTCTGATTTCCCTATAGGTCATGATCATCGCCAACAGCAACCCTTTTCCACCTGTGGTAAGCAGTTTTTCTCTACAATGCTCAGAATTTTGACTTAAAAAGCTTTCAAATATCTTCATGCTTAATTTGTCAGAAAGATTCCTGGTGTATGGAGACAACTTTTTGGATGGCAGGGTTTACCCTAGGTGCATAATTATCTTCAGGGAAAGCCAGTAGTAAGATAGCTAAAAGTCTTATAGTTCTATGATTGCTCTTAGCACTTCCAGAGATAATGGATTAGCTGCAGATTCCAGGTCTCTCAGTGCATAGGTCTCTGTGTTCCTGAATAGTTTTGATTTTCTGTTTCTATTGCAATTTTCTTTTGTAAATTCACTTCCACTCTAATTTATTTCAAACTATTAAGTTTTCACCGTGCTTACTTGGAACTCATAAATTCAGTCAAAAGTAAATTTAGCCTTAAGGTGGTTAAAGTGAGTTTGTATGATGTAACACTTGAGATATGTTTTTCTAATCAAACACATTCTTGTTCTTACCTAAATGAAGATTAAGATACGTATTTATTCTATGTTATCCTTTCCACATCTTTCTTTCACATGTAGTTATGTATTGCATCCAAAGCACAGGGCCCTTTTTCTTTTGCAATATTCTGTTTGGACAAGCCTTTGTGCAAAATCATTAAAAATTGTTTTGTTTCATTTGCAGCGCCATACCTACCCCCAGGTAAGCATACTTTTTGCTTATGATTTCTCTAATAGTAATACAGGTCTTATGGGATCAAACCAATTGTCTCAGGATGGTGTCTGCTACCCTTTTGCATTTGTCCCTCATGCCCAAAATTCAGCAAATAAAATGACTGGATCAGGAAATGAATTCGTATGTGTGGTGATATGCAATGCAGGTGACAGTGAGATGGGTTGGAGGAATGGCGATATCTTAGCTTCACTCACCACAGCTGGAAGAGCCAAGCTGACTCTTTATGCAAAAAGGGCATAGCCTATGCTCTGCTGCTCTCTACATAACCTGTAATAAAAGCAGGTGCAAGTATAGAAAACTACTTAGTAGAGTCAGGCTGCCTTCCCAAAATTTCCAAGCTGAGGATAAACTAGTTTAATGATGGTTGTTAAGAATTTGATTCTCAGTACATGACACAGACAACCTTTCCCTTTATTCTCCCAAGCAAAATAGTACAACTTTGTGTTTTCTGTTATAACTGCATTGCATTTAAACAAGTCAGATTAAATGTTTTCTGTTGTGGTTTTTTGTTTTGTTTTTTTCAGAGTTTGGGAAGTTCTGCTACTAGGATCATAATACAGGTAGACATTCTTTCTCTGTTATACTTGAACCTTAGCTGAAGCCCTGTCTCAGTAAACTAAATAATGATTCATCTCTTTGGGAATAAGTAAGTATGGATAACTTACAGATATCTTAGATATCCACAAACTGCAGTGGTGGAGCAAGGTGTTTCTGTTGCTATAGCAAAGTGGATATCCTACTTGGTTGCAGCTGTCTTTTATAGACATAAGATATGAAAACTTGTGTATGCTGACTCCATGATGCTCTCAAAATTTGCAAAAATGTAACCATCTCAATCTGCTCAGAAAGGTGGATGGAATTATAGAATTTTAAATTGAATGTCATTCGATATTAAATCAAATATGCATAAATCGTAACACACACAGTTCCGTATTCATTTAAACAGACATACTTTTTCTGGGTCCTTTGCAATTTAACCTACATAACACTCTACATGGTTTAGGCTTTCCTTCCTTCATATAATAGTCCTTCAGACTGGGGCAACAAATTCTCACTTTCATTGAAAGATTGGTATCATATTACCCCAGATGAAATTTGTCTTTTGAAAATCATTGTTTTTAAAATGTATAGCATTAGAGTCTTTCATAACTAGTGATCAATGCTGGCAGAGAAAGGAATAAGATTTCCTTGTTATTTTATTTCTGAATATAAATATATAGTATAGGTTAAATATTTTCAATGTGTATATATAAATAAGACTGCTCTCATAATACAGGTACTTCATGGGAATTGAAAGATTTCCTTTAGTGACTTTTCCTGTGGTTAAATTTGAACTGTGGCTTTTCCAATTTTTGTTTTGACAAAGCCTTTGTCAAAAGTTTGTTGTGCCTGTTCATGAAAAAATCAGTCATAATATGAATATAAGTGGATATGAGTTTAATGACAATTTGTGTGATACAGGGCAGAATAATTTAAACTCACATTGTGAAATACCACAGTATGACACAACAATGTGGTATGTGATTAATTTTAGTTAGGAAAATGTCATTAAGATGTATAAATACATAAAACTTCTTCTGATTTTGAACTGCCTGGTAGATATAAGGATAGAGTTGCTTCTTGAAATGTGTTAGTATATAAGCAATTTCTCAACCATTTTTTTTTGTTCCTGTGTAGAGTGGACAAAGACAGCAAAGCAGCAGTACTTACGTTCAGGTAAGTGAACTTAAAAAGGACTAGAAATACTACTGTATGCTTCACTAAAATAGAGCCAACACAACTTAGAAATAAATTATTTCCTACATTTTAATATGTATTTCACAGGCAGCAGCTCTTTGTTTCTCTGATTTTTGTTCATGAAATTGTCATCTGGTATTGACTGTCAACTGGTTTTGCCTGGAATGCTCATAAATATATTTTCATGTTCGGTTGGTTGAAATTAAATGACTGCATGCCACAAAAAGTGTCCTCTAAAATGTGCATGAAAGTCATGGCACTGAGAGGAAATGATTCTAGACACAATATCACACCATAAATCCTATATGGTAGATTCAGACCCCATATATATTAGATCTTAAATTCCAAAAGTTGTGAAGGATAGTTGCTAAACCATATCAAGAACAATGGAGAATCATAACGGTGGAACTATGTGCAAAGTCTTTCAGCCTTACTTAAAGCCACACAGATAAAGCTGCTAGTCTAAAAAACAAGTGTGTGAATTTAACAAATACTAACATAATGATATCATCAATTGTTATGGAGTAACGTGACAATATTCATAGTATAAAATCAAGTATGAAGGCTCTTCAGACTTCCTCCTCTTTGGGGAAAGAAAAAAAACAGGCTGTCCATATTCTCTGTACCACTACATGAAACCATGAAGATGTTTCACAAGTGTAGATAGGACTTCTAGGGATTAAGGCAACAGAGAGGCCAGTACTCAACATCAGAAATACTCAACATTAACAAGGTTGGCAGTCTGCTCCTTGATTCAATTCATGGTGCTTGCTGGGAATAGAACAATCTGCTGCTGCACAGATGCTAGCGTACTGCTCTGTCTCCTTTGGCTTGGGAAGAGCCTTTGGGGGAAATCCTTGTGCAGCTGTATTTGCATAAACATAATGCTCTTTACAGAAGCCTCCTTGTCCAGGTGGTAATTATCATTATCTTCTCTTTTTTTTAAAGGGCTCCCAGGGCAGCCAGTCCTATGGCCAGGTGAGACTTATTTGGCTGAAATGTATCAAGCTTTTCTGTAGGGGCCTGCCTTGTCAATGGACTTTGGAGTTTGGTTGGGGTTTTTTCCTTCCTGGTGTTGCTGAGTGGTTCCTGATTTTGGCTCATGCTGCTGAATTACCATGAAGCTAGAAGAACATAGAATAGAGTAATTTTTAGTGGAAATGGGCCTTTCTGTCACAACTGTGCTAAGACTACAGCTATGTTTGCAAATGAGTCCTTGCCTTTCTTACAGGGTAACCAGCCCCAAGGTGGCAGTTCCTATGGCCAGGTAAGCAGCAGTCAGTCACCAGTCAGAATACAGCATTTGAGAAAGTGGAGTGCCACGGCACTGCAAAAGCACTTAGCAATTGCTCAGCATTTGAACTTTAAAGGATGTTTTCTCTGAAAATGTGTATTCACATACTCAAAATTTATCCACGTGCTTCATATTTATCTGGAATCCAGCACGTGAAATCATCACTCAGCAGCACTGTGAGGGCCACGAGGATGTCCTGGCTCTTCATACTGCCCTGCATAGCTTTAGGAAGTAGTTGCTTGCTTTTCTGAATGCAGGCTGGATCCCTTACAAAAGGGAAGTAACCAAATGATGTCCTTGTCTTAGGGTGGACCAAGTTACTCAGGCGGCAGCAGTTCTTATGGTCAGGTAAGCAAACCAGATATTCTATAGGAAGCTCTATGCTGATCTCTCTGTGGCCAGCACAACTGGCAGATTTTTGAGAGTGATGTTTCTTATGGCAGCCTGTGTTTCACTTCAATTCATGGCTTTTGCCTGGAATAGGATAATCTGCTACTGCACAGACGCTAGCGTACTGCTCTGTCTCCTTTGGCTTGGGAAGAGCCATTTTGGGAAATCCTTGTGCAGCTGTATTTGCATAAACATGATGCTCTTTACAGAAGCCTCCTTGTCCAGGTGGTAATTATCTTCTCTTTTTTTTAAAGGGCTCCCAGGGCAGCCAGTCCTATGGCCAGGTGAGACTGTTTTTGCTGAAATGTATCAAGCTTTTCTGTAGGGGCCTGCCTTGTCAATGGACTTTGGAGTTTGGTTGGGGTTTTTTCCTTCCTGCTGTTGCTGAGTGGTTCCTGATTTTGGCTCATGCTGCTGAATTACCATGAAGCTAGAAGAACATAGTACAGAGTAATTTTTAGTGGAAATGGGCCTTTCTGTCACAACTGTGCTAAGACTACAGCTTTGTTTACAAATGAGTTCTTGGCTTTCTTACAAGGCTACCAGCCTCAAGGTGGCAGTTCCTATGGCCAGGTCAGCATCACTTAGTATCACATACAGCATTTGAGAAAGTGGAGTGCCATAGCACTGCAGAAGGTAGCAGATTATTTTTTTTCTTTCTATTCATATTGAGTTCTTAAAAACAAACATCCCTCTGCATCAATTTCAAAACCTTTGTTCTGAAAATGAGAGTTGTGTTCTTAATGAGTGTCTGCAGGAAGCACGGGTTTCCATTGCTACATGATCTTTTCCATTAGTATGGAACTTTAAAATATTTGGTAGAAATAGACTATATGTTGCTGTTCCTTTTCCAGTTGATTTGCCTGGTGTAAACCAAATTTATAGTCAGTTCTTCATTGTCTCCCTTAGTGTCAGTACAGAGAAATAATGTTGAGGAGCTAAAGAATATTGCGTCAGGGTCTTACAGCCTGCAGCTGATGAATGTTTACCTCCCTTTAAAGTTTTTTATCTGAATTAAAGCAGTCCTGAAATAGCTATGGATTTTGTCAGGATTTTTATGTCAGATAGCAGAAATAGACAAGAAAGTTCAAAACCTTTTTGGGTAAACCCTGTCTTCATAACTCTCACAGACAACTGTGGCCCAAGTCTGCATGTACATGGAACATCTGGTCTTTTTTGACATTATATTGAAGGCAGATTGCATCAGCAGCTTCTAGTTACTCGCAGTAACTTTGTACTACTGAAAGTTTTGCAAGATGCACTGGCATCCTTGATTAAATCATTTGACCTGTTTCTTTTAATTGCATTGCTCTATTTCCATTTTATGAACGTGTATTTTTTTCTAGGATTTTTTCTTATTTTTTAAAAAATTATTTTTCACATTTATTTTCACTAAGAGGAAGGGAATTGTGCATTGGAGCCCATCAAAAATACAAACATAGGGAGTCAGAATTCACCTACCATTAGCCATATAAGCTCAGTGTCTGAGAAACAGCCGGCAAAAGAAACATGATATAAAATGTTGTGTTCCCTCAGTGTCCTGGAAAACCTTCATAAGTCTAGAGTCCCATCTGAGACAGACATAAAATTTTGTGATTTTTGTTTGATAAATAAAGTGTGATCAGATATTCATCCAGAATAAGAAATATCAAAATAATTCTAGTTAAACAGCAGGGTCTGTACATTTTGTGTCTTATTCTGGGTTTTTTTGCCCACAGAGAGACACACATGAGAGATGCATCTGCTTCACAAATACAATAATTATGAATCAATAATTCCTTTCTTACAGGGCTACCAGCCTCAAGGTGGCAGTTTCCAAGGCAGCCAGTCCTATGGCCAGGTGAGACTTATTTGGCTGAAATGTATCAAGCTTTTCTGTAGGGGCCTGCCTTGTCAATGGACTTTGGAGTTTGGTTGGGGTTTTTTCCTTCCTGGTGTTGCTGAGTGGTTCCTGATTTTGGCTCATGCTGCTGAATTACCATGAAGCTAGAAGAACATAGAATAGAGTAATTTTTAGTGGAAATGGGCCTTTCTGTCACAACTGTGCTAAGACTACAGCTATGTTTGCAAATGAGTCCTTGCCTTTCTTACAGGGTAACCAGCCCCAAGGTGGCAGTTCCTATGGCCAGGTAAGCAGCAGTCAGTCACCAGTCAGAATACAGCATTTGAGAAAGTGGAGTGCCACGGCACTGCAAAAGCACTTAGCAATTGCTCAGCATTTGAACTTTAAAGGATGTTTTCTCTGAAAATGTGTATTCACATACTCAAAATTTATCCACGTGCTTCATATTTATCTGGAATCCAGCACGTGAAATCATCACTCAGCAGCACTGTGAGGGCCACGAGGATGTCCTGGCTCTTCATACTGCCCTGCATAGCTTTAGGAAGTAGTTGCTTGCTTTTCTGAATGCAGGCTGGATCCCTTACAAAAGGGAAGTAACCAAATGATGTCCTTGTCTTAGGGTGGACCAAGTTACTCAGGCGGCAGCAGTTCTTATGGTCAGGTAAGCAAACCAGATATTCTATAGGAAGCTCTATGCTGATCTCTCTGTGGCCAGCACAACTGGCAGATTTTTGAGAGTGATGTTTCTTATGGCAGCCTGTGTTTCACTTCAATTCATGGCTTTTGCCTGGAATAGGATAATCTGCTACTGCACAGACGCTAGCGTACTGCTCTGTCTCCTTTGGCTTGGGAAGAGCCATTTTGGGAAACCCTTGTGCAGCTGTATTTGCATAAACATGATGCTCTTTACAGAAGCCTCCTTGTCCAGGTGGTAATTATCTTCTCTTTTTTTTAAAGGGCTCCCAGGGCAGCCAGTCCTATGGCCAGGTGAGACTGTTTTTGCTGAAATGTATCAAGCTTTTCTGTAGGGGCCTGCCTTGTCAATGGACTTTGGAGTTTGGTTGGGGTTTTTTCCTTCCTGCTGTTGCTGAGTGGTTCCTGATTTTGGCTCATACTGCTGAATTACCATGAAGCTAAAAGAACATAGAATAGAGTAATTTTTAGTGGAAATGGGCCTTTCTGTCACAACTGTGCTAAGACTACAGCTATGTTTGCAAATGAGTCCTTGCCTTTCTTACAGGGTAACCAGCCCCAAGGTGGCAGTTCCTATGGCCAGGTAAGCAGCCGTCTGTCACCAGTCAGAATTCAACATGTATGAGATGTTCTCACATGTGAGAATTGAGAATTCTGTGGTCTGTTTCTTGAAATAATATAATAATGTCTCATTGGAAGTCAGAATTGTGAACTTTTTTTTTTTATGCATCTGGGAACAAGAGGCTCATTTAAGCAGCTCTTTCCCTCATAGAAAGGAGTGCATGTAGGTGTCAGCTTTTTGATGCACTATGATATTCAACATACACAATACTTTGCAAGAAAATTCACAGTAGGTTGTAGCTGGGCTTCCAACTTTTCAGGCAGTCAGGCAGCTAAAACACTTTAAAATCTATTTCTGCATTTGAAATGGAGAAAAGTAATATTTGGTTTACTGAGCTGCTCTTTTTTTCCCCAGCAGGGTGGATCTACTTCTTCAGGTTGTGGACAAGTAAGTCCTCTTTCTCCAAACTATTTGAAATATAGACCCAGTTTTATTTGAAGTAGTAGCATACTTTTCAGTAAGTTATATAATGTTTGTCAGTTGGAATCTTTTGCTTTAATTGTTACATGGAATTATCTAGCATAGGGATCAAGACGGGTTGATATCGCTTGCCATTGTAACCATAATGAAGTGGCTTGTCCCATGTAGGGAGACATCTTGTCCCAGACAAGTAGTGATTCATCTGCCTACTTAGTAAAAAGATAAAATCTTTGCGTGAGAATGATTTTCAGATGTTACTCCATTTAGTTCCTATAGAAAGCTACAGGATTAGAGAGTGGCCTCTGTGGAATAAGAATTAGATAATTGGTGTTCATCCTGGCTCCATTTCAACTTGTGTATGCCTACAGTGGTGTAAAGACAGTGTCTTCAATTACGAGATCCCAGATAAAAGGGTCATGGATGAGGTCTTGATAATAAACCTGTGTTCAAATAAATATATTAGGGAAAGCAACAAGGATGAAAGAGAAGTATAAATACAGAAACACAGCTTGACTTGTTGAGAGAAGAACTGTTCTCTAATAATGGGGAGGGTGAAAGCCAGGGTAGAACTCAGTGTGTGTGCTGTTTCTCGCCCTGTAGCCAAAGTATACCCAGAACAGGGCAATGAAAGACATTGGGCATCAGGATCTTGCCTAAGGTCTATGATGGGTGAATCTAGCAAGATCCTGATGTAGATGGTCACCCAACAGTAATTCAGTACAACTGTTGATTCCTAAAAGGATGGTCCAGTAAAAAAACCCAGTTCATCTTTACCAATCAAGAGGAACTAGGATGATACAGAGAGACACCAATTGCCAGCATACCTCACTTTCCCTGTGGCACACAAGTACTTCTGTGTGCACGTGTCTTGGTGCTTGTGGGTATGGGGTGACAGAGGGTATAGCCACAGACTTAAAGGGTTAAATAAAATTAAAGTTACCTTCTGCAAAGGTTTATGTTGAGTTTTGGTACAGTAATTCTCACATAAGAAATTTTAAGAAAGCTAATTACTTTGCAATAAAATGAAAATTTGGGCATTTACCTTTTGATTTGTTTGTTTTTTAACAGGGTTTTTCCTATGATAGCAATCCCTGCCACCAGGTAAATGGCCTTCTTTCTCTGATTTTAAGATGCATCCAAAATTAGTTTTGACACTAACTCAATTGGTACCAACTACAGATCCATAGAGTGCAAATCCATGTAATCTTACTAGTTACGAGATTAGAACTCACTATCTTCCTATACAGGAGCTTAGGATCTTTTTCACCCCTTTTTCCTAGCATTATGTCTGTGAAATGTCCAGATCTATGGGGTATTAAGGTCAGATTCTCAAAAGAATAAGTCTGTTGCAGAGTTTCTCAGCTGTCACTACTTAAATCAGAGCTGGAGCTCACCTGACTCTCTGTGGACTTTTCCCATCAAAAGTCAGAAAATATTTTAGGACTGCAACTTAAGGTTCCTGAAAGAGAATGGCTTAACTATTCTCTCAGCTTGTGCAGCAAAGTATAGATAGCTATTCATTACATTTCAGTGTTGGAACTCAAAATACCACTGTCATGAAAGATGTCTGCTATGTTTAAAGAAACAGTCTCTGTAAATGTTAAAAATCTGTGAGGAAACAGCAGTAGTCACCTCTTTTTTTATTTATGATATTTCTCTTGATTCTTACTGATTTTTCACAAAGAATAGAAGAATCTGTTAGATTTATTGTATTAACAAGTAACGTGTTTTAGCAATATAAATATATACCGTATTTATAAATATACAAACAACATAGATGTTGCTGTAATATATTGTTATAATGTGGTATAGTATATACAATATGCTGTGTGCAATAAATTATTGTAATTTGAAAGAATAATACATTATATAGGTATATAACTATTTTTTAATAATATCTTTTCAAGGTTTTTTAATAAAGATGAGCTATTTCTTTCTAAGACTACAGGAAACACATTTTCTTCTAAACACTGCTACAACATTGAAATACACTTTTCATTTCATTTTCCTTTGCCTCTTCTGGGTGAAGTCTCAACCCGATTTTAGCGAGTGGCAAAAATCCCACAGTTCAATAGCTCAGGATTTCACTTCTCTGGTTATGCACTTTTGGCACTAATACTTCTACAAATGTATCTTCTGATTTCACTTGGAGGAGTTACATTCCTTGGCTAAGAGGGCACATTGAAACATACTGAGCGTTTTATTTGAAACCTTTTCCTCACGGCCACTGGTTCTCACAGCTTTCTGTGTAACAATCCTACCAATTCATTCCATTTGAATAAATCGGGTTTTCTACATGAGAAAAAAGATACATTCTTTAGTGACTGTGCAGAATAAAACTCATCACTGCACTAGGCATTACTTAAAGATAAATTTTTGTGGTTCCTTGGCATCTATCATCCATCTAGTATTTTACCTTTGCAATATTGGCAATCTATGCTTACTACAATAGAAATCATATCTGTATTGTTTATCTGCCTCTGCTCCTTACTCCTCCTAAACAAGTATCATAGCTTTCATTGAAAATGATCCATAGCCAAAGAGTATGTGTCTAAAGCATACATAATTTTTGTCTCATTTACAGGATGGGTCACAGAGTGGTCAGGTAGGTAGCTCTTTATTATTCATTGGTATAAATTTTTTAAAAAGTAGGAATCCAGAGCATAATTTTCTTGCTCGTGAGGTCTTGCTGAGTGTCCCCAGCTCCAGCTCATAACTCATTCTCTCAAATATACTTTTGATCAGGCCTGAAATTCCACTTATATAGAAAGAACTCAGCAACCTAATAAAGTTAAAAAACCTCTGGATTGTGATCAAATTCAGCTCTCCAGCATTATAACTGTTGCTGTTTTGTTTTCACAGGATGGATCATACTCCTCACAAAACTATGGTGGAAGCCAAGTAAGTACTAGATTATTACTTCCTCCCCCAGAGGTTTTCCTTCATACAGGTTCCATGATGGCTAAACAATTCAATCTGCAATGTTCTAATATTAATTCTATTTTTTTTTATTAGCAGGGTGGATCATCATACTCACAAAATTATGGTAGTAACCAGGTGGGTAGATCTTGATTTTTTCCTGGTAAAAATGTTTATCATATCTAATAAGTTATCTAGATATCAAGAAAGTTGTATTTATTCAAAGGAATCCCAGGCAATTGTTTATTCCAGGTTTACAGCCCCCAAACAAAATCACAGTTTCTTCTGAAGTAGGGTTTATATTTGTTTGTTTTATAGGATGGATCCTTCTCACAAAACTATGGTGGTGTCAATGTAAGTTTTGCTCTATTTCTCTACTTGTATGTCACTTCAAACAAGCTTTAGCCTCTGCCCAAAATCAGTTTTCTATATCCTAATTTTCTCTGATTTTTGGTTTGGTTTGTTTCAAAGGGTGGATCGTCTTCCTCAGACAGCTATTATGATAATCAGGTAACTAGTTCATTCTTTCTCCTAGTTTTGCATGATTTCATGCTAATCTTTGTAGTCCCTGCATCATCTTTCTCATAGATGTAATAAAATGTAATAGTTTCTGTGCTCTTTTTGTCTTGCGTTGGTTTTGGTTTTTTTTCTTTACTGAAGAATGGAACTATTGCAGCTATGTATTTGGCTCCTTATTTTCCTTATGAAGATCTTACTTTAATTTAACTCAGCAACTTTTCCTTTGCATGAGCCTTTAAAGTGTTTTTATTTTTTGAGGAAATAACTGGTATCTAATGTCTTTCTAGGGTTCACAGGACTTCTCAGATGATAATTCTAATGCTTGTGATGATGTGAGTATGCTTTCTCCAATATGCTTTTATCAAATTTTTCACATAGTTGGGGAAATATTGCACTGCTAGATGCAGTCTTGTGAGCAGAATGATCCAGACAGGATGTTGAGTTCCTACACTAACAGCTGTTTTAGCAACTGCTTGTTTTCTTACTGAAACTTGTCATGTCAATGTTTACAGATATATTTTGTGCTTTTAAATGCACAACTTTTTAAACGCACAAGCTTTTTAATTTGATGAATTGAAATATGAAGGAAAATATTTCAGTGGCTTTGCAATAACAGAAGATTTTGGTAAAACCTAAGGATACGTTTTACAATAATTTTTTTAAAAAAATAAAATCCCACAGAAGTGGCAGATATTTCTGCTTTTCACATTACATTTCTACCAATCTAAAGTTGATATTTAAATGTTTTTCAGACTGGAAAGGTAGGATTTCAAACTAATTTAGGCAAGACTTTGAAAGGTGTGAGCAACAAATTGCTTTTGTTACGTTTCTATACAGTATCAAGAAGCATCAGGTTTCTGTAAACTTACTGTATTTAAATAATTATTAAAGAAGGAAATAATTTATTCTTTTCCAGAATGACACTACCTATAGTGCCAATAGTAAGGTAAGTGCTTTTTTTCTTCTGCAGTAGTCTAAGTCAAAGTCTTACAATTAATAACAGGGTTAGTAACTGAACACTTCTACATTAGACCTGTACTCTAATTGTAGTGTATGATTATCCCTTCAGTCTGCTACACAATTATTTAAAATTGCACAATACTTCAAAGAAAATATACTAACACAGTATTTTTGTAGTATATGTGCTTTGACTAGATAGTTATTTGGGAATTAACCATCTGTGTACATGTGGCATGTGCGGCCACCTCAAGCTTTTTTCACTTGTTCTAATTTAAACTTGCATATATGCAGTTATTGTAAAGTAACATGTATCCCCTGGTAATAGTCTCTCAAGACTTTCCATCTGTCCTGCAAGGAGAGGCTGTGAGTAACATGGATAACTTGTAGCCAAGAAAATACACTATTGTGAAAATTAGTGACATTTTTCCTTACTTCTTTCTGTTCATAGAAAAACTTTTTCCATCTGTTACAGCTCGCTTTTGTTTTACTGCCATCTTCTGTCATCAGCTACTTGCCTTTTCTTCAGTTGTCAGCCATATACTTTACTGCTTCATTATTTTCCCTACTTTTCTCCCTAGAACTTTAGTACTGTGCTGAGCATGTATACTGGGAAATAAGGAGACCTTCTGAAAACATCTTTTGGTTTTGCTTGTATTTACCTTGAATTCATTAGGTTTAGTGCAAAAGGTTCTGCAAAAAAAACCCCACCAACATTCCACAGGACTTTGAGTCTCATCACTTTTTCCTTTGTTCACAAAAGATGCTATTATTCCCTTGGTTATCCCTATCCAGTGCTTACTGCTGGACTTCATGGTAAAAGAGGTTGCTTCTAAATGTTCTCACAAATAAGGGGAGGTGGTGAATAAAAAAAATTCATTATATAGATTGTTCTCTAAACCACAGTAGGTGAGCTGAGGGAACAGGAACTTCTGATGAAGAAGTGATAGGGTGGAAACAGACAGAGAATATGCTTTTAAAGGCTCTTACTGATAGTAAAATGGTAACTCTGGACATTTTCCTGTCCTGGAATAAGCCATCTTGACAAATTTAGGTAGATTTTTTCTGAAAGTATTTTGTGTGGATGGGTGCATCTATAAAGTAATAACTAGCTTCTGGCTCCTTTACAGAGTTCTGGTTGTGCAAAAAAGAAAGTTGTTGTTGCCCGAGTAAGTACATTTTTTTCTTTTCCTTTTTACTCTTTGTAGGATTTTTTTCCCCTAACTATACCTAATTTGTCCCAATTATGCCTAATTTTTCCCTAATTATGTTTGTCCTAATTACTATTCTCCTATTTAAAGAAAAAGTAAAATAAAATAGCCTGCATATTTGCTCTTTGAATGAATTTACTTTAAAGGAAGTATATATATGAAAAAAAAAACAACATGAAAGTCCTGCTATGAGTTATAGAGCAGGTCAAATTTCTGTTCTTCAGGAAGCACATACAGAATTGGACCCAATGTATGCATTAAAGGGTCTGCTGATGTTAAAAATAATACAGCAAACAAGAAGGTCTGTCACTGACCATGGAGTTTTCATCTCCTAATAGTAAATGTCTTTGTTTTTTACAGGATACATCACATGTTTTGAGCAGAAGAGACTATGATGTGCAGGTAAACCATTCTTGTCACTTTTTCTGAACTACTGCTGGTGTTACAGCTCCTTGATGTATTACCTACAAAAAGGAGAATAAGGATCTAGTTTCCACAACAGAGTATTCTGTTTAGGGTTAGGTTGTTCTTTCCCAATAGAACTGTGTATTTCAATTTGTTACCCTTACAGAAAAATGAGTAATTTTTTGTTTCTTCACAGAATGAGTCTTCTACTTCAAACAGCAGCCACACTAACCTCCAGGTAATAACATAGTGTCTACTGCATTGTGAGATTTCTGATAAGTTATATTTCATTTTCAAAAATTAAGTTCCACTAATTTATCTGTGCTGAAGGATGCTACTTTGATTTGGCAGCATTTTCCCTATAATGTTATAATTTTGCACAGTTGTAAATAATGATAGTGGTCCCAGATATACTGTCTCTTCTGTTCCTTCATTCCACCAGGCAGCTAAGTATTGGAGGTGTTTCTTTATGTAACATTTTGCAAACATTGTTTGCAAAACACAAAATACATAGTTTTAGAATCTTTTTTTTAGAAAGTGTCATGCTCTAGGGATGGTAATGGCTGAATATATAACTCTGTTTCATTTAGGATTTGGTAACAAGGTGCATCTTAATGATTATGTACTTCTGTTACAAAAGTAGGTTCCACTTTCATATTTTGTAGACTTATGCACTGCTACAGCAGTGTATATGTTGTAGAATTATGTGAAATTTAACTGATCCAGAGTGGCACTCAATTCTATTTTTCTTAATATTTTGTACTGTATTGGTACCCAGCAGCTTCCCAGACATCTGGAATCCTTTTATGCCCAGCATTATGTAGATGTAGCACTAGCATAGTCCTCTGTCTTGGAGAGTCTGAAGTCTAATTCGATAGTACAGTAAGATCTGAGCTGCAGAGAATAACAGTGTTCTTAATTGGTTTTCCCTGCGTACTGTTTCCAGTCACTAATTAAGTTTCATCCAAATTTGTGTTTTCACAATGATTAATACAGAGTGCTCTGAGCAGATAATGCTTGTCAGTGCAACGAAGTAATACAAAGAGTTTGTCACCTTACTTCTCACTACATAATTTTATACATGTTAGATTCTGATAAAATGCTTCTTTAGAATGTTTGGTTTCTTCACAGGGTGGATCATTTATTGCAACCAGTGGTGGATCGAGTAGTCAGGTCAGGATTTTGTCTATTTTTATCTAGTCTTGTCCTGGTAGCTTCCTGGTAATTGAACTAATTAAATTCAGGAGTGAGAGTTTAAATCCATTAGTTTTGCATGGGAGATTGGTGATGGTATGTATTAAACTGTAAAATAAGTAAAGTGACCCTGTTCCGATTAAATTCATCTGAAATGGCTCTCTGAAATCACTTCTTAACACTGTTTCAATTTCATACGTGGTATATTGGTGAGAACACAACGGTGATTCTCTGTACTCTTGACTACTCAGATAATTGTCTCATGATGAGTCATCTGCCATTGAGACATAACCCTGAGAGACGTAGCATCAGTTTAACTTCCAAAGCAAATGTTATATCTATAGAGCTATGCTGTCCCCTCAGTTGTTCTAAGCATGGGTATATATAGGTATTTGTTCTAAGTCCCAGGTACTCTGTAGTCTTACAGTTTTTCTTCCCCTAAACACTGCTTCACATCTGAAGTAAGATTTTATTTTTAACTTCCACAAAGCAATAGTTGTTTCCTTTTTTTAATTTATAGGGTGGTTGCATTTGTCCTGATGGAAGCAGTGGTTATAGACAGGTAATTCTTTTCTTGAGTTTATACTTTCATCTACATAATGGAGTATTTTGAATTAATCACCCAGTAAGTATGGACACTTGGGTAACACTAAACATTTCCTTAGTATGGATAGAGTTATATAATGGAATGGAAGAATGAGTCCCACTTTGCTTTAACTGCATAATTGCCATTTGGCCACGAACTTTCTGTAACTGTGCTTGGTAAACCAAATGCCCTGTTAGGTGACCTATGTACTAATTATTCATTACTTTCAAAAACCAGAGTCAATATGCCCTTTAGTAACCAGAGAATTTAATTGCATTGAGCACAGGTTCCTGGTCCTTCTCACTGGTGCAATAAAATGTTGTGACTAAAATGCCAAAATCTGATAAATATTTCAAAAGACAATCTCTAAAATCAATATTTAAACTATTCTTTGCAACATGCAATTTCATGATCAGTGGCACTGAATAAATTTTTCCCTTAGGCAATGCCTCTGTGCTAGGAAATGCCCTAGGAATGCAGATACGTGGGCATTATAGACAAGCTTAATCAGGCTTCTGGTTTCACCTGGCTTTGCCAGGTGAACTTGGATTTTGAAGTCACCTTTCTTCTACCTGAAAACTTATTCTTGTAACTTTTATTGAAGCTGTATTTATATGAACCCATTTGAATGGCGTAATATCTTTTTAGTTTTCAATTTCAGCAAGAATCATATAGTGGATTATTATTTCTATTAAAAAGTACACTATTTAAACAAACTAATTGTATAAAGAAATTACTGCTTTCTGAACTAAACTGTCACTATAACATAAAAAACCACCTCTTTCATACAGTTGAGGCTGAGCAATATTTATGACCTTCATGTTTTAAAATATAGACTAGTCTATTAAAATAACAAATATTGAAATTTCATTGAGGAAAACCTTTTTTATTTGTTGTGGGATTATAATGCTATATAAGCAAATCCAAGGAAAAAGGTAAATATCTTTCTGCAAGTTTTCATTCCAACAGGGCCTTTTTCTTTGCATGTGTAATTTGGTGCAAAAAGAGTTACTTTGCCATCTAAGCTTCATCTAAAGACAAGAGCTCAGTCTACAAATAGTGTCTAAGGAAACAGTCTAACCACAGAATAATACTTTGTCTGTTTTGTATATAAAGGAAATGTGACAGTAATAATGGAAGTTACAGACTGGTAAATAGTCTTCTCCTTTAAGTGGCGAGCTGAAAAATCTGCTCTCTTAAGCCCTGTTTCCACTTTGGAAGTTCAGTGTCCTGGCAACTTTTAAAAACATGATCAGGGTCATGATCATCTATAACAATACAGGGTCTGCCAGGTATGACATAGGATTCTGTGACTAGAAAGAGTAAAATGAAAAGTTACTATTTCTTTCAGGTCTTTTAAGCTGAACAGAAAAGTACCTGCTAAAGGTTTCCTTATCCCTAACAAAGTCGAAGTGTTCTCTTTCAATGATTACAGTAATGTTCTTTCTGAAAGCTATATTTTGAAAGAATAGAAATTCAGAAATTGACTCACTTAAATGTCTGTTTGCAAGAAAGTAGCTAGTCTGTGTTTTCATTTCAGGGAGCCCCAGGTTCTTCATACAGCACATATTCTGGTAACCAGGTAAACATTCAGATAAATTGCCCTATTCAGAAGCTCCATCTAAAACCTACCCTGAAGCAGCAGCCAAATATAAACCAGTAACCAATTCTGTCTTCTGCACAGGGAGGGCCTTTCTTCTATCCTGGAGGATCCTATGGACAGGTAGTTGTTCTTCCTCCCTTACCAGGATAATACAGACTCTCATCATCCTGGTTCCTTCACTCCCAATACTGTGGGTACCATGACATACAGACAAATACAGACCTGACAGTTGTCTCTTAGAGTAGAAAAACTAACCCTGATGGAACCGAGTGGAGTGAGGTTTGACAGAGAACAGTACAGAATGGTGTCTGCAATTTTGTGGCAGAATTCAAATTTCAGCAGGTTACCAACAGAAAACATTCACTTTAACAATATTGACCTCGATTGTTATTTAGTTATATAAAAGTTAGCTCAACATTGGGAGAAAGGGTGTAAAGTGAGAACTGGATACATTGTTGTTTAAATACCCATCTTGTCTGCAAGAAAACAGCTGGTCTGTGTTTTCCTTCCAGGAGGGCCCAGGTTCTTCCCACAGCTCTTACTCCGGTAACCAGGTAAATATTCTGGTCTCTGTTCCTGCACAGGGGCAATCTAAAAGTCCTCCTTGAGAGAATATTTCAACTGCAAGACAGTAAATTTGTTATGTTTTCTGTACAGGGAGGGTCTTCCTTCTATCCTGGTGGATCTTACGGACAGGTAAGTGTTCTTCCTTGTTTGTAAAGACAACAGACTTCTCTTATCTTCATTCCTATATTCCCCATGTAGTGACTGTTATGAAATATAACATCCAAGAATTGAATCAGCCATTTGTAACTTAGAACATGAAGTCTGTCAGAGTAAAAGAATAAATTGTGTTTACAACTCCCATCAAATGGTCTTTCAACCAGCAATTTCTCATCCAGCTAAGAAATTTAGTGATAAGAAATTCCCTGTTCTTTAAAAATATTGGTGAAAAGTGAGAGTCAAGTACATTGCTATTTACACCATCCTGCTTGCAAGAAAGTAGCTAGTCTGTGTTTTCATTTCAGGGAGCCCCAGGTTCTTCACACAGCACATATTCTGGTAACCAGGTAAACATTCAGATAAATTGCCCTATTCAGAAGCTCCATCTAAAACCTACCCTGAAGCAGCAGCCAAATATAAACCAGTAACCAATTCTGTCTTCTACACAGGGAGGGCCTTTCTTCTATCCTGGAGGATCCTATGGACAGGTAGTTGTTCTTCCTCCCTTACCAGGATACTACAGACTCTCATCATCCTGGTTCCTTCACTCCCAATACTGTGGGTACGATGACATACAGACAAATACAGACCTGACAGTTGTCTCTTAGAGTAGAAAAACTAACCCTGATGGAACCGAGTGGAGTGAGGTTTGACAGAGAACAGTGTCTGCAGTTTTGTGGCAGAATTCAAATTTCAGCAGGTTACCAACAGAAAACATTCACTTTAACAATATTGACCTCGATTGTTATTTAGTTATATAAAAGTTAGCTCAACATTGGGAGAAAGGGTGTAAAGTGAGAACTGGATACATTGTTGTTTAAATACCCATCTTGTCTGCAAGAAAACAGCTGGTCTGTGTTTTCCTTCCAGGAGGGCCCAGGTTCTTCCCACAGCTCTTACTCCAGTAACCAGGTAAATATTCTGGTCACTGTTCCTGCACAGGGGCAATCTAAAAGTCCTCCTTGAGAGAACATTTCAACTGCAAGACAGTAAATTTGTTATGTTTTCTGTACAGGGAGGGTCTTCCTTCTATCCTGGTGGATCTTACGGACAGGTAAGTGTTCTTCCTTGTTTGTAAAGACAACAGACTTCTCTTATCTTCATTCCTCTAGTGCCCTTGAAAGAAGGAAAAGTCTGTTTGGAGGGAACCAAAATAATAAACTCTTACGATTTTCTGTACAGGGAGGGTCTTCTGCCTATGACAGCAGCAGTGAATCCTATGGCCCGGTAAATACTCTTTTTTTTTCCCTTTGCATAAAGAGTGCTGAGGGCCAATACCCTGGCTTCTATACACAGCTATATGCTGTATTTTGGCTCTCACTATATTGTAATGAAGGTGGATTTTTTTGTCTTTGCAGAGTGAATTTGCATATACTTTTAACTAAGTAGCCTGAAAGTTTATAGGAAAGTAAAAAGTGAGGTGCCTCAGCCATTAAAACTTATTCTCCTCAACCATGCTAACTTTGAATTATCTGCAAGTTGCAGGTTTCTTTAAAAGTAGAAATAGAATTGGAGTTAAAAATATGTTAAATTAGTGTTTTACAGAGACATGAGTTGCTCAATAGCTATTCTGATAAGTAAATATTCCTATTTTTTAAATCTCCCCAGTGAGCATCCAAAAAAATAAAGTCTGTTTGAAATATGAAAATTATTTGTGTTTTCTGAACAGGGTGGATCTTCCACATATAGTGGAGCTGGATCTTATGGTCAGGTAAATATTATTTGTCTCACGCATCAAAAGCTTAATATTGCTGTGTTGGTTGATGTGTGAACTGAATTCTATATTCGATTCTTTTTAACTGATGATCATGGAAATGCCATTTTACATTTTGTTTCTCTTTACTTTTATTTTCCCCTTTACAGCTCCAAATGTTTCCATAATAGAAGGAAAGTGATGTACTACATACACTATCCTGCTTACTGTGCCACTGTGACAATTCAATGCTTTAACTACTGTATTGTTTATCCATTAGCTCATTCAAAAGGAAAAGATTTTGTGCATTTACATTACACACCTTACTTATGCAGAAGCTGTTGAAAGTCTAGTGGAATGCACATGCTGTATTTGAAGCTTGTATTTATTGATGTGAATCTCATTGTAGGATCATTCCGTAGGGACCATCTTATGTTTTGTTTAGCAATACATTTTAACCAGCCAAAGTCATATATAATTATTTATTAAAAATAAAAGACAAAAAAAAGGCAAAATCGGATATTCTAAGTGAATGGCTATTTTCATTTTTCTATTTTATATTCTCCCTAAGTAAGATCATTTAAGAGTCCTTTTTGTATCAAAATAAATGTTTTCCATTATTTTACAGGATTCACCTTCCATAGGAGGAGGTGAAACTGATGCCAGTGTAAGCATTTCTTCTCCAGTACAATATTAGAATTTACTACCTTCTAAAATATCTAAGTGCTTACATGGGCCTCTACCTTATCTCATTATCTTATCTTCAAGAGCTCCTTCACAATACATTCTAATCATCTGTATTTTTTAGTAATTTCCTGCAATAACTTCTTTGAAATTATATTATTTCTACGGATAAAGGAAAATGTAGATTTAAATTATGTCACATTATTGTACTATGGTATGATAAGGACTTGGCAAATTTAAATTGCAGTTACAACAGTCCTGATTTGTAGTAATCATACTTTTTTAAAATCAGATACAGAAGTAGCTTTACAAATTAAGCTCTTTTCCTTTATTTCACAATTTCCATCAAAACTCAGTATCAGTATGTGCTCATCTTATGCAAAACAACCTAATATTTCTTACTTCCAGTGGCAGAATTTTGCTGATTTTTCACTGAGTTAATATAATACAAAACCATTAATTTAACACTACAACAACAGTACTATCAATATGTCAGATCAGCCATTCTTGTTCTTAAGGGTTATTTTTTGTGATTGATTTCTGTAAGACTATATTCCATATATGTTTATTATCCTGGACTCTAATAACAATTCCCACAAATTAAGACTTTCAAACTTAATTGCTGTTAAAATACAGATTTATTTTAAAACTCAACTTTTCTGTGTTTTTTGGAGAAAACACATCATATTTGACCCTTAATCATTGTCTCATTTTATTCTTTTTCTACAATACAGCTTCCCTACTGCCCAGACTAGTTCCCTCACCTTCTGTCTCCAATTCACACTACAATTCATTTGTGTTTTTCCAATGCCAGACATATAAGACTCAAATTCCCTCATCTATATGTTGAATAGGAATGATCTGTTTTCATGTAGTGTGGCAAGAACTGCTTGCTTTTCTGTTTAAAAACATGTCTTTTCTCCTGACAACAGTATATTTCCTATTAATTCTGGTGAAGCTGTTTATAAAACTTTCGAAGTTTAATGTCTCATTTTCTTGGAGCCTTGAGTAATTGGTTGTACTTTAACTTGATTTCTAATAAGTCTGTTTTCTAGTGTCCTGGTTTGTAGTAAATTATTCTTCACAAATTTTTATAATTCAGCTGTGCACTTCAGCCACAAGTTATAGTGTCATTAGTTTCCACCAGTTTCTGTATCAAAATGTTATTGTAGATATTCAGCAAAGCTAAAATACGATACCACAAAGTACAAAAGAAACTAAGGTATGACAACATTGGTGTGTACCACTGAGGTCTTGCAAGAACCAAGACAGCTTTTAAAGTGCTGATGTTTTCTCCTATAGCATTCTAAGAGCAATAACATAGAATTAGATGTGATCTCATTTCTTTATTACACTACATCAGGATTTAGCTTCCCAAATAAAGAAATGCCATTCTCCAGAAATGAGCAGATAAAGAACTTGAAAGCATGCTGTTTATCCTACAGCCTACATCTTTAACCTTCCTAACAAGCCACAGAAACAAGCAGAAGTTTTTTGCCATCCACCCTTGCTTAGAAAAAAATAGAAATATTTGCCATGAAATAACTAGATTCTAATGTTTTTTTAGGATTCACCATCTGGCAGCCGGCAGAGTGAACGGGTAAGTGCTCCTTCCTTACACATTGCCAGCGTGTCAGCCCCAGTGCTTGACAACTGCTAGCCAACTAAATTGCATTTTGTGTGGAAGTTGATGTGGCAGTCCCCAGTGTGGGATAGAAAGCTCTCAAGCACAGAGGGAATGAGGATATGGCTAAAGTGTTAAAGTACCGCTAGAAATTCCAACTGATGCTGAGGTGTGCTCTTGAATCTCAAACTGACATTGAAAACATGGTACCACAATTTACGTGTTCAGGTTCTTGCACTTTTTTACACATTGCCTGACTACAAAAGGCTTCAATACCCTGATTTGTCCAGCATTTATTCTAAGTTAAACCCTTTGCTTTGTTGTGCTGTACGACTGACTTATGAGGGCTTCCGTTTTCCTGTTGTTTTTTACATGTCACCCATTTTATTTATTCTAATGAGAACTAAATGCCACAGCCTAAGAAATAATTTTGTTGGAAATATATGAAATCTTTAACTGTTGTATCCAAAAGAATATCTTTCACCAAAAGAGCAATTATCAACAGGCAACAAGGGGCATGTGCTGTTTTGTACAGAAAAAAATTTTTGTTGTTTTTCTTGAACAAACCATGAGAGAAAATTAAGGCATGTGGAGAAGCAGGGAGGAGTGTTCAGTTTCCATCCTGATCTTGCCATACTATAAAAGAGAGGAAGTTTTTGGTTTTTTCATGTCATTTCAATACATTTTTCCAGGATTTTTATTTCCCAGGAGGCAGCCAGTCAGGTGGACATGTAAGCATCTGTTTTATTCATTATTTGCAGTTCCCTTCCAAAATGGCTGTTCTATTTAAAAATTACCCTGATGAGTAAACTATACCCAACCGTTTATCTCCTAGAATTTCCCATGTCTTGGCATCATGTCTTGTGAAACAAAATAGCAAACTGTTAAAAAAAAATAAAAATAAAATATGTGTATAACTATTTAACAACATAGTCTTGTTTTCCAGAAGCCATTTTAAAGAAAAATAAATTGGGTCTACTTTTTTGCAGGGATCATCTTCTCAAGGTGGTGGCTACTCCAGTGGACAGGTAAATACTCCTTGTATTATTGACCTGGAATATCTGTTATACAAAAATCTGAGTCCTCATATTGTATTACAACAATTTTTTATCAGTGAGCAAAATTCATTTGGTACTCCTTTTTCTTAATATATCTCTACATAAAAGTCCAAGTGAAAGCAAAGTGGTCAAAATACAATTAATGTATTGACTGATGTTCTAACACCAGGAAACAAATGAAAGTAATAAGTATTTGGTATTAATTTATATTTTTAAATACAAATTAAGTGATTTTTATCTTTTTCAGGACTCATTCTCATCAGGAAGCAGCCAGTATGGTGGGCAGGTGGGAAATCTTTCTTCAGTATGTTTTTGTTTGTTTGTTTGTGGGTTTTTTTCCAGTGTACATATTTCAAGAAAATATTACTAGATTTGCAATACCTAAGTTTCCAGACTACTATGGAGTTTTTTTATCCTCATTAATCTTGCTATAGATAAAACTATGTTCTTAACCAGATAGATCTTTTCAAACATAGTTGAGAAAGTATAAGATAATACATTGTAATCAAATATACATGCCAAACATAAAAAAAAATCTTTTAAATGAAAATATAACATTTACAGGGTTCACCTTCTTCAGGAGGCAGCCAGTTTGGTGGACAGGTATGCTTTTCTCCACACTACTCAGTTGGGCTACTCTCAGCCTCTCACAATTTACGTGATGTATCTTCCCTTCACAAGAACTGTTCTCCTTCACCACTGTCCTTTTTGCCCAAAACCTCAGCAACACGTTATTTTCTTTTCTGTGTCATTCAGACATCCCACAGGCCAGAGTAGCCAGTACTGTCTGGAGGTTGTATTTGAGCTTCTGTACCTGCTTTGGTGCTAACCCTTTTTCTTACACATTTCATGCAGATTGAATGTGGAAAGTGAGACAGTGAATGGTGAACCCCTGGCCACATCTCAGTTAGTTTCATGAGAGTAGAAATCACCTAGTAGGCCTCACTGGAAGTAATCCTTAGTGTAACATCTGTATGTATTCCAGCTGCTCTGGCCTCTCCAGGAAACAACAAACCCCTAAAAAACAAAACAAAACAAACAAAAACAAAACACAACAAAACAAAGAAAACAAACAAACAAATCTTTTCTGTAGTATTACTCAGAATTTTTTACTCATCCTTTTGCCAAGTAAGGTTTTTAAAGTAAATATTGTAGGTAAGAAATTTGAAGACAATATTAGAAGTTTTTTGCCCCATCAGAGCAGTAAGTGCAGGAATAGCTGCATAAGATGAAAAGAATGAAAAATAGATTAATTTCTTGAATTTGGGCACTTATGAGCAGTTATGAATGTAACTTTATGGCTTGCATACCTGGGATGGTAAAAGTAGTAATTTGAATTGTAACTAGAGTCCCTTTCAGTCCTGTGCTCTTGATATCTTAAATATTTTCTCTGCATTCTTTACAGGGCGGATGTAATTGTTCTGGGGGAAGTTCTGTAAGTGGTATTTGTTCATCATACATTTTCTTTTACTAAATTACTTAACTGGAAAAGTATCTGCGGTCCTATTAATTTCTATCTTATTTATTTGAATGTATTCTTAATTTTATATTCATTGTTTCTTTGGTGATTTCCTTATTACTGGCAAGGTAGAAGTTATTTCTCATTATGCCAAGATGAAGAATTCAGTCATATAAACCTCACACTCCCAATTCCATCACTAAACCATAGTACCTAAGCACCACATCTACACATCTTTTTAATACCTCCTTTCAGGTAGTTGTAGAGAACAATAAGGTCTCCCCTCAGCCTCCTTTTCTCCAGACTAAACAACACCATTTTAGTTTATGATCAAAGACAAAGGCTAATTTTTGTCTTTTCTTTTTTTTTTTCTTCCTCATAGGGCGGATCTCCTACCTTAGTCAGAAGTGATTCTCCTGCAAATGTAAGCAATGTTTACAGCTTTTAAGGGTGCCCTGTGTTTTGTCAATACAATAGCTAGAAAGTTTTAAAAGAGTCAGTACCTAACAAAAATCATACAATTGTGAAAATAACTTACCTTAGTTACGATTAAAAATACACACAGGGCATTCATGCAGCACTCACAGTTTCTCTTTCCATTTGTAATAGTATTAATTCAAGGAGAACTCTTTCAATAAAAATATTGTTTGGCACAAACACAGGTACATAACAATATTAATATTCAGGAGTTAGTTCCATTGACCTCCTTGAAATTATGTCAAAATATCACCTAATGACATGGATTTATGTGTTTGTTTTCCTCTTAGGGCATTCACTGCAAGTTAGTATCCATAGATCAGTAATTTAATGATGCTGGCTCTCTTAAGGATAAGAACTCTTGCAGAAGAGACCTGTTCACAGCGTCCCCAAGACTAGTTCCATCCATCATGTGTTAGAAAGTCATGCAGTGTATGTCACTAGAGTTCTGTATGTGCTGCATTAAAGGGAGAAAAAAATTTTGGGTCTTTTTGTACCTAGCAAAGAAGTCTGTGGCACTGTTACCAGACTGCTAACTGATACAAAACTGGCTTGGAGACAGCAACATAAAAGTACCATACAAAAATTAGTATTATGTGATAGACAGGACTGATCTTGTGCTCCCTTTTAGAAACGAGAAATGTGTATGTATCTATAGTCAGGAAAATATTCTTACCTCCCTGTGTTCTACATCCTTCATACTATTGATGCTGGGATATTTTCCCTTTGAAACTTCCAATTGGAACCGAGGTTTTTACTAACTCAGCTATCTTTGGACAGCAGTTCAGCATCAGGGGGTTGTGTATAAAAGTTGAGGAGACATAATGGTTGTGTCTACATCAACAGGTACTGCAAACTGCTGGGTGTGTTTGACTCTACAGAGTGAAACAATCAGTGCTGATGAACTGATGACCACACTATATGCATTTCAGGAAGAGTTTGCTCTGTCCTGGTCTCGTGGACCAAAAGTCCATCTACTACCTGAATGCATTAAGTGTGCCCCTAGAGAGCATTCTACAATTTAGTTTAATCTGAAAGGAATCCAATTAATTCACTCCGAGACCACTCAATGGTGCAAAACAAACTACAGTGAGTGAGGACTACCAGGAATTTTGTCTCAGAGGCACACTCCTGATCTATACTTTAATGTGTAGTTTCACCCAGTACAACAGCAGGGGAGAATGGCTTTTGCATACTGAATGTAAATCTTAGTTCTCCCCCAACCATATGTTGCAGCCTGCCTCAGAACATTGTCTTTGATATCTTCTTTACAGGGCAGTTGAAAATTCATTTTAAATGGTAAGATTCCTTATGAAGGAGACATTTCTGAAAGTATAAACTAAACATAAACCAGCTTCATTTCTTTATGAGTTTACCAAATCTTATGGAAGCTCAGAGTACACAAAAGGTCTGTAGTACTCTGCAAGAATGAATACTAAAAGCTTTTGGTGGGGATGTCATTCTTCAGTGTGTTGATTTTGAAAGAAATAAGCTGCATATCCTTCAGTGAGATACTCTGAAGTGAAATAATGGATATTTCCTTTCTGAAAGGGCTCTGGAGGCAGCCATTCTGGTGGACATGTATACCCTAAATTTTAGATGTATTAACAAAGTAGGGAAGGCTAGGTTTTACATTTTGAGTGGATTTTAAACCCAAGCAAAAAAGTTTAAAATAGAAATTTACATATTGCTTTCTTTCAGGAAGTTTTGCGTTAAAATAATTGCTAGAGAAAAATAACTTTGTTTGTTTGTTTGTTTTCCAGGGCTCATCTTCCTCTGGAGGCAGCCAGTACAGTAGCCAAGTAAGCACTCATTCCAATAGGAAAGTCAGCTTGCGACTTCTGAAAGTGATGGTTACTCACAAACTCAATCACATTCAGTTTTGTTAAGGGAACTATGTTTAAAGAGCAAAAACTCACTAAATTACATTTATCACTGAATTTGATTATGTCCTAAAAATTATACATTATGGCTTTTTTTGCAAATACTCCACTTGTTTTTGTGAAACTTGCATAATGAAGCTCACACAAAAAATAGATGTGGGGAAAGAATGACTCAAAATGCAGAATTTTTTATTCTTAGTGGACCTAATTCCATTAAGAAGAAAAACAAGTCCAATCACCCCTCTTTAAAGAGGCCTCTTGTTGTATGAGGCTTTAGTAAACTTGTTTGATTTGATGTTCGGAGTCCTGTTAGGTAGCCAGCCTTTTACTGCTAGCTTTGGCCCAAGGTTCAGCTTTCTAAATTAAAATATGCCATTCACCAAAAATGAGCAGAGAAAGAGCTTGAAAGAATGCTGCTTTAGCATTCCCAACAAGTAACACAAACAAAGCAGTAGGGTTTTTTGCTTTCCACCCTTGCTTAGGAAACAGGTATTTCCCCAAGTTACCTTGTAAAGCTTGAACTCTAGTTATTAAAGCATACTGAAAGTCCTTCACACCTGCCTTCACCATCACCTCGCTCGCTTGCTCCTATTGTCCTGGGCAAGTCATGTTTTGGTTTAAGGAAATCCTACATGATGTAATTCACTTGTTTGGTATTCTTTACAGGATTCATATTCCTCTGGAGCTAGCCAGTATGGTGGACATGTAAGCTCTTACTTTTAATATTTTATATGATATATTTGTTTTGCCATTATTTGACCCTTATCAAGTAAAGGATTATCCTATCTCAATCTAGTATTTCAAGAAACTTTACAGTTTTCTTTTCTCTGTAGTAATACTGTGAATTCAATGAAGACAAAAATATAAAGTTTGTTCTCACAAGATTACAAACAGTCAAATAACAAAATACAGATGTTTTTGCCACTCATCTCCATTAATTAGATATTCAGAAATAACTGATTTTCAATATTTTTCCAGGGGTCATCATCTTATGGAGGCAGCCATTATGGTGGACAAGTAAGCATTAATGGTTCCCACTTTTGTAGTTTTAACCTATGCAAGCTTTATTAATTGTTTACCTGCTATCTACCTTAGTTTTATTTATTTTAGTCTAAAATCTTCTCAGTAAATCTTTCTCTGTAGCATTATGGTGCTATTGTGATTAAACAAAACAAGCTCAGATGAAGACCTTTATTTAAGACTAAGAAAAAAATAGAATGTGAAGTATATGGTTGACTTAATTGGCTCCTGAAATTTGCAGGACTAAAGGTCATGTCCTTCTGAAATAAATTAGTACTTCGTGAAGCTGACCAAAATTTTTAAAAGCCTCATAAAATGATTCTATGATTCTATGAAATGGGTGTAAAGAAGTTTCCATGTCCTTTTTTGTTGATATTCAGGGTCAGCCTTCCTTGGGAGGCAGACAGCATGGTGGACAGGTGAGAATTCTTCCCTTGTAGTGTTTACTACTTTATCCAAGAGACTTGGTAGCTCTCTGTGAAAAAGAACATTTTAAGGAGATGGATTTTTTTTTCATGTTTTATTCAGATTTGTTGCCAAGTATATAGTAGTTATAAATGTATGTGGTACAAAGTCACAGGAGAGTTTTTAGAAGATGTAATTTGTGATGCATCATGGCAAATACAGATGAGACACGCTCCTTTTTGCACAGTCTGGTTCAGTCCACTCCATTTTGCACTGAAAGAAATTAGGTACCTCTCCTTCATATGGAGCATGGTTTAAAGGAGTACTATGACATGGATAACAGAGATAATTTAATTCTTTTTGCTCAGGGTTCACCCTCTTCAGGAGGCAGCCAGTATGGAGGACAGGTGAGAATCTTCTTTGTAGTTCTTAATACCCAGCTTTTACATCAAAACTTGGTAGTTTTCTATTGACTGAAAAAACAATATTTTGAGTAAACTTTGTTAATCTGGTAATAGATGATCAGGTAGCTAAAGATACATGATCTGGAACAATACAAAAACTATGAAGGGCCAGTACTTCTGTTGTATTACAGTAAATGCAGGTCTGGCTTTGTTCTACCCTCCAACCTGCCCTCCTCGTTCTGGACCCATTTACCTTCTGCTGCTGTCATGGTTTCTTAGCTCTAACAGTAAGGAGCAGCTTGAAGCAGATTGCATTCCTCCTCTAGCTCAACCTATGGAATACCTCACTTCCTTCAGCAAAATGCAATATCAGAGTTGTTATCAGAGAAGCAGTGTGTCCCAGGAGGGGAACAGGGGAGAAGGTCTGGAGTTGTTAATAAGAGACGGTGTTCCATGCCCTTGGAAATGAAAGGTGATGGATAGGGTTTCTAGTGCTGCCTAGTGGTATAGCCTTTAATATGGAGTGAAGTCATCCTCTGAAAACATTTATTGTCAGATTTATTGGAGACGGAATTAGAGGAGAAAGATTTTGAGTCTAAGTGAAGTCAATAACTGACACCTTTGCTTCAGGGTCCATCTTTCTCAGGTGGCAGCCATTATGGAGGACAGGTGAGATTTGTTTTTCTATTCATGGGTTGTTTTTTCCACTGTTCACTTTTCTCTCTTTTTCTGTTTTGTGAAAAATCAAAATATTTTATAAAGGGGTAGCTTACAGCAAAACAGTGTTTAGGCAGAATAGATGAATATATGACCTTCTGAAGTGTCAGCCCACTCAGGAAAGTAAACCAGGAGACTGCTCTGAGCACACAATCCAGTGCAGCAGCACTTACTCACACCTGCCTGGAGCTGGCTTCAATTTGAACTTTTCTGTTTAGTTAGTTAAAGAATGTGCAACAAATATGAATGCTTTCTCCTTTCTTTAGGGTATGCCTTCTTCAGGAAGCAGCCAGTACAGCGGACAGGTAAAACGTTTACTTTCATAGTATTTGCAGTTTTGGTACACAGTTCATTAGGAAACCTGACCCGCATTTTTTACAAAAAAGGAACATTCAAAGAAAGATTAGCTTTAGGCAAAACTGAATGAGGATTGATAATGATTGATCATGATTATGAGCAAATGGTATATGACTGTATGAAAATGCTTTCTTAAACAGATCATGGTTCGGAGAAGCCCAATTTTATTGTTAGGTTTAAACAGAAGCAATTTGAAAGACTAAGGATCACAGAGAACATGTGAGAATGTTACTCAGTAACATAATTAGTTACTCATTTTTTCCAGGGCTTTTCTTCAGGAGGCAGCCAGTTTGGTGGACAGGTATGCTTTTCTTTCTCCACACCATTCAGTTGTTCTACTATCAGGCACTCACACATTTACTTGGTGTATCTTTCCTTCACAAGAACTGTTCTCTTTCACTGCTGTCCTTTTTGCCCAGAGCCTCATCAACACGTTATTTTCTTTTCTGTGTCATTCAGACATCCCACAGGCCAGAGTAGCCAGTACTGTCTGGAGGTTGTGTTTGAGCTTCTGTACCTGCTTTGGTGCTAAATCTTTTTCTTCTTACACGTTTCATGCAGATTGAATGTGGAAAGTGAGACAGTGAATGGTGAACCCCTGGCCACGTCTCAGTTAGTTTCATGAGAGTAGAAATCACCTAGTAGGCCTATTAGTGTTTGCTGTAACATCTGTATGTATTCCAGCTGCTCTGGCCTCTCTAGGAAAAAAAAACTTGCTTTCTGTAGTACTACTTAGAATTTTTTACTCATCCTTTTGGTGAGTAAGTATTTTACTGTTTTAAATGAGAAATTAGAAGACTATATTTAAAAATTTGATCAGTAAGTGCACAACTAGCCTCAAGGAGAGCAGAGTAAGAAACTACTTTTTAGATGGAACTTGGTGAGTCTATGAGCAGTATTTTATAGTCTGTAGTCTTGCAGTAGCAGAATGTGAGTTTGATTTACTAATTCAGAGGTCTCTTCCAGTCATAGACTCAGGAAAATAAGTTTGGTTGTGTTTTATATAGGGTGGATGCATGTGCCCTGGAGGAATTCCAGTAAGTAACCTTTGTCTCTGTATATTTTTGTAATATGTATGCATACTGGAAAATTCCTAAGGAACTATATTTCTTGAAAAGATTGTCTTTGAATTTTGTATGTATGATGAAAAGGTTTTTTTCACATTGTGCTAAAGTGACAATTTTTGAACCTGCTAAGGACAAAAATATTAAGTGACTTTCAACTGTAGTATTGTGTCCAAAGCTAGCTACCCAGATGCATTTCTATTTTCAATCAAATACATAGGAAATAAATTGCACTTTCCCTACCCTGGATTAAACAAGTAGTAATGTTCTCCAGTATCTGTATTGAAGGAAGGCTACTGTTATTCTGTAAAGTATCCAGACATGAAAAACTGCTTCAAAGCATTTAATTTCTTCCAAGTGGGAGCAGAGCAACACATTTTAAAAGTTAAAAATATTTCCATTTTTCTGTCCAATTAGTATATTCCCTGTACTTTTGTAAATACTTTAAAACAAACAAACAAAACTTCTACTGTTTTGCTGAAATTAAGCTAATTTACTTTTGAGGGAGTTATCTTTTGTCTCCGTATAGTCAAAATTGCTTAGATGACTACTTCTCTTTCTGAGATTATAAAATCAAGCAAAACCTACATGCCATAAGTATATGACTCATGATACATGTGCCATTTCTGAGAATTAGAAGTGCTGAAAACAACGTATAAATTATCAGCTTACTTCTCTTTGCAAGTAAATAATAAGGATGAATTGAAACTAAATCCTTTACTTGTTTAATCAACCAAATAGAAAAGTATACATCAAATTTAATACAGAGTAAACACTGCTGTTTTTGTTGAATACAGGGCTCTTTTGGAGGAAACCGCTACCATGGTGGACAAGTAGGCAATTTGTCTTAAAATTTGCAGAAATTAGTTCCTCAGAAATAAACATGGCTCAGTTGCCATATTTGTCCAGAAGCCATTAAAGTTTAGTCACAAAGATAGGGACAATAATTCCAGAGACTGCATGTGATTTTTATTGAATCACTCTTGACATTTCAGTTATATCTTTCTGTACACTAGAACTAAGATTTTACTTTGTACTTACTCAAAAAAAGTGCTGAAGAATGTTTCATGGGGTTCACCTCATTGCATAAACCACTAATATGACGTGCAGATAAATAGCCATTTGCCACTGTGTTAATAACTGTGTGAAGTTCTTCCAAGTAATCAGTGGCCTGAGTATTGGTTAGATTAGGTGCAGGTTTTTGATGCCAAGTGGTATTAAAAAAAAAAAAATTTACAAAAATTTCACATGCTTTTTACAGGGTTCATTGTATTCTGGAAGCAGTCAGTACGGTGGACAGGCAAGCGACTTTTCTTAGTTTTGAGTGTCTTCTTCCTACTTAGTATTTGTAAAATGAAAAGTATAATGCAGTGTATATACTGCCAGTCAGTTTTTCAGAGCCATTTTACTCTCAATAAATGTCTGAAAACAGGGACCATTTCTCAGTGATGGAAATGGAGTAGCTTGAATAAACTTAAATTTAAAAACGTGCATAGATCATAATTTTAGTTGTTTTACCCCAGAATCCCCCTTAGCTCAAGTGATACTTTCAAGTAACCATTTTTACATTTCAGTTTCACATTGCTATGACAGTAGTTCAAAATCCATTTTCTGGTTTTCTAGGTTATTTTTCAATTATATTGATATTACCATCTTTATTTAGTTATTTATTTATGGATTAAATGCTTGGAAATGTGGTACACAATATACCGATAGCTATTGCTTTGAAAATTTAAATTCTGGTCTGTTACCCACAATAATACTACTGTCCTCATCTTCAGCTGCAATTCAAGTCTCTTACTGTAAGCAGCTCCCTATGTACCATTTGGAAGACAGTAGTTTGTCACTGGTCATGCAATCTTACTAGCCCAAATAGTTAATAGATGTAATGGATGGATGTCTAATGAGGAGGTGGAACATATTTTTCATTAGTATTACTCTGTTCACAAAGTTTCACTCTCCGATACTAAAAAATAATTACTTTTTACTCCATTGGCATTTGAGTTCAGTATCGCTCTATTAAGAAGACCTTTTCTTGTATGACAACCTCTTCTTCCATGGAGAGGATTTTAGAGGATTTTTTAAAACTACAAAACAATTTTTTCCCAAATCACTTATTTGGAATAGTAATGATGCTCTTACAATAGATGTGATGTTCTCTTAATACATTTGACCTAGCAGAAAATCACAAAAAAAGGACATGTTTTCTTTTTTTCCTCTTGAACAGAGCTATACTTAAAGACACTTTATATCCGTGTATTTATGTCAGAGAATAATCTTAGCAGCTGTTTTGTGGCTGCCAAATTTACTACTTTCAACTGTTATGGAACTTCACAGAATTAAGGCAGAAATCTTTCACTACATATTTTTAGATTAATATACTTTCCAGATTCCCACTGCGATCTCCTGTTAAAAAGGTTCTTCTGTGATGTTCCATACTGCACAGCAACAAAAAAAAAAAACAAAAAAAAAAACCCAAAACAAAAAAAACAGAACAAAACAAACCCAGAAGAGTAGCTGCTGTTATTCTGCCAGCAATTAAGCACTTAATTTTCCTGTGTTTTGTTTTTTTTTTAATAGGGATCAGCTCCCTCAGGAAGCAGCCAGTATGGGCATGGTGGGCAGGTGAGTATGTTCTCTTCCCATCCCATCACTCCTCTTTCCCTGTACCATCTGGATCAGGTCAGTCACTTGATGCTGAAAGATATGTTCACTTGGCCATTTTACTGAGCTTATAGTAGTTGAGGTAATACCAATTAAAGTCATTTCAGCAAGCTGAATAATAGAATTGGTTACAATGAATTATTGCTCTGTGTAAAACTATAATCACTATACTGTATTTCATAACACCGCTTTCTTGATTCAGAACAACAAATTGCTATTGTTTTGGTGTGCAGTAGATAGCGTAAGGTTTAGGGTCCCCAGTTACTTTTTGTTCAAGCAACATTCAAATAAGTCTGTCCTAAGTACTGCACAAGTTGTCTCAAGATAGCGACAGAATATTTTTTCTTTCAATTAATAGATGTTTGGTTGAATCCTTACAGGGCTCTTATTCTGGAGGCAGGCAACAGGGTAAACCAGTAAGTAAAAAAAATTTCAAGTTTAACTTTCTTTTTTCTTATAAGCCTGTTAAAGAAATTATACCGAGTTAGTTATGGACTAGACATTTTTCTGAGAATTACTTCAATATGTGAAGAATGTCACATGATTTACTTATCTAGGGTAATCCAAACAAATGCAAATACAGTATTTATTTTCACACAGTTCCATAGTTTTCAGCCAGCACTTTATTCTGTAACTGAACTTCTATTCAGTCTCTGGGTTAGTTCTAGTAATCGCAGAATGAGATTACAGGATCTGTACTTTTTTTTTTTGTAAGGGACTTGTGAACAGTTGTTTCTGTTTGAATTCATAGCAATTGTACACATTGTGCTTAGGGCTCACTTTTTCATTGATTTTTATATGCATTTGTCTTAAGTATTTTTGACTTGCTTTGAAGAAAATACTTTTTTTTTCTTCTTGAAGCAAATGATAGTTAACATTTGACTGTGTATTTTCATCTTCTCCCATTTCAGACCACTTTTTTTACTATGTGATTTAGATCTTGCTCTTGTCATTCAATGGCAGGAGATATAAATAAGCACACACAATGTTTTAGCTCATCTCTTATAGAAACTACTACTTATCCACCTGTTATTATAAAAGTTGGCACAAATGTTACATTTCCTTATACATGAATCATAAAAGTGAGACATTTTGTGTACCATATTTGATGGCATTTCTTGAAGAGTCAGTGTTTGTAAAATTTCCTGTTGGCAATTCCATTCAAATAAGCAGAGCAACTTTGCCAGAAACCTAAATAACACTCTTGTAGAACATCTAATTTTTCAGTATCCACTTTTATTTTCAGTTACCTTCCTTATTAGAGCTGTCTTCAAGCAGGGCTGTAGAGTAAAGGACTCTATCATTTACTCATTTACCTTTTTTTTTTTCAAACTGTAGGCTGATTCCAGGTGAATTAATGTTTAATTGGGCCTTATTATTTTTTCCTTTCCATATATTAAACACATCAAAACTACAAAATAGCTTTTCTTGAAAATTTTGAATTAAATTCTCTGACTAACTTCATTCAAATTTAACAGAAAGGTGTTAAATATTTGTAGTTCAGAAAAGCTTCCCCCCTGGATTTTTGGACGACTGGACACAAAACTGAGTTCGTTCTCCTGTGGTCCTTGATTCCAGATAGTAAGAATATACTAAAGTACAATAGGCTTAAGCTGAAAACAAGTATCTTCTCTCAGGGTTCATCTTCCTCAGGAGGCAGTCATCAAGGAAAGCCAGTAAGGATATTCTTCTTTCAGTATTCCACAACCAAGGTAGAAATGTGGATATTGGTGTTTCAAATAGGTAACATTAATGAGGTTGAAATTTAAAATTCTGTTACAATGGTAAATGTCTGAGAAAACTGACCAATAAAAATTGGACTATTTTCCTCAAACTTGAACATTAGGATGGGGCAGCATTCATTCCTCCCATAGCAAAGTTCTGATACGCTCTCTTATTTACTCACAGGAACATACTATCATTCTATTAGGAATTATGTATTTAAATATCAGGATAACTGTTTCAGTTTCAAACTCTGTAGTTCAGTCAATGATACATTGCTCTGAAAATCCTCTGAAACTGTTCATGGAATAAAGAGGAAAGAGCTGTGCTTACTTGTGACTATTCAAATAAAATAGGGAAAAAAGTGCAAGGAGAACGGTATAATCCAAATCACTATCAAACCTACTAATATCTAGGGCTTTTTCAAGACTGCTACATGATCTTTGGACACAGTTCACTAGGAGTCTTGTACAACAAAAAGAAATGTTTTATAATTATTTTACAGGGCTCCTCTACCTCAGGAAGCACTTATTCTGGAAAACCAGTAAGAATATTTTAATCACAATATTTTGATTATCTTCTCTTAGTAAACAAAGAACCGAGGTGGTTGATAAAGCAATTTGGGGATGATTTGGTCTGAAGAGAACATTCTGTATCAGTTCCATTTGTATTAGATCATATTTAAAGAAACCACTGTGGAAAATACGGCCTCAGCCTGGGAAACCTATTTCAATATCAGCTGTATTTTAAATATGAATCTGTCGTGCTTCACATTCCAGATAGTGGCCTCGTTACATTTTGCTGTCCTCTATTTTTAAATTCCAGTTCTCTGTGTAGATTTTTTTAGGCTCTGCTCACTTAGTCCTTCACCTTTTTTATTTTTTATAAGCTAGACTGTTGAGTTTTTCACTGACAGGTTACCTGGGTTTGCACTTCATTATGTTTATTTTATTTTCCCCAGTAATCATCAATTTTTAACATCCTCTTTCAACTATAGGGGTAGAAAACTCTGTATGGAATATGATAAGGGAGTGAGATATAAATAGATTTTGCCTGATTTTAGCTGAAATTTTCACATGTAAGATGAGAGAGAGTGTATAAAACTATTTACTTTCTCTATTAAAAGCTACTTTCCTCTTGAACAACTTAAAACCATGCGGTGGGTTAAGCTATTAAAATTTTGTTGATCACAGGCAAAACTGTGTTCAAAACCATTGCGTGGGAACACTTCTAAATTTATTTGTTTGTTTGCTTTCAGAGTTCACCTTCCTCAGGCGGCAGTCAAGTGGTAAGCACTTTTCCTTTTTTGTATTTTCTACTGGTTTCTTCCTATACGTATTGTAGAAAACTGAAAGTACTGTTTATACTGTGAGGCATCTGTCAGATTTCCTGTATCTGAATGAATGTTTGAGAATATATGTGCAACATAATAATAAATGGATAGTCTCAACAAAACTGAGGAAAAGTGGGACCACATATACGTGCTTTGTACTTTTGATCCTGCCTATCACTTGAAAACTGAACACCGGTAGGTTTATGTGTACTATAGGTGTGGCACATGGTCTTTTAATGTCAGAATTGTCTACATAATAGAAGGGACTAATAGAAAAAGATTTATCTGAAACTTTCTGTGCTTTTATAATGGTAATATATAGAACTATTTTGAACTGGGTTTATCAAATTGCTCTCTCTTTTTTATAGAGCTCTGCTGGGAAACACTCCACCTCCCGACTCATGCTGTTATTCAGTGTTTTGAGTGCCTTTGCTCTCTCTGCTGCTACATCAAAATGGTCTATATGAACTTCTGAAGAGTTGCTTGGCATCCTAGACATGGATTATATTCAGTAATATTAGATTAATTACTTGATATAAGAAAAAAAATACCCTTAAGTCAAATTGGCAGGTGCTACTTGGCTGTTCTGTTGTATGTCTAGCTAATGTCATGCCTCTCATTAGTTTACCTTTGGTTTTAGTCATTAGTAGGTATCATTAGTTTTGTCAGTGTTTTAGGCATCATTTTAAGAGAGCATATTGTACCCTACCTATATGATTTACTTTTATTTCCGATGGAGAATGCAATGAACACCTACCTGAAAACAAATACTTCTATTAACCAAAGCGGAGGAGGTCAAACAAATTGTTGTATATGCAAACTGAGCACCGTGCCTGGTCATCATCACATAAAATAAGGCTAATGTAAACACCCAATAAACAGTCCTCAATGGACAGAAGATGCTAAAATAATATCAGAGTATTGGTTTTAGTCTATTGTAATGAAATGCAAGTTCAATATGGAGGTTGCAAAGCAAAAAGAAAAAAAAAGTACTCCACAGGACCCAATTTTTGGGGGGTTAGAGTTTATTCATTAGAGAAGCCAAACAGCTCAGAGCAAAGAAACGCTGCACTCTGTTCAAACTGGTTGCAAATACCTAGAGTTCTGTAGAGAGGCATACGCAGCAATGTGCTTCAGATTAGGCTGATAAGTCTAAAAGCTGCTGAAAACCAACGCGTTTTCCCTTGGGAAAGAATGGAAATTTAATTAAGTTCCTAAAACCGATAGTATTTTGGCTCCTTTCCTCAAGTATTTAGTCTAACCTGTGGTACCCAATATATCTGGAAGTTTAATTTCAATAACAATGCTGACATCTGCAAGCAGCTACAGTAAATGTGGTTACAGAAAGACCCTGGCCCATTCCAGAGTTCAGAGGCAGTTCCACATCCTGCAGTAACTCTTTCAGAGCTGCCAGAGCCGTGTTCTGTTTGTGCAGTGACCGCTGCTGTGGCACTGTGTTGGCAGTGGCGTGTCCACCTCCTGCTGCTCTCCCAGCTCCTGCCCCAGCCCTAGCCATGGGCTGTGCTCCTGTGGTGTTAACAAGTGCATTCTCCTGAAGCGTATCTCTAATTAATGCCTTCATGAACATGTGCCTAGTATTAAAATTACATTTAGTAGTCAGGTGCTTGTCTCCGGGGGTTTACAATGGTGACTGATGGAATGTCTGTCCCTTCACATTCCGCTGCCGGCTGCAGCGGGCCGGGATCTTGCCCGGTCTTGGTGTGCTGCACAGGCCACACCACCCTTTGCCAACCCTCAGTAAATCCACTGAGTCTCTGCAGCTGGAACCGAAGCACAAATGGGATCTTCACAGTCTGGGGGACAACTCGTTTCTTTGGAACACGCAGTAAGGTTCTCGTTGAGAGGTCCCTGTCCTCATTGGAACTGCCTTGCACTTCTTTAATAAATTTATCATGGATTTCATACAAAACGCTCGTGTAGTCCATGCAGAAACACCCCTTTCGAAGACTTTTTTCGGTAAAACACTGCCGTGACCGCAGAGCCCCCCCTGGGAGCGGCGGTGCCGGCCGTGCGGTAACGCTGCGTTCGAACCGGGCTCCCCGCCCGTCCCGCGCCGCCGTCCCTCAGGCC